>CM077034.1:189396842-189820776 GCA_039090855.1 Macrothele yani | reverse complement strand
GCGATTCGTCGCTGAACACCACACTGTCCCATTCGCCACCCCATACAGCGCTGGAACGGCACCACTCTGGGCGACGACGACGATGGATTGCTGTTAAAGGGGTTTTCCCAACGGACGGCTGTACAGCAATCCAGACGCTGCAATTCGACGCGACACTGTCCTTGTCGATATCGGAACATCCAAGCCTTCCCGTACACTTCACAAAATGTCACCTGTTGTGGCCGGTATGTCCGCAATTGCAGTTATCATAAGACCCATAGCTCTGTTATTTCATAACTTCGATCCGATTGCCAATGGACTAATGTTTTGTACTAAAAGTTCTCATATTTTTCAGCGTGTTCATACAACCTAAATATTTTACATTTGTAATTTTTTACGTACTTGAACTCAATGTTATTCCTTCTGGTTGTTATTTCTTTATCGAAATTTCCATTATTCTCAAATCTTAGAAATAATCTGAAATGTTCCCTATATCATTTTTTGATATGCATTCTGTGTTTCGCGATTGTTTTCTATCTTAAAAGTTTTTACTATGTCTTACAGATTTTATTTTACGGAATAAAGTATTTCTTTTGCATGGAGGTTAATTTTTCAGAAATTTTGGCCCACCATCTAGAAGGAAAAACAAATGTTCAAAAGCGTATATTATGACAAAAAGAAAAGGCTGAAATTTCATTAAGTTTTCGAAATTTTGTAATAAGGAACTCAGCTGCAATGTTTTTCCTAACGAAAAATGGGCAGTGCTATTTTACATTACTGTCTGGATTTCGGTACAAATCTTCGCATCAATTACATGATATCCGACATTTAGATCTAACGCTAATAATGAAGGTACTCTTTCCTACTTTTTAAGTGCTGCCTTCTTAATAATGGAAAATAACTGCGTGTTATAAGTTTCTCATATCTTCAGTAATCTTCTTCGGGTGCTCCAAAAGAACACATACTCTGTCATGGAGAAACCATGTTCTTTGTAGAATGTCTTGTTCGGCGTTAGGTGATCGATTGGTGAATACATAAGACTTCAACTTACTGCGAGTTTCAAATTAAGCGTACTAACTACAGATATGTGTTGAACTCCTGTAGTTGATAACTGCTGAAGTAATGACAGTACTGACAAATGTACATTAATGCGTTTACATCACGTGTTGTTTTCTTCATATTCGGAAATCGAAATTTTCTATTGCGAGGTAAATAATATTATTCCCTACAATGCACCACAGTTTTATACATTTATACCAGTTCAAGCTCGTATCTGAAGTGAATTAAATTTAGCACTGTTTTAGTGTATAAATATGCTAATTCTATACACTAAAACTGTACAACTATAAATACTTGGAAATTTATTTTCTGCATAAAATACTAAAAGAATTTGCAAAATTCTATAATTTCGTAGAACGAATAGTAAGTAACATTACTAATATTAGCATATTTCACTTCTTCTTTGGAGTTTATTCATCAAGCATCATTCACGCAAAAGTGTGTTTCATGTTTCATTTTAATCACTTCGGTTGCCGTTTACACACACAAGCTCAGCCCTTTTTTGCAGAAGTTCCGTCTTTACGATTAAAGTGGAGAATAGCATTTAACTCATAAGGTGTTTAATTAGAATTCAGTCACTTTTATCGACTGAATCTCTCCTCTTCGCAAACACACTATTGACATTCATGGGAAGAAGCTAAAACCGACAAATACCCATAAGGACTGGCGCTCAATTAGAATACATTAATTGATCTATGAAAAAATCTTGAAAAATCGCAAAAACATAATTATATGAACGGAATTCGCATTTTATTCTACTCTTTTTGAAGTTTCACTTATCTTTTTCTAAGTTTTACAGATTGGAAACATAAAAAAAAAAACTAATGTGCTAACACTTGCATTAACAATGAATTTTTTGATAAATGTATAAATTTAATTGATTCTCAAGCAACAGCAAATAACTAAAGTACAAAGACCCTGACCAAAGCAATGCAATGGGGTACAGGAAGACCACATATTTGTGTTTTAATGTGGTCAATTAGTAAGTAAGGCACGGGTCCTTTTTTTTTTTTTTTTTTTTTTTTTTTGATTGGAGGTTTAACGACCACCGTGAGCAACTCAATGGGCTATAAGCAGTCGCCCGTCCCTAATTTAGGGTCACTGGTTCCAGGGAAGGGAGAGAGCCAGTGCTGCAAGACAAACACAACATCCATGCCTCACCGGGGATTCGAACCCTGACCCCTTTCGGACGAATGATCAGAGGCCAACGCCTTAGACCACTGCGCCACCGGGGCGGCAAGCACGGGTCCTGAATGTGTAAAGTAGATTAATTCAAACCTGAATATTTGGGAGAAGAGTAAAGCAGTAATTCAATATAATATCGTAAATTCCAAGGTGTATGTACGTAATGCTTCTATGTAAAAGGCATTGTTAAGGTATTTCTCCCTATTGGAAATATAAATTCGGTTGCAAAATCTAGAAAAGCATAGTGCAAACAAATTTTGTTTGATCGAAAAATTGTGTTTAAAAGTAGTAAGAAGATCGACCCCGAAGGAATAATTTTTCAGAGTACTAAGCTTATTTTTCCTATTGCATCGTGGAGAGCGGCCCTTCTTCGTACTGTAGGCTTTTGACCCACTTTGGAGAATTTTTTTTTGTTTACTTGCAGATATCTAGGTTAACGGGGTCTGTGGGATTGTCGGCCTTCAATCACGACTTGTGCGAAAGAAGTTACATCATAGTATGAAAGTGAGAGAATGATCGTATGTGGTGAGAATATGGTGTAAAAGTAGTGCGAAAAAGTGTATTATTTCAGAGTTGGGACATGTAGCCGTCTGAATTATTGAATGACTAAAGTAATTTTTACAGACTTCTGGGAAGTCATCTCCGTGACCCCTCGCCTTATGGGGAGAGGGATACGGGTATTTCTGGAGTTTTTCACTGGAATTTACTTTGTAGTTGGTTTCATGAGGTACCTTGATCTTAGAAGACCAGAACAGTGACAAACGTTTCATTTGTTAACAGCACATGGAAAGTGTACTGCATTAATCACTTTCTAAGCTTTTGGACAAGATTTATTTGAAAGAATATCGTAGCTTGAGGCAATTCCTCTTATTTTGTATTCAAAGGTATATTGCACAAAAGCAGTGAATTCCTTAAACTTCACTTTTTTGTTCATCAGCGAAAACATCACAGTCATTTTTGCTGCTTAATGATAGCAATAAGGGAGAAAATTTGTTACCTTTTTATACAATGACAGTTGTTGTTTTTTAAATGATTCTCGAACTGAAAGTTTCTTTCGGAGACGAGTTTATCTGGTATTTTCTGAATAATATGTACAAAATTAGAACATTAATTCAGAAAGCTGCAAAAGTATTAATATATTAAAAACATATTATTTTATTGAAAGTTTCTTACTACTTTTCTAAACCTTTTATTTCTCACGATTTTTCTACTGTAAGAATAGTAAAAATAGTAATGATTTTCCTCTCAAGAATCAAATGAAATTGTAAAAAAGTACAAAATTCCTAATAAATGTTGATGGAATTTCATTAGTTGTTTGAAAACTCTTATGTGGACAGGTGGAATTGGCATGAAAATTCAACCTGAAAATGCCGCGAAAAAATCACACATGAGGACAAAAACAATTTTCCTAAAAGGTCAAAAAGTGTTAATTCGATTTACAGATACTTTCTTAAATGTTCTCTGACTGGTGTATGCTACTTTAGCACAAGCTATTAAATGAGCATATAAATGGGACCGTACGACCATCTCAAATGATATTTCGTAAAGAGAAGTTTCTATTTATTCTCAGGGCATACGACACAGGAAAAGTTTTATTAAATACACATTTTTATGTTCCTACGTCTCTTAAAAATGTTTTAACTTTTTGCACGAAAATTTGCTATTCTTATTTATCAAATTTCAATATTTACATTCAAGAGTAGTTATTGCATTATTGTATTCGATAGATGTTTTCTCTAAAGCAGCTCATACTCAAAGGGTACTACTAAGTTTATTTATGAGAAATCTAATCAAACATTTCTTTCCGGCTTTCTGTTTACTAGATGACGTAATAATTTTACAGGCTTATTTAATAATTTTGTGTCGTATATTGCTTTGAAGTTCCATTTTCACTCAAGTACAGGATAAGGACATGAAAAATAAAACGTTCCTATCAGTAACATTTCTGGAAAACGGAATAAAAGTATTAATGTTGGTATTTAATCTTGTTTTCAGGGAATCGTAGATTATTTAACTGAATAAGGGATTTACTCATATGTGTTAAATTTATGACTTCTATAATTGTTTTTTTTTTACTAGGCTATGAAATATTGTATTCGCAAACAGCTTTAAAATAGCAATTACTCCTAAATAAAACTTTCAGTAGCAGTAAATACAAGCACAGCCACATGTGTACAGTTTAGATACGGAACCCTATAACAAATTTTATTGCGCGCTGTTATGAAATGCCTTACTGGAAATCGCAGCACATGAAATATACTGAAATACATTAATGTTTGCTTTACGAGAGTTCAATGTGCATTTCCTTCCTAACACGGGATATATTCCATTGTTAGTAACATAAATCCTTCCAGATCACATCCACTATTGTTTCCTTATTTGCAGCACTACTTGCATGACATGGTTCGGAATCACACATTCCTAAATCAATAACTACGTTTTTCCTTTGAGGTACGTATGCCGTATCCGTAACATAGACCGACAAAGAAAAATAATTAGGAGTTAAGTCTTCGCGCGTTGGAGGCTATTAGCTGGTAGAAAAATGCTTCCGAAAAAAATTTAGTAAAAAATTGTTTGATTTCGGAGATTAATTTGAGGAAATGTAGCGGCTCATCATCTTCTTGAAATAGTTAACACACTCAATATCGACGTCGAATTATGAATGAGGACGTTTTAAAATATCTCTTTGTGCAAAGTTGTAGTAACGTTGTATTCTTCAACGAAAAGTGGCATAACTGCTGCCCTTTGCAGCATAGACCACGAACTTTTAATCGGATGGTGTTAGCATTCATCAAAAATATTTTATACCCCAAATGTCTAAATTGTTTTTCTTTCACCATTACACTTACATGGAAAGTTTCTAGAGAATTCCAAATTCTTCAGCCGTTTAAAAGAATTGCACCGTAACAGAATCTTCCATATTGTCGCCCGAGAAATCGATTTGAGCGACGCGTTTTAATTCCGAGACCTGCATAGATAAGCTTTCCCTTATTTTTCAACATTCTTCGCTGGTACACTTGAACTTTTACCAACTTTTTTCTTCTTGAGCAATATAACACCTATGAACAAAATGACTTGTAACACAGGTATACACCTTTTGTTGCAAGAGGCCCCGCTTCAGGTTTTCCACGTAATTTGCGTTTAACTACTGACATGGATGATTTTTCTTTTAAAGCATAACACGAAATGAAGTCTTGCTCGCTTTATAGTAACAATCAGCCATTTTATCTGTCGGTCTAATGCACCGCTACTTCGTGACGGACACATCAAAGTATCGTAGCAAAATGTCCTTATTGAAGGATATAGTGCACTCATGAATGCGGGTTTCAAAGCTGTAGCGTAGCCGAATATTATGTGTACTAATGTGCTACCACCTCGAGGTATACACACCAAACAGCCGGACAATAAATGAGATCCGAGGATATAATCCATATTTAAATGTCACACACACACACACACACACAAACTGCACTGAGGTGCCAGACGTCATGGGGTACATAACTAGCTAGAATCGTGTGGGATCTCCTCAAGTCCGGGGACACTGCAGCTAATCGACGTAGCATAGATTCCCTCTCCAAATGCCACGCGTCGAATCCAACGCACCTCTTCACTTCAAATTCAAAACACGGTCTGTATTTAATCATTCTTTATTTGTTTGATTAATTATCGTACTCATATTAAATCATAACGTTCTAGTATTTCAGTGTGTCCTCTCTATTCTGTTTCCTTGAAAAAGCCACTCGTCAAAGAAAGAGAGCTTGCCAAATGTCAGTTTAATTCTTCACACGAATGCCAGAGAGTTATTTTAGTTTTAGATACTTGGTGCATCAATAACAGTTCTGTTACTTTTCTTCAAATAGCGAAAGATAAATTCACTTTTCTGTTGCACGATTAATTTCCAGTTTCTAATAACCGTGATATTCTGTGGTGATTTTACCCCATCAGAATGCTCACTATGATGGCATCACTTTAACGATGAAATCGAATATCGAATCCCCTGTTCACTCCTCTCGTTCTGCACGAATTTTCCATAAGCTGCTGTTTGGCTATTACAGTTCCACAAACAGCTTTGTTTTACACTTTTTGACAGTAAGGGGAAAGATGTAGTTGACACACAGCTGTATAAAGTAGCAATTTCTGGAATCTAACTGAACTAGAGATGCAGAAATTAATGATTTAAGAACAGCGGAAAGCTCAAAGTCCATTGCGTCTGTGTATGGAATGGACCACCAACATGAACAGAAACTAACTCTGTTGTGGAAATACTGAGAGCTGCGTGTACACGTGAAAAAAACATCAATACCGTTGTCACGAAGCATGTAAAAACATGATATTCCACTGGAAATGATCAATGTTGTTATACACTGAAGTTTAAGCCGCGCCTGGGGGTGCAGTTGGGGTGCAGTGGTCCCAGGCGCCGGGCTTCATGCTATTCCTCCCTAGGTGTGTCCAGGTTCGGTTCCCTTGTTAGAAACGGATGTAGTGTTAGTTTACTGTCACTAGTTCTGTCATTTTCCTGGAACCAGTGAACCCAAATTGGAAACAGGGGACCACTTACAGCCCACCGAGCTGCTCACCGTAGTCGTTAAAATATCAATAAAGATAATCAGAAAAATAAGTCTGCCTTGCACTGATTTCGGTAAGAAATCAACTGTAACATCTCCATATTCTAGGTGAATTTCTCAAAAACTTGCCGTTCATCTCCATATAAACCCTGGCGCAGATCCTTCCAAAACGAACTTAGGACAGCTGGAAAATTGTGATAAAGGTCTCAGTATTTGGCAGTTGTCAATCGAATGAGAAGCAATCAGTTTAGATACTGGAAGGAGAACTTTTATTTTGGCCTTACGGAAGAAAATCTAAAGTCTGATGTTCTGATTTGGCAATAAAATGAACAATCGATGGCTGGTGTGGGAGTTCATAGAATGAGCAATCAGTAGTTGGGTAGAGCTTAGTACAACGAATAATCGACGTTTCGCGAATGAGAGCTTATAGAATGAAGAAAAGATTGATGTCTCCTGAGAGGGAGGTTATGGAATGAAACAATCGGTGTCTGAGGGAAGATTATAAAGTGAATATTTCATGCTGGTGAGAGATAGTAGGAATAAAAATCGATGTCTAATGAGCGATTGCAGAATGAAAAACTCTACACGTCAGGTAACAAATTACACAATGAACAATCGATTCCTGATGAGATGTTATAGTTTTACTTCTTAGTGACCCTAGGTTATTTTGCATAAATTTTGTAAGATTAATTAGGTATGAGCTTACTCGTTGCGGAAACTCATCAGTTCTTAATTCTGAGAAAGGTGTCGGTCTCATATTCAAATAACTTTTCACGTTTTGTGCTGTTTGGGTTTAGCATTTTTAATTACAACCTCTCATTTACTTCGAGTGTGCTACTGTCTGATGAAGCCATTCGTCTGCTGGCGAAAACTTGCATTCGTGTTCATATGTACACCAAGGAGTACATATATGAACACGAATGACATTAACCCCATCCCTAGAGAAAGGAGTGCACCTAGAGACCGAAAGCCGGCGCAGAGTGAAGGTTCACAGAGCAGCATATTTTTTCGCTAACCCCGATGGCCGGTTTCCGGTCAGTACAGTGTTCGGAGTCAGAATGGGAAATGCAGCGGATACAGTGTTCGGAGTCAGAATGGAAATGCAGTGTTCGGAGTTTGATAAAAGAGAAATTGTGATGGCACGGTGCCTCGGAACTTCACGATCTCGGAAACAGCGCAGTTTATGTGTTGTTCACGTGCAAAGAAAACTGTACTGCGTACGTACCAAACACGTAGTGAACAGATGGCCAAACAACAAACCATCTTTCCAGCTGTGTGTCGTCCGCTGTTCACTGATGCAAAAAGGCAGCAGATACTGTCGCGCTTTGTTCACAGCGACCGCAAGGAACCACAGTGCGACCAATCATAAGCAGCTGCAGCAGTGGTGATAAAGGGCAATGTGTCAAAACACACAGTTTACATCAGACAACTGCGCATGGGCACTGGAATAGCGGAAGACATGCTCATTGCACGTCATCCCCAACAACGCATGAAATGGGTCCAAGATCTAGGTTGGACCGTGGATGATGAGAATACAGTAAGCCTGGTCCACTGACCTAATCAATATTCTTAGTGCTGCACGTAGACGGTCAAGCACGGATGCGCCGATTACCAACGGAACCTATGGCACCCGGACAGCGGCGGTATTATGCTGTTGGCGATGTTTTCATGCTGACACTTTAAGGCCCGTTTCTCACAATAGCTTTATAATCTATGAAAGCTGTCAGAATTATTTTATCATCGTTGCGGTCCAATTTTACCCATTCCAATGCACCTGTGTTTGCTGCTTTGGTGATGACCATTTCCAACAGGATAATGCGCCATGCCACACTGCCTGAACCGTCAAGGAGTGGCACGAGATACATGCTAGTGATTTTCTGTTAATGTTCTGAACCCAATAGAACATCTGTTGTTTGCCCTTAGAAAAGCGGTTTGTCTCTAAGTCAGCACCACCATTAAATGTACAAAAACTCAAAGACCTGGTGTTTATTCACTGACGGGAAAAAAATCCCAACACCACGAAACAGGTAGTTGTAGGGGAATGAAATGGAAGGGCAATACATTCTTATAGGTAACATATTTGATCGATTAAGGTTTCAAGATCACAGCTTAATGTAAAAGCGCGAGAAGAGCCATTTTAAATGTGAAATGCTGGTACATTAATAACAGGTGTAACCGCCAGAATGTTGAATGCAAGCACAAAAAAGTTTCATGCCATTCTGCTGTCGTACAGGTGCCGGATGTCAGTTTGTGGGACGGAGTTCCATGTCTGTTGCACTTGGTCTGTCAATATAGGGACGGTTAATGCTGGTTGGGGTGACGCTGGAGTTGGCGTCCAAGAAGTGATATCCCATACGCGCTCGATTGGAGAAAGATCTAGTGATCTAGCAGGACACGGCAACATGTCGACACTCTGTACAGCATGTTGGATTACAGCAGCGGTATGCGGGCGAGCGTTATCCTGTTGGAAAAGCAACCCCTGCAATGCTGTTCATGAATGGCAGCACAACAGGTTGAATGACCAGACCGACGTACAACTGTGCCGTCAGGGTGCGTGGGATAACAACGAGAGTACTCCTGCTGTCATAGGAAATGGCTCCCCAGATCATAACTCCAGGTGCACGTCCAGTATGTCTCGGTCGCAGACAAGTTCGATTACAGGCGCTCCACCTGGCCTCCTTCTAACCAACACACGGCCAACACTGGCACCGAGACAGAACCGGCTTTCATCAGAAAACACGACAGATCTCCACTCCGTCCTCCAATGAGCTCTAGCTTGACACCACTGACGTCGCAAACGGCAGTGGTTTGGTATAAGTGGAATGCACGCTAAGAGGGCGTCTGGCTCGGAGCTGTCCTTCAAGTAAAGCCGATTTGTAACTGTTCGTTGTGTCACTGTGGGGGCAACTGCAGCTCGGAATTGCTGCCGCAGACGCGCAGTACGATACGCCACTACCATACGCCGTTCACGGCGGTCTTTCCTCTCTCAGTAGTGCCACGTGAGCAACGGCCAGTTCAAAGGTCTTCTTGAGAAAGCAGTACCTTCCCTTGACCACCGCTGCCAACAATCATGCCACAGTGGCTACATTCTTGACAAGTCGTTCTGGCAATATTGCGGAAAGAAAATCCACCTTCTCCGTAGCCCTAGCTCGTTACACGACCTCGTTCAAATACCGGTGAGCTGTTGATATGAAGCTGGCACAAATCTTCGTCTTGTTAAAGGCATTTTTGACTAACATCAACACACTACGTCGAATCTCAACGATAACTAACGTTCACGAACGTTACAGCGCGGTATTTACAGCAAAAACCTGCTTTGCATGTTCCGAGGGGCGCTACTAGCGCCACACGTATGCGCCGAGCGCGAAATTTGCATAGACGTCATCTTACAGATGTACTCTCACCGCCTACCAACTGTCGTTTATCTAACACAACCCTTTCTTGGTGTTGGGATTTTTTTCCGTCAGTGTATTATGTTACCAGATACACCAAGGTACCTATCATATATCATCGAATCAGATACCTCACCGAGTAGCCGGTTTCTTGCAGGCTAAAGAGAGTTCTGCAGGTTATTAAGTACAGGTGGACATAATGCAATGGCTCATTAGTGTTTGTCTTCCGATAGACAGTTTTTTGACGGAAATACGTCTTTATAACGTCAGACCAGTACTAGGTGGCCAGTACGGAAAGTTGAGCGTTACGAGAAAATGGGCATCGAATTCGGTCTAATAATTTCTATAGTATCAACGCGAACCAAACCAATATGGTGTCATTTGATAGCTAAGGGAACAAAAAGTTGTTAGGTGACATTGAGTACGCACGCCGCGATAAGCAGGGGAGGGGGACGGGGTTGGGGGCGTGGTTTTGGGGACTTCCCGCTGCGCCTCGCAAGCTTCAAATCCGTTTAATTAGGGACTGGAAAGCACTACAACGTCGAAATTTGTTTAGCCGATATCTGTCGATTGAAACCTAATGTCTATATCACCCTGTCGATTTAAGACGTTAGGAAATAAGAAATCGAATATAGTTTAGGTTTTGAAACATTGGATTTCAGTTGAAAATTTCTAAAAATTTCACAATGTTATCATATACTTGTCGAAAAGCTTACGACTGTGAAAAAAAAAAAAGATTGTGTTTCTACATCGAACGTAGTTTACGCAGAAGAGCAAATTGGCGGCTTTCGATAAACACCGCAATGTCCGCGGCAGAACGCTTGTGAAAGCATGAGGAGCGAAAGAAATTTGCTGCGGCAGTTCGCCGAGCGACGGTGCGAGCACTTCGGCTGCAGCAACGTACGAACCCATGGACGTGGAGGATGAAAATGATTCTACCCATGCTTCGATACACAGAAACGACGAAACGAAAGTTGATTTCAAGGAGATCGGCGCGGTTTGAGAAGTGTTGGGGTTCGGCGTGGTTTGAGAAGTGTTGGAGATCGGCGCGGTTTGAGAAGTGTTGGAGATCGGCGCGGTTTAGAGAAGTGTTGGAGATCGGCGAACACGTTTGTGAACAGTCCGTTCCGTCATTCGCGCTCGGTTCGCGAGTGACTGTGGTTTCTGATGAATTTGAATCAAGTGAAGCGAAAACACGTGAAATTGTTTGAAAACGCGTTTCCTGGCGAAGAAAGTAGTTGGGTTAAATCTAGCGCTGAGTAGTGACCTGTAAATAAACTTGTTTTGCTGCTCTTATCAGAAATTGAAATAGCGATGGACAAAAACGTGCTTTGGAACAGTCAGTATATCATTCTCATTAGCTGTCAGATATAGAAATATGTGTCGTACAATCCAAAGAATAGCTTTGTAGGCCTTACTAATTCGTCCATAATCTTGGAAATACTTCACTTCTAACTTTTAGGCGCAATAATTGAAGGTCCTTGGCTCATCGGTTTGTGCGAAAAAGCTGTCGTTGTACGCTGACAATTGTATGGGGTTGCTTGACATGGAAGTGAGAATTTTTATTGTATTTTGTGGGGAATATGAAACGTGTTTCCAAATTCATAGTAACTAAGTAAGGTGAATATAACATGTATTTTCTTCTGGAAGAGTTGAGTACCTCTGAATGAAACTATAATGGAAGTCCAAAAAATTGACCTTCAATTTGAATTGGTTTATTGCATTTATCGCATACATACCTGACAAAGCAAACGTGTTATATTTATTTATGTGTTATTTCAACGCAAAGGAAGAAAGTTAACCAGTTTGTTCGCCGTTCTTTTCTCATGTGATATTAGAATTTTGCTTTGGGAAATTTAAAACTCTATCGAAAAATAAAAGTAATTAAATCACAGGCATCAAATAATTAAATATACTCGAAACAAAAACACAAAAAAAAAGATGAACGAGAAAAAAAGTTTAAACGCACGGTGTTTTTATCCAAATTGTATTTCTAGTTTATTTTAGCTAAGAGCCAGAGGCTTAGCGACGTATTATACCGAATTAAATCGTACGAAATTTAATTTTAATATTCCCCCCTTGCCACCATAGATTGATAATTTTTACAAATTTGTAGATTGTGTCAAACCAGTTTTTATTTTGCTCATTTAATTCTAAAAAATTGAGATTTCCAATACAGAAAGATTACAGTGTGTTATTAATATTTAATGTATATGCTGGAAAAAATATGATTTAGGGAACTGTGTTTTTCCTTAAATCACGAAATTCAATAATTGTTTATTTTTCTAAGTTTTGTGATTCTTCTTCAAAACAAATGCAATATTTCTAGTTTTTCTTTTTTCAACCCTCAAAGAATGGTTTTGGAGGATATTTTTTTCAAATGCTGAGAGATGTAGACATTATAATACTGAGTAATGCTGAGGAGGAGCTAGCAGTGAAGGAAGCATTAAATGAAACTTCTTTCATCTTGGAAGTTTTTAATTTCTTGTACCAGTTGATTCTACACAGTGAAATAATTTTCCCGAATTCTGCGTAAGGCAGTCTGTCTCAAAGGTATCTGGTACTAACTTTAATTTTAATAACTTTCGTTCGTTGAATTGAATTCCTACTGACTGATGGTCTGTTCCAGTAAAGAAAAATGCGCCACAGCACCGGACTGCAACTTCAGAGGTATGAGCTCAAGGAATACTAATCTGAGTTTGGAACGAAATCCAGTCGAATGCACATTCCACATATTTAAACACTGTGGAAGATCTTCTGTGTGCCGTGTAGTTGAACATGACTGACGTCTCAGGCAGAGCTGTGGACCATGCTGCAAAAGGTGTGGTGGTAAAACGTCCGGAAAATACTTAGGCATCTAGTAAAGTCGATTCGTGGGCTCGTAGAGGCTGTTATTTGCGCCAGTTATCACTTTATACAAATTAAATTTAAAGATATATGGCAATAAGGTTTAAAGAAAAACATATTGCTAAAAAACTAATGCTATCCGTGAATATGGTCCAATCTGCTTTGGGGAAAACCTTTCACAACATGTTGATTTGTCCGAGATTTCACGTCATCAAATAGGTTTTTACTTCGATCTTTATTTTCGGGCTTTTTTCCTTTTTAACAAATATCGCAAACATACAACACTGCAATTTTTTTTTATTTGATTTTTTCCACTGCAAATGACGTAAATTCTCATATCTTACCGTATTTCAGTCTGTAATAAATAAATTAAGAGGTAAATCCTTCAATAGGAAAAGAAGTGATTATTAGTTTTTATAGATATTTGCCCGGAAAATTTCATTTGTTAAAGACGTGATATTCTGAAGTAAATAAAAGTTACACGGGTTTTTATTTCGGACGGTCAGATTTCATTCTAAATTGCCTTTGGTTCACGTTTCGTCTTATAGCGTCCTATCCTTAAAGTTTCCAATGTACTTCAAGATATGTTTTACATTTATTTCTGTAATGATATCTGACGCAGTGGTAATTTATGACAATTATTTGTCTTCGATTAGAACGGTTCTTCGAGTCCAGGAAGAAGCACAGACAAGCGCAAAGCTGAAGTTGTTTACCTTCCAAACCTAGAATACTGATGTTGCTTCGACATTTGTTGTTTTCCGGGGATTGTACTGCAAACGAAGAACTTGAATTGCAAGTGCACCAGGACAACTGGCAAGCCTCGCATTTTGCAAATTTTCTGCAATTTTAAGGAAGCCAAAAGCAATTTCGAAATGATACGTAATAGCTCGATTGAAATCTTTCAACACAGAAATATTTGATGACGTGTGTGTGCTATTTCTTGTTTTTATGCATTCTGTTTTACTATAAATTTTGTCATAGAACAGCAGGCTTTCAGTTCGTATTGTCTTAAGACGGGCGTTGAAAGTGATTTATATGGAGCATTTTCTTTGTAGGATGTCTGATTATAGATAGACAAGCTGTGCTCATGCATGTGCAATAATAATACGGTGTATTCTATTCTGAAAAACTTTGTACCTAGAATTCCTGATAGCATCCTAGAGTGGAAGACAGCTAAAAGGGGTTTACACTAGAACATAATTCATGATGTGCATTATATTACGGTTTGTTTCCAGTATAAGAACATTAAATGGATATGAAGTCATGTCACTTAATCGCCAACAGATAGCAAGTTGATTAAGTATATCCAAATACCTGCTGAAATTTATCACGTGGTATTTAGTCAAGTATTTGAATTAAGTATTTTATCACGTACAATATCACTCGTATTGCTGGATGATAGCTGCTTTGTTGGCACCTGTATGATCAGCGTTACTTTACTTAGGCGATCAAAATGTGTTTCGTCTTTTTCGGAAGTCTTGCTTGGAGAGCATCTTTTACAAATTGTACGGTTTTCAAATCTAGTTTGCTCTTAAGTCAAAAACGGCAAGTGATTAAACAGAGCCTCCTTTTTGTCCTTACTCAAAACAAAACAAAATTAACAAAGAAAAATCACAAAAAAAGAAAAAAACAAGTTAGCAAACACATGCAATGCATTGATTATGTTACGCTTTCCAACATACCAGAAATCATTACTCAAGATATGAGGATAATGGTTGTGAATAAATCTCGGTCCTGTCCGCTGACCTTTGATCCATTTCGATTATATTCAACAGAACCGGTTCAGTATGCCTCCGAAATAAGATGATAACGTTTTGTCGCAGTCGAAGCATTTTACGTAAGTTACGGTGAGTAAAGGCTAGGCAACAGATCCCGCTCCTGTGTACTAACCTTTTAACCTATTTCGCCAATTTCCATTAGGATTCGTCCCCACGCAGGCCCGTACAACATAGTAACCTCTCATCCAAATCGAGGTATTTTACTAAATTATGACGCATAATGGCGATGGAAGTGATTCCGCTTCTATGTCCTGACGTTTGACCCCATTTCTCCCATATTCAATAGGGTTTCTTCCCAGGTGGTCCCCTACCACATACTAAAATTTCATCGAAATCGAAGCTTTTTTACGTTAGTTATGACGCATAAGAGCAGTGGAATAGATCCCGCTCCTATGTCCTGAACTTTGACCCCATTTCGTTCACTTTCCACAGGGTTTCTTTCCAGGTGTTCCCGTACCTCATACTAAAATTTCATCGAAATCGAACGATTTTTACGCGAGTTATCGTGCGGACGGGCATACGCACACAACGCGTGACGTAATGAGGCAGATGGGAATCGCGACCATCTGCTCGAAAGAGTGTGACGTCATAAAACTTTTTTAGGATGCACACACAACGCGTGACGTAATGAGACACATGGCGTGACCGCGCGCCAACATCTCAATCGCGAGTGTGACGTCATAAGATTTCTAAGCATTGGTAACATTAATGGGACGACGTAATGACACTAAAAACGTGGTAATTCGGGGTGGTTATTTAACACACAAAATGAATTTTCCTACATTCGAGATCAAGCTAAATCGACTCTGGTACCAGAAAACGGTAGATTAACGACTTTCATCAAAATCCATAGAGCAGTTTTCAAAATAAAATTTACATAGATACAAGAATTTCTTCTTTAAGTGGACGTCAAGTAATTTTTCTCCCTGTACGTCCAATGGAAATACTTTTTGTACAAATTTTCTTCCTAATTAATGCGTTCCGAAGGTTGAACATTTGAACATGGAATAAAATAGCTTGATTTTATGACTTGGAATACTTAATATTTTCTAAAACATAACCATAATTATGAATTCCTACATTTATTTGTCTACTGACGTCACCAAAGTACATGGCGCGCCATCGTTTTTCTGGTTATAAACACCACCAGTGGAAACGTTATTGATTTTAATTTAATTATGGTTATGTTTTAGAAAATATTAAATATTCCAAGTTATAATAGGAAGTTATTTTAATCGATGTTCAAATTTTCATTCTTGGGAACACACTAATTGTGGAGGAAATATATACAAAAGTTTTTCTATTGAAAGTATAGGAAGCAAAATTACTTGACATCCACCTTAATAGTATGGGATATAGGGCGATGTAATGGATCCCAATCCTACGTCCTGACCTTTAACCTCATTTCACTCATTTTCAATAGGGTTCGTACCCAGGCTGCTCTCTACCACATACTTACATTTCATTGAAATCGAACCATATTTACGCAAGTTATGACGTATAAGGGCATTGGAATGGGATCCCGCTCCTACGTCGTGGCTTTGGACCCCATTTGTCCCATTTCAATAGGGTTCGTGCCCAGGTGGTCCCCTACCACATACTAAAATGTCACCGGAATCGAACCACTGTTTGCCACCCCGGTGGCGCAGTGGTCTAAGGCGTTGGCCTCTGATCGTTCGTCCGTAAGGGGTCCGGGTTCGAATCCCGGTCAGGCATGGGTGGGTTGGAGGTTTAACGACCACCGTGAGCAACTCAATGGGCTATAAGCAGTCGCCCGTCCCTAATTTAGGGTCACTGGTTCCAGGGAAGGGAGAGAGCCAGTGCCGTAAGACAAACACAACATCCATGCCTGACCGGGATTCGAACCCGGACCCCTTACGGACGAATGATCAGAGGCCAACGCCTTAGACCACTGCGCCACCGGGGCGGCTCCGGTCAGGCATGGATGTTGTGTTTGTCTTACGGCACTGGTTCTTCTCCCTTCCCTGGAACCAGTGACACTAAATTAGGGACGGGCGACTGCTTATAGCCCATTGAGTTGCTCACGGTGGTCGTTAAACCTCCAATAAAAAAAAAAACAAAAAAACCACTGTTACGTATCATAGTGCGTACAGACGGATGGACGGACGGAAAAAGCTGGAGCAATTCATTTACGCTTACTCAACCTACGGTTGGCAAGCGTAAATGAATTCGAATTAAAGAAAAGAATTCACCGAGAGTCTGAAACTACTAACGGAATTATGAAAATATGAATTCTGGTTTAACCAAGACAGATAGGTAGACGAACTCATTAATCAGGAAAAGAAAAAGGGTTTATTAAAATGTGATAAGATAAAATCCCTGAAATGACAAGTCTGAGCTGGTGACAATCGTGGGTAACCGAAAAACTTGACTAGATTCCTGGAAGTAGGAAGTTATCAGGAAATATATTCCGTGGTAAATGAGCGGAAGGTATTCGAAACATGCTTGAATGGCATATATGCGAGTGGCTCAAGAGAAAAATTTGGAGTAAAGGCTTATCTTAACGTTCATCCAGCAGTGGATTAGAAACACTTCATGAGGATGATGATGATACGTTCTTAGCTATTGTGTTTACCTCATGCAATATGCCATAAGAGATGGTATTCTGTTAAAGTAACTTGTAACATTTAAGTCAAAATACCATAAACTCTGTAATGAGTGGTTTCCTAATATTATTAAACGAAATATATTGTATTGTATACATGAAATCATGATAAAAATTTATATCGTCATACCTTTTATTGCATACAGGAAATTATGTTAATGGAGCTAAAATAACGCCTTAAGTGTGAATGAATATTTCGTAATATTCATGGTCGTTAATGCAATATCTCTAACAGAAGGGTCTTTAAAAATGTAACCTGCAGGTTTGTACGATAAGCGTTAACGAAACAGTTTTTATAAAAAATGTAGAACGATAAGGTAATTGCAAATAAAAAACCAGTTTGAACAAACATCTTTCAAATACATTACGCTCTTTTATTTATTTTAAGAGAAGAAGAAAATTCCTTGATTTTCTATGCTCGTATAAGGCTACTTAGCCGACCTGGTGACGCAGTGGTCTAAGTGATGGCCTCTGATCATTCGTCCGAAAGTGGTCAGGGTTGTAATTCCGGTGAGGCATGGATGTGCCGTTCGTCTCACGGCACTGGCTCTCTCCCCTTCCCCTGGAACCAGTGATCCTAAATTAGGGACGGGCGACTACTTAAAGAGCATTGAGTTGCTCACACGATGGTCGTTAAACCTCCAGTAAAAAAAAGGCTGCTTAGATGCAGCTCAGCGATATTATGTCAGACAGCTGGAAAAATTCAAATGTCATTAATTAAAAACCTATTTTTTAAAATGCGTTACTAAATTATTTCAAAAATTGATTATATATAAATTTGAAGTTAAAGGTTTGCAATACACTCTTTAGCGTTGGGTAAATGTAGGGAAGCGATTCTTCAAGATCACTAGAATTAGACTCAAATCATGAAACTGAAACTTGAGGTTAAATAAAGTGTGCTTTCGAGTTTGTTCAGCGTTAAGCACTGATTTGTAATAAAAACACGTGATCTAAGAATTACATTGCCGTGTGTGGACACCATATCTCTGCAACTATTCGTTTTTAAATATTCTATTTACATTCGAAAGCTTAAAATGTGAAAACGATATTTAATCTTTGGCTTCCGCTTTTTTCCGATACATACGTTCCCCGCTGGAATGCACAAATGAAGATGATCTCGATTTTTAGCAGTGTGGCGTAAGTGTATGTATTTGTAGTAAAATCCGCGCTTCTGAAAATTCCATTTCATGAAACCTTAATCGATTAAATATGTTACCTATACAAATGTTTTGCCGCCATTTCATTCCTCTACAACTATTTTTTCGTGGTGTTGGGATTTTTTCTTCCGTCAGTGTAGTTTAATAAACCTAATGAAAGTTAATAAATCTTAGCTTTTAAGTACAACCTTCATTTAAGAACATTGAAAAATACATAACTAAAAAGAAATCAATGCTCAGTCAGGATGCAAGTTATTTTCTTGTGGACCCAAATTCGGATGTGCTTTGCTTCAGGTTCTTCAGGCACGATGTATGGCCCCTAAATTTTCATAAATGTGGGACATCATCATAAGTGTTGATTGTGGCGGATTTGTCAGTAGCATCCACACTCTGCATAGAAGTAAGGTAGGATATTTTTCATCACAAGTATCGAAGGATTTTGATTTCTTAAAATCTTCCAAAAATTTCGAGTTTGATAGTTGAATCTGGTTTGTTAATAATGCCGACACCTAAAACAGAAATTTCATGACAGAGTATAGCTAAGGACGGTTTTTTATTTCACAGTATATCTGTGTTCAAACCTTGAGCTATTTCAATCTGCAACTCTATTTCTTGAGAGATACCAAAGTACATATTCACACGAGATAAGATAAATTCCTAACGAATTAGTATATTGAACATAATATTTTAATCTAAAAATTTACTCACTAAAT
The DNA here is from genome assembly GCA_039090855.1 of Macrothele yani. Classification (NCBI taxonomy): domain Eukaryota; kingdom Metazoa; phylum Arthropoda; class Arachnida; order Araneae; family Macrothelidae; genus Macrothele; species Macrothele yani. Next base: position 189,801,475 of record CM077034.1, on the reverse strand, counting down.
CATGCGTAAAACAACTTCAGTTTTAAAATATTGTGATTTCTTTCTAATTTTTTAGTCAATGTCACATGAAAAAGGAAAATGGAAAACTGCTATCAAAACTAATGAACAATGCAAGGCAACGTAGAGAATGGTTGGAAATTCAATAAATTTGAATGTAAAGTTCAGTATGTATGATTTGAAGATATAACTGAAGACCCCTTATTATTTTGTCATATTCTCATAAGTTTAAAAACAGAAAACCACATTCTACATAAGAAATTAAAATGAGATGGACTTGGACCAAAAACGTTTTGTTCGATTTAAAGCAAGTTTAATTTCAGACTCAAATTTGTATATATGACTGTGATTCGCACATAACCTTCACACAGATTACACAAAGTACAATCAGGAAAGAGTTTCATATTGATGTAGCATGTCATTTCAGTATAAACTTGATAATATCATTATTCCCATATACTGCCGGTAAACTGAACTAAATTTATCCAAGCGAACCTCATCTCTTTGAATTACCTGACTACGAGTAAAAGCAGTTACAAAATATTAGTATTACAAAGTAATTTGAAGACCGATTACCAGCAAAATTTTGCAATCTGATTCTATTCCGCTCCTCAAGGAATTAGGAAGGGTGTTTGCAGTATTAAACACGAATTCTGACATTTTAAACAAATACAGATAATTGGTACAATTATTTTAAATAACAATATATAATTTTGTCATTAAATTACAGCAACTTAATGAAGTCAAATTTGGGTTTGTGTAAATCTAAGCTTTCATAACTATGAACTACATAAAAGTATTTGCAAATTCTGAATTGAACTGTTGCAATTCTTCCAAGTGTAAAGTTGACAAAACTAGGAAAGAGTGTTTAGAATTTTAATCCAGAAGTTTGGTACACTTTATTTCTGCGAAAGAGTATATTTTAAGGAATGATGCCTTTTAAATTGAAAAATGGGGAATCCTCTAAGACGTTCATTTGTTTTTAACTTAACGCGACATTACATCAATTGAGAAATCAAACACATACACACAATATACTTCGACCTGATGCATATTTTAAAGAACGTATAATTAGCGTGTTAGGAATTTTATTTCATTACTCCTAAGGGCAGGTAAGTCTGCTTGGCGCACAAGGAAAATATTTTATTTTTCTTCCGCGTGTCACTTCCTATCTTCCTTTTGTAATGAGGAATGTTCTTAAATTTATATCAAATAACAAATTTGGAATCATTTACTTGAATAAATTCTTTAATGGATACTTGACTTGTTGATTGTATTGTTGGAATCAGTAAGTGCGAACTGTTCCTTTTCGAAGGCATTATAGATTATTATCTAAGAATTGTTACACTCTATTTTTAGCACGTCTTTTGTAAAAAAAGATCGTGCTTATGTTACCGGTTTGTCCGTCCGTCAGCTTGTACCCACGATATCTCTGTAACTATTAGTCCGATTTGAAAAATTCTTTTTGCATTGGGAAGATTATAATATGCGAATGATGATCCTTTATTTCGTTTTTTTTTTACGATGTACATTTCGCAGCTAGGGGGCGGGGCGTAAATGCAGATGATGTCGAATTCAAAAATTCGTTTTATTCCACATATTTGCTTCTAAACATCCAATTGAAAAAATGCTTTATCTTTCGATTCTATTTATGTTGAAGAGTATTTTACATATAGTTACTTTTCAAATTACGCATAGATTTTCCGCTAGGGCGTGTAAAAGTAAACTAAATTTTCCCCGATAACTCTTTTTCTAAAACTCCGATCTGAAAAAAAAATTCTTTAGCAGATACACCTCCTAATGGAAATTCTTTCGCATATATTTTCAAATTTTTGGTAAAGAATACGTCAGCCACCAGGGGGCGTAAGAGTTAATTTTTGCTTCTGATGTATTTGCCATAAAATCTGAGCTTTTAAAACATCGATTGAAAAAATTATTTCGTGGACTGATGCCACTCACATCGATAAACATTTTCGGTATATTTTCTACTTAAAATATTCCACAGTTTCTTCGTCAGGGGGGCGTAGACGTATATCTTATTTTTGTCAATCTCTCTACTTCTAGGAGTCCGATTTGAAAAATTCCTTCTTTGTCGGATAGTGTTACCAGTGTGGCATGTTTCTCATATATTTACAAAATTTTCAAGTAATTCATAGACTTTCCGCTAGGGGGCGTAGAGGTAAATTGCGTTTTCCCCTATATATCTGCTTCTAAATCTCCGATTTAAAAAATTCTTTCTGCACGGAATACAGCTCCTGATGGGAAATCCTTTGCACATAATTTTAAAATTTTTGGAACAAATGCTTTGGCCACCAGGTGGCGTAAGCCTTAATGTACGCTTGTGATGTATCTGCTGGAAAATATGAGCTTCTAAAATCAGGATTGAAAAAAAGTCGTTTTTTGACCGATACTACTCATATCGACAAACATTTTAGGAACAATATCTTCCTGAAATAATACATGGTTTCTACGCTAGGAGGCGTAGATGTATATCATATTTTTGTCAATATCTTTACTTCTAGGAGACCGATTTGAAAAATTCCTTCTTTGTTTGATAGTGTTTCCAGTGTGGCATGTTTCTCCTTTAATATCAAAATGTCCAAAAAATTCATAGACTTCCCGCTAGGGGCGTAGGGATTAATTGCGTTTTCCCCTATATCATCATCATCATTGTCAACCATTATCAATCCACTGCTGGACGAAGGTCTCCCCAAGTTTCCTCCACAACGGTCTGTCTTGTGCCAGTCTCCTCCATGTCACTCCCGCATATTTACGAATTTCATCCACCCATCTCCCATGTGGTCTTTTTCTGGGTCTTTTCCTGTCCCTTGGAATCCAATCTAAAATTTCGGCTGTCCATCTATGGTCTGTCCTTCTGGCAGTATGTCCAGCCCATTGCCATTTCAGGGATTTAACTCTGATCATGATGTCTTCCACTCTCGTCATTTTTCGGATCCACGAGTTCCTCTTCTTATCTCTCCTGGTTATACCAAGCATGCACCTCTCCATGCTGCTTTGAGTTGTCTGCAGCCTTTGTATGTCTCTTTTAGTTAAGGTCCACGTCTCTGCACCATACGTAAGCACTGGAAGGATGCATTGATCAAACACTTTTCTTTTAAGACATAATGGCATATTGCTCTTGAAAATTATGCTGTTTCTTCCAAAAGCTCTCCAGGCAAGTTTTGTACGCCGATTAATTTCTTCATCAATGTGACCCTCACTTGATATCTGCTGTCCAAGATAAACATACGTGTCTGTTATCTCCAGTTTTTCTCCATCAATCAATAAATATTCATTTCTTGTAAAAGCATTGAACATCACTTTTGTCTTCTGAAAGTTCATTTTTAATCCCACTTCTTTACTCTTGTCAGCAAGTTCCTGGATCATACTCTGCAGCTCTGATGGGGTAGTTGCAAAAATGACTATGTCATCAGCAAAACGAAGGTGGGTTAGATAATCTCCATTAATCTTTATCCCTTTGTTTTCCCAGTTCAGTGATTGAAAGACATTTTCCAATGTGGCATTAAAGAGCTTCGGAGATATGGTGTCACCTTGTCTCACTCCCTTTCCAATTTTTATGTGTGTTGTATTTTCAAACAGCCGAATCTTTGCACTTGCATTTTCATAGATGTTATTAATAATATTAATGTATGCATCTTCAATACCGCAGGATTTCAGAGCCGTGGTAACTGCTGATGGTTTCACCGAATCAAAGGCTTTTTCATAATCGATAAAAGCCATGCACAATGGAAGTTCATATTCCCTCGCTCTTTCAATTAGTTCTCTCAGTACGTGGATATGATCTATTGTGCTGTAGCCACTCCTGAATCCAGCTTGTTCTCTCGGTTGAGCCATGTCCAGTGTTACCTTCAAGCGGTGTGAAAGAACTTTAGTGAAGATTTTATAAACCACTGATAGGAGGCTGATAGGTCTGTAGTTCCTGAGATCCTCAATGTCACCTTTTTTATGTAGCAGGATCATTGTAGCATTGTTCCAATCCTCAGGAATCTTCCCTTCATTAAGGCATCGAGTGAAAATTTGGGCGAGTACTGTTTCAATTTCTCCACTTGCTTCTTGTATGATGTCTATAGTAATTCCATCTTCTCCTGGAGCTTTCCCCCGCTTCATGTTCTTGATTGTATGAGCAACTTCTGCTGGGAGGACTGGAAGAACTCTGGAACCTTTCATGATGTCTGGAGTACATGTATCATCCCTTTCGTATAATTTGGAGTAGAAATCTTTCACTCTTGTCAAAATTTCGCCTCTATTTCTTGTTATAGAACCATCTTCTTTTCTCAGAGCCATAATCTGTTTTCTTCCCTTACTGAGATGTCCCTTTGCTATCTTTAGGCTTTGGTTGTTTTCAATTGCTTTCCTCACTAGCTCACAGTTGAATTTCCTTACGTCTTCAGTGATACTTTTTCGTGCTGTCTTGCATAGCTCTATATATTCCACTTTGGAAGTCACATCTTCTTTAGTTGTCCTCATCTCTCTTCTTTTTTGCATCAACATTTTGGTTTTTCCTGATAATTTGTTTACATGCAACTTGTTCTTAGACCCAGCTAATTTTGTTGCTGTTTCCATAAGAGCTTTGGTTACTTTTCTGTTAACTTCCGAAATATCCACTTCTTCCGATGTTAGGCCTTCTAAAGCAGAGAATCTGTTCTTCAGTTCCAACTTGAAAGTATTATGGTGTTTTTTAAGGTTGGTTATGTCAATACGTTTTGTTTGTCTTATGAGCTTGCCACGTTCCAGTTTAGTGTTGAGGTGCATCTTACATCTCACCAATCTATGGTCACTACCTGTGTTGAACTTGTTCAGCACACTGCAGTCTTCGATGACGAATTTTTTGTTACACATAATAAAATCAATTTCACTTGTCGTCCCAATTGGATGTCTCCATGTCCATTTCCTGTGTGGCTTTTTCTTGAAGAAGGAGTTCAAGATGAAAAACCCTTCTGCCTCTGCAAACTCAACGAGAGTATTTCCACGCTGGTTTCTGTTGCCGTAACCGAATTTACCTACTGAAGTTTCATTCTGTTGCCGTTGCCCTATTTTTGCATTGAAATCTCCCATAATTATCTTCAAGTGCTGCTTACCTTTATTATTTAGATGACGAATTTCCTCATAAAATTCTTCAATTTCTTCTTCAGGATGACTTGTGGTGGGTGCATAAGTTTGAATAATCTGAGCCTGGTATCTTCTCGATAGTTGGATAACGAGTCGTGCAGCTCTGTCAGAGGAACTTTCAACTTCTACCACTTTATCCTTCAGTTTCTTGTTTATTATAAATCCAACACCACTAGTTCTGCCAGTATCTGTCCCACGATAATAGAAGAGATGTCCACTTTTCAGTTCAATGAGATCTTCTCCTTTTCTCCTTACCTCACTTAGCCCGACGATGTCCCACTTGATCCTTTGTAGTTCCTCTTCCAATTCAAGAAGCCTTGAATCAGAAGATAGGGAGCGTCCGTTGTAGGTAGCCAAGGTCAGCATCAAATGGCAGCCTAGTCCGGTCCTCCGGGGATTCTTAGCACCCTCTGCCTTCATGTCGCACTGGCCGCTGCCTTGGCCAGGTACATTCCAGCTGCCGGAGACTGAGGGCCAAGATTTAAGTTGTAGAGTCATTTTGGAGGTGTTTGGCCATAACTCACCACGCTGGCCAAGCGGGTTGGTGAGTGTGGGATAGCATTTCCTCTAATCCCGATGGTATAGTTATACCGCTATTTGCGGTCGTCAGAGCCCCTTTAGTGGGAACAGGATGCACCACGAGAAGGCGGGGTTGACATTTGTCAAGGAGAGGCTGTGATGTTCCCCTATATATCTGCTCCTAAATCTCCGATTTGAAAAATTCTTCATGTATCGCATACAAGACCTGATGGAAAATATTTTTCACATAATTTCTAATGTTTTGTAAAGAATAGTTTGGCCACCAGGGGCATAAGTGTTAATTTCTGCTTCTCATGTATTTGTAGCAAAATATGGGCTCCTGAAAACTCGACTAAATTTTTTTTTCTTGGACCGATAGTGCTCATAAGGAAAAACCTTTTGAGAATACTTCCATTTTAAAATAAAGCATGGTTTTCCCACCCGAGGACGTAAAATCACGTCTTATTTTTGTCGATATCTCTGTTTCTAAGAGACCGATTTGAAAAATTATTTCTATGTTGGAGAGCGTTTCCGGTGCGAAATGTTTCTCATATAAATTCGTTTTTCTTAATATACAATTCTGCAACCAGAGGGCGTAAGCTCACGATTCCGTTTACAGCAATGTCTGAGAGATTAAAAATCCGATTGAAAAATGTTTTTCTTCCGTCAGATACTATTGTTTTCCATACCAGTTCCATTGACTTTGAATAGCTTTGATTAATCTAATTTGCGTCAGAACGGATTCAAAAGACGTGCTTATTACACCCCAAAATTCGGTGTCATCTTTCTTGTTATAAATATTATCATAAGAAATGAAGTGCAACTGAGACTTCGGATCCCAAAATTTAATATTAGCAATTACATTAACATCCTCGGTAAATATATAGCCCATCCTGGATCTCCCGTGGAAATGATGTCAGTAAGATAGGGAGTACTTCTAATGTACATAATTTCACATTTTTGTATTAAATCAGCAGTTTTTACTACCTTCCACTAGCACGTAGCAGAAGGTTATCATATGTGTCAGGTAAATATTTCTAATTTCAATTATACCCTTCTAATGAATTACATACGTTAGTCTTTATCTGAATATGTATATCACCGCAAAATCTAAATAACATTATTTTTTATATTGTGTTAAGTTACGTGATACTACATGTGTACTTCGTGATTTAAAAAAACACTCGATGTTTTCAAACAATGAGAAATCTTTCCGGAAATAATGCGACCCCGGATAATTTAAATGCACATGCGTTCGCAAAGCTCCAGAATTAGTTGCAATTAATGAAAAACAATTGTTTATATTCAGGTTGACGCATTAAAGAGAAGCAGTTTCTCCCTAACTTAATAATGGAGAAACAACCCTTCCCATCATTAAAACTCCCCACAATTAATTGTGGGCAAATTGCGTTTCATCAAAGTCGAATATATCTCAATTACTTTGTATGCTGAAGCTCAATACCTTGACCTATTTTTCCTAGACAATATACAGCTTATCAAGATTTTGATTACTTGTCATAGGAGTTTTCAGGTACAACTTTGTTTTGTTCTTTCTGTCGTGAAGATGCAGAAGCGTTTTTTTATAACTTAGAGAAAGGATGAGAGTGGCAGTCTGTCCTGTTAAATGCAACTGTTTGGTTTTATGATGTGAACGTACCAACATGGTGATCGAGAAACGACCGAAATATTCCAATTTCTAGAACGAAGGCAGATTTCTCTGATAGTCCGCTTTATTCGCTGAAATTTCTTGCACACACCAACTTGTACTTGGATGATATTATTCTATTCTGATTATGATGGTTTGTTGAATAAAAAACAAATTGGCATATTGCCGCCCCATTCCGTCTAAATTTTCTTTCAAGGTACAGTATGTCGTATACACATGTTTGCATTCTTTGTCGATTTTATATGACCAACTGGCATCTATCCGTGCGAAGTAAATACTCCCTTCTTGAAAATAATTTTTCCTTTCCTGCTTGGTTTATAATATCTCATCCCATTAATGATAAAATCTACATAACATATTTAGTCTTTACTTAATGCTGCCATTTATTTGACGCAGATGTCCCTTCATCTGAGCACTGGGAATTCCCCTTTTTATTTTATTGCTATACCGAATTTTGGGTAGACATTACTGTATGTAATGCAAAAAATAATTGGAAATGTGTTATTCGGAGTTATTCAACTGATATATAACGATGTAAATTCAAATTGTAAATTATTACGGACACGAACTGAACACCCAGCATGAACACACTTGGCTTTAGAACAGCCTGAATTAGATGAAGTAGAGATTCAATAACGCGACGATTTCGTTCAACATGTTTGTTCAGCCAAGCAGTAGTAATGGCGTCCGTAAATTACCAAACTTTCTGTTAAGGAGGTACTCCATTTCAAGAAGCTTTCTCAATGTCAACCTGAAACTGTTAATTTGGGATACGATATGGTGACTGTGCGTGCAATTTTGGCTTACTGAATTTATTCTCTTGCTCCTTGAACCATTATTTATCAATGTGAGTCTTGCAGCATGGTGCATTATACTGCTGGAAGTGGCTTTCTTTCATCAAGAAACACCCTGAAAAGTACGAGTGTACCTGGTCTGCTGTGTTTTTAAGATTCTACAGTACTTGGGAATGAAGTGTTGCACTAGAATTATTAAGATACATAATGCCCGCCATCAAACAGATTAATGACAATTACACCTCGTTTCTTGCTTATATGCTTAGCGCTGGGTATCTGGGACTTATCGATTCGTGCTATTGATACAATATTCTGACCAACCTGTTAACTCAATCAAATAAATTTCAGGAATCTTAAGAACAGGTTTAATAGTATGGAGGAAATTGAAATTTTCAACAATTTTAAGAGTTAAAAAAACAAAATTGTTTACAGGAAAGCGAAGAGGATTCTTTAAGATCATGTCATCATTTTTCAAAATGTCGTGAAATCTGAGCTCTTCTATTTATCCTTTCAGGGATTATTCTGACCAAGGCCTCTTAATTTTGCTTCTGAGTGTGCAGTATTCATGATTTATGATACAGTCCCATAATCAGCACGTATTTGTAAAATAGTTGTGACGTGTGAGAAAAGAGAATGTGATGTGTAAATGACTGTGTTTTTACCATTCAAATGTTAATAATTTATAAACAAAGATGTGTTGCTTTCGTTCCACCTAACATTTGAAATCATCTAAGGTTATTTAAAAAATAATTAAATTGTTGAAACGTGAAGTCTATTTTGTCTTCACACATGACAACAGAAATAGTTCAAAATTTAAGATTCGGCTCCTTGATCGGACCTCGGATACAGGTGGTCTTAATTTAACATTGTATCCGACAGAAAACTCAGCGTGTTATTCTCTGAAACAGCCGTGATTGCTAAAAAAATGTTTTATTTTTTACATTGAACGGAAATGAACAACTTGAAAAACATTTGAAATCATTTACGGGTAGCATTTTTTCTGAAAAGGAAAGGAAAGGATACCTGTGCCAAAAAAATGAGCACTTGACAGAACAGATATCTATATGTTTTCTACTTTCCCAAGTTACAGCAAACAACAGGATAACAAAGGAGGAGAACTGTTTTTTTTTTTCATAGTAGCAGTAGTACCGAATTTATTTTGCAAATTTCCGAAATTGCTTGCAAAATAAGAGAAAAATCAGCTTTCATTATTTGGATAATACTTGCAGGCTAGTTGTTTGTCAATAGCGCCGTCATTACTTCATTTATTTGTCAAGTTGATCACTATAAATAAAGAGAATTCGACATCTCACGCTCTCAGAATTTATACTGATCAATTAACTCTTATATTTGTGATATTAATAACGAATAAAATGTTACACGGGTCGTCCAGCCCATCATCAATTTTTTAATTAGCATTACATATAAATTAGGGAAAAACCGAAAGATAAGCAAACCTGAGAAAGCACACTTTAAATAAAATTTGTAAATATCCTTTTGAAAACTGTTATACACAATAATATGATTATTTTTGAAATTAGAGAACCATCATTTCCACAAGACATCTGGCTCTTGCAGATAAAGTAAGATCTTACTGCACTTACCTGCTTACAAACAACAATCGGTCTTCCTGCACTATTCCTAAAATCGTTAATCCTTGTCTGTACTTCATACGCTTGAACTATATGAGCACAAAGCTTTTACCATGTTGCTATTTATCATTATTTGGGCTTTTGTCATTTCGGTATCAAGTTTTCTGTAACTAACAAAATATGCTTCGGGAAATACTGTTGTCATACGCCTAAAGCTGAATATTTCACCGTTAATTTTATGGTAACACAGATAAGTTTAAATATGAACCAAAATTTATAGTCCAAAATTGAACACTATGGACAGAACAAAGTAGTTGTTCAATTTTCTTAGTGCGTTTCTTCAACATAAATGAGCAGACTGATGAAGATCACACAAGTAAAACAAAGAACGAACGTACTTTTGATGATTTCACACTAAAAGTTGGTTTTGTTTCATTTGTTCGCCCTGCAAAAACTGCTGGATATTCATCTTTTGTGAGGGAAAATATGTATGTTCACGCCTGCCTCTGGCCCATATAACACTGAGAATCATTTCACTGCAAAACCGGCAAAAGGAGGAAGAATCAGTTCAGCAGCATAAAAGAAATGGAACACGCATTGGGCAAAATATTACGGGAAGATGTGAAAGCCTACATTATTATGCTGAAAATTTTGGTATTGAAAACGGTACATCCACAAATTCAAGTATTTTGGGTAAAACAACGGCTGGAGGACTTTGTTTTCGTTTGTGTTGAGCGCAGTAAAGAAAGCTAATTCACTTAAGAAGCGCAAAACTAATTTCCCCGTTGTCGAGGAATAGCAAAAGGATATTTACATGACATATCTCCTTGTGGAGACATGGCAAAGAAGATTTACACGTGATATGAAATGTCCTGAAGCAAATCCGTGTAATGCAACTTTCCTTGTGATATAATAACAGGATTTACATACCATTGTATTTTATACACATTTGTACTTGACAAAGCATTACACTTGGAATAAGTTCAGCAAGTCATTTAATGTAACATTTTAATACTAAATAGTTTTATCTTAAGAAATACGGAAATTTTCCTATCGGGTTTCTGATGTTGTGCACGCTGTTCCGAAGCATTCCACGCGAAAATCTTATTGCTGGAATATTTTGGTCCAAAATATAGGTTACATGATGTTCCGTGCTATTAACTGATTTATAGCCATTTACATTTGATCATAAATATGACGTCATGGCCCGATCATTTTCCTACACCTAGTTTGAGTCACATGGTACTATATGAGAAAACCAATTGTTTTTATGTACCTTTGAGGAGGACTTGCCCTTCCCCGAAAAGACCTGGGGCAAGGAGTCAGAAAGTAAAGACTAGAAGGGACCGCTTATTTCCTGGGTCAGGTGTATCTTTGGTATTACAAAGATGGGAGAGTGAAAGAAATATTTTTGCCGTAGCTTTTATGAAACAACGCCGCCCTATCAGAATGTTTGTGTTTCGGGAGAGCAGAAGATATGGGCACCATCCCATTCCGCTACATCGGCGACTTGAATGATTAAAGGGAAGAACGAATACCAGGAAAAAATAAATTATTATGGTTTTAGCGATGGAAAATCTAATATTTTTTAAGTTAACACTGCAGGCTCATTATACGAATTTCAATTTTCTTCAAACTTGTCTCCTGGTGTTCCTAAAAATGTTAATTTATGTCCTTTCCGAGAGATCGCACATATTTGAAAGTTTCTTTTATTTTCTGTATGCAGTGAATGTTTCTGTGGTGTTTTGTATGCAATGAATGTTTCTGTTGTGTTTTCTATCAAGTTTGAACACGCACTCCACATGTTAAAAAATGCACTAAGGAACGTTTATATCCAGGTAATATCTTGAAGTTTTGATGCAAATGCTTGCTCAACCCGATATTGTCTAAATAATGTGAACTAACAACAAAACGGAAAAGCTATGTTATACCCAAGGAACGGTATAGCATGTAATTCCGTTTTTTTCGTGGTGAAATTTCATAAAGATTCGCCAAGCTTTCATACTAAAGTGGGAGCGCACGGATGGAAACTGAAAATTTTAATGAATGATTTATCAATTTTAATGCACAAACGAAACGCAGAAAATAAAATGGTTTTTATTTAAAATATAAGCTTAAAGGCTTCCCGCACCAACCATAGACTCAATCGGTGTGGTATATTTCCTCCTAAACGTCATATCTAGTTAGCACATATCGATAAATCTGAAGATGTTAAAATGAGGTGTTAAGAAAGAAAAAGCAGTCAAAAAGATTTAAAAGCTACGTATACTCTTTTCCATCATGGAAAGACGTCAAACAATTTACAATTGCAAATCGCTATGAATACGCTGCCTTAAACGAATTCTACAAAATAATGTTTAATGCAAGCTTCTGTTAGAAATGTGTAGAGCTGGAAGCATTGTCAAGGTGCAGAGCTGGAAGCATTGTAAAGTTAGTCGCTAAGTTGAGATTCGTCCCTAACGACGAGCAACTGGCAGAACATTTCGGTTGCAGATGGCGACGCATTTGCTTCACACGAAATGATTGATGCGGACATATCTGGTTATCCAACGAATCCGTCCAAATAAAAATAAGCAAGAAAATAAAAAAAATGCACTTTGCGTCTCCTATTACTGACTGCGCTTTCACACTTAGTTCTCCTCGAATAAAGGAAATGAAGTCTTTCTAGATCTGAGACACGATGTGTTTCAAGAACAAATCCACTTCTTAATAGATACAACATACAATTCGCCATTATCACGTGCATAACAGCATTAAACGATTTAAACAAAACAAGAAAGAACTGTAGGAGCATTTTAAATACCTACTTTTTCTGATTTTTTGCTGCGTGATAATTCCATTGTACGTAAATATGATTGCAGGAGGCATTTTCATGTGAAAAAAGAAATTTCCAAGCACAATTTTCTAATTTTTTTACGAATTTACATTATTGTAATTTGGTGTGTAAGAAGCAAGTGATGTAATCAAAAATGTAGCAGCATCCATAAATTTTTCTTATCCTTTTAGGATTGGATTCTTTATTTGCGGATTTCAAATGAATTGAAATGGATAAAAAAAGTGTCAAGTCCGGTATACTATGTAACTAAAAGGTAACCTATGAGATCAGAACAATTCAAAATTTATTGAATTTCGTGTCAAGGAATCACAATCAGAAATATACCCTGGTATTCAAAGTGTACGTTACAAAAACAAGACCAGGAATAACGCAAAATCTACACTACAGAGTTTAATGACGTTCGTACGACCATAAATAATCAGTAGTGGCACAATACACAACACACGAGAGCATGCCAAACCAAAAGTGATTCAACAATTGGCGCGTATTTCGAAGATCATAGGAGGAGTGATTACTCCGAATAGCGATGCAGTTTGCTCAACGAATCGTTATGTTGCTCACAAGGATCTGAATCAGAGATTAGGGAAAAGCTGCAGCTTCGCTATAAAGGAGCTTCAGAGCCACGGGAAAGTTCTAGGAGTGGATGCCTGGTTGTAATTTCTTATTCTATACGTACACATACATGTTGTATTGGTTTCAGTTCAGGAGAACACCCTGGCCCATGCATCCTGTTGAAATCCTCACTTTACAGACGTTCATTGGCATTTCGAGAACTATGTGGACAAATGTTATCATCCATAAAATGGAAGTGAGGACCAACAGCTCGTCTAGAAAGCAGTTCCTACGGGGGTAGATGCAAACCCTGTAGCATGCATCAGTTAGGGTGCCACTCCAGCGTCGTGAGTGCATTTAGCATGATGCCAACCCACCCGAGATGTCCTCCACAAACACAGTCCACAATTTACTTAACTTCTGGAAGGAAGATTTTGGCTCACTACCTCTCTCTCCATATGTACATTTGCCAAGAATCCGAGTCCAGGTTGCAGCGCAACTTGTTACTGAAAAGAGCACTCGCACATTTCTCATAGGTCTAAGTGTGATGTTGTAGGTCCGAATTGAGACTGACATTTTTGTACAGTATGGTCAGTGGAATACAGACTACTGGTCGTCTTGCATATATACATCTCTTGTGGGATTTCCTGTAACGTGTTTGCCGCGATATCGCGGTTTCCGTAGCACAGGAGAGATTTTTCACGTGTTGCCTGGCTGCCGACTTCCTTTGGTGGCAAACTGTTAGAGACAAATATTGGTCGTCTTCACATATTGTGGCTCGTGCTGTTCTAGCTGTTCTTCGGGTTTCCTGGAACTATCTTAAGAAATGGGAGAGGACTTGCTGCGACACATTCAGCCATTTTTCTGTTCTAGATTGCGATTGACGTGCTTCCAATTTTCGGTGGCTCTCCAGCGTAACAAGTATGCCAAGATATGGTGCGAAGCCATTCTTTCGCTAGCAGAAAAACTGATGCTTCAGTTGAGCATTTCGTCTCAGAATGAAGTTTGTTACAGTAGCGTGTCTGCCATCTCGATGACGTAGGATCGTCAGTTGCATGTTTCTTTAGCACCTATTTCTAGAATACGTCGGCTTAATGTTACTCTTGCACATGCCTGCGAAAAAATATTTACAATCATACATCTCGTTTTGGATATTTTCGCGAATACGTATTTGTCAAGTTAATTTTGGAAACCAATTTATTTCTGTCCACAAACGTTTCATTACAAACAGTATAGAAATACTTTACTAAAAACAATAATGTCGAATGTTTTAATCTGTATTTTAATGTTTCAAATCACTTACACTTCCCTCAAATTCGTACCTTTTTTAAAAAAATCCTTCTGAAATAAATTAAAATTCTACAGGAATATTTTTAAATGTAATAACCACAAACTAGATTTGATTAAAATTACAATATGTATATATATTAGTACCATTTCTATACAGGTTACATCTTTCCACAATCGAGCATTAGTTGATACCGCACTTCATTATTTCGTCGCATTCAGCGCTCCACATGTTTTGCTCGAAGACACAGAGCAGCACATATCGCCTTGGTATAGACGTGTATAGCAGCTACAGCAGATTATTTTGATTAATAAAGTTTATTTTCTAACATATTTTAGGTTTTCTGATTTCCATCAATTTTCCGATGTTTCATCCTGGACGGTATAATTTTTATGTTCATATGAACATGCTCAACTTTGCTTCTGAAAACATTCAGAAACAAAGGTGTTTTATAGGGTGTAAACACTATGGGGTGTGAACTCTGCCTCGACTGTATTCTTTCCCCAATTTAACGTTGCACTTCCTACCAAAGATTTACGTAACGCTCCAAATAATTTCCTGCGTTTGCAAAACGAATTTAATTGCTATAACCAGAATTTTCCGTTTCTGCATTTAGACTCAATGTGTTCTCCTGAAGTTTGAATTCCGTGGTTTTGTGACTTCGTAACTGTGCAATATCTCACGAAATTGTACATAGAGTGTATTGGAATTTGTTTTTACTAACAGAATATTTGCTAAGACACTATAGGGTGTAAATATAGCGCCGAGAACTATCAACTATAATTTTAATTGAGAACGAATTCTAATTCGTTTCACAGGATTTTAGGATAGACCGTGGAATACACTAATCGAACTTATATAGATTCATTTAAATAACTTCAGTTTTTAATATTTTACTGAACACAGATCTGCACATACTGTATATATAATCCAGGAAGTGCACGGATTATCTAAAACATGTTTATAGTATTTGTGGAAATGAAAAAATAATCTGTAACCTGAACTATATTTACGAAAAGTTAAAATAAATTATGGATACTTTTGGAAAATTAACAGAAAATTTCAATTTACTATGACCCATAGTTGTTAGAGTACAACTACTTTCACAATGTGTAAATAAATCAACTGCCATTGTGTGACTTATGGTACAGCTTATGGTACTGCGGAAACATTGTTATGTACTGTCATAGAAAGGTTTGTAACATTAAAGTGAAAATTTTAGATTTAATGCTTGAATAATGATAATTTATGACAGTTATATCGAATAAAAGACGCAAGCTCCTCTTCGGCATATCGGTTGGTGTACGAAAATGAGCATTCTGAAAATTGGCTTTACTGCTTAAATAAACAAAAATTAAAGAATACAAAATCAAAAATCACTGAATGTATATAGGTCCTTATAAAAAGCTGAAACCGGTGTCTTGAAACAAATTCAATACATGAAATATGATTTGTTAGTTTTCCTCTTGTTTGCAAAGTTCAGGAAGCACAATAAAAATACAAACTATTTGAAGCGTACGAAACTCTCCGTAAAAAAGTCAATATAGCCGCACACTTATTTTACCTTCCTTTAGGTCTTTTAAACTTTCTCAGGTAGATATTTGGCGCGATGTCTTATTCCTGGAAAATATTCTGCTAATTAACGAGACAGGAGAGCACAGAAAGATTATGAAAAGCGCAATTCTGATCATATACGGAAGACGAGCAATGAATCTACAGTGGGAATTCTATGGGCATGCATAATATTGTAGGGTGAAAAACCTTTTTAAAGTCAGATAAATTGTCTTATTAGTTATGACTAAGGTTCCAATAACGTTCTTGTTCAATATATCCTACAAAAAGTTTGAACAACATCCAAGTCCAACATCTGTCCACTTATGTAGGATAGAGCATCAAACACCCCGGATTTTTCCAATCCTCCGCCAAAAGGCATCATGCTCGAACTCCCAACTCTGATTTACACACACGTAAGATCCTGCTTTTTGTTTGTTCGGATATATGGGTTGTCGTGTCTTTGATTTTATGCCGCGAAACACCACTAACACCGCTGAAGGGTTTCGTCGTCATCTCGTTTTCTGCAAGAATCGCTCACCTCGTAAAGATCGGTACAGCTGAACCGACAGGACGTCCACCTACAGCAGTGACGCCAGATTCTCGGAGGTAAAGTTACAGCAGAATGGAGCGAGACCTCAGATAGCACTGACTACCTGTCACAAGGTAAGGACCTGGGCTGTCAGCTTCTGCGGCACCCAGCCTGTTCCTCGGACAAAACCCCATGCGAATACCATATTTTCGGTTTGTTGCCGCATTTCCTGGACGGACAACCGTTTGCCAACCGGAACGGGACGATGTCGAATTCCCGATTACTCACTGCTTTGGTCCCAAGCCGCTGCAATTCTTCAAGGATGGTATCCAATAGCTGCCCAGAGGATGGTATCCATTAGCTGCCCAGAGGAAGGGCGCAAGTTGTGGAAGGCGATGGTGGCAACATTTTGAAATGATCTGTAACTGTATATAAGGTAATTTCTACATTTATGCTATTTTGCATTTTCAGACATTACTTTCTTTCCAATCCAATATTTATTCAAAACCTTAAATAGAAGTCCATTTCATAAGGATGATGCAAATATTTCAGGTTCCTTTGTCTCTGGTACAAAATACCGCCTCCCATTTTCAACTGAAGGTGTTTCCTATTTACTGAGTATTATGTTGTTTAGGCTCGTGATGCGCCAGCTTATTTTGATTATCTCGCAGTTCAAATATATCTGTAAAATCATCTAAATAACAGTTGTGATAGACTATATACCATTTCTAACTACAACAGTTTCTTTAAGGGAATAAAAATAATACAATATTTAAGTCGAACTTTCGTACTCCACCCTGGAGACTTCGGCTGGGCTAGGTTATCAAGGAAGTGAGTAAGAAGGCGTTCGATATTGTCACGGTTGGTGAACCGCCGTTTGCATAGGAAATGATACAACGACCAAACGAAGGCGTTGATAACCTTTCCCAGACGAACCTTCCCCGTTGAGTGTTAAAGCTCGGCTTAAACTAGGTATTGATTTTACGCAATTAAAGGAAGTGTTGTAGTTTCGAAATTTCAGTTTTAGCTTCTTTTGATCAGGAAAACTAACTGACATAGTTAGTGCTCCTTCCTAACAACGGAGAATCTTGCCGAAATATCAGCCGAAAATTCTATAAACGGATAAATCTTACCGAAATGTATGGTAACACATAACCAAAAAACGTATTTATTTTTGTTAATATGATGGTTTATTTGCAGTTGAATCCGTTTTATTTGTTTTAACATGATGCTTTATTCGCCTTTGCATCTGTACATTAGTAGCTACTAAAAATATTCGTCATGGCTTCCCCAAAATTTGTTGATCGAAGTTTCAACCAATCTTTTGCATCGTGTGTTTGAATTGACATAGGAGCCACAATGAATTTAAAAAATAATAATAGTCCATGAGGGGACAATTTCTGGAAATGGAAGTGTCAATTATTTTTAACGATTTTTTCCAATACGAATAAAATGATTCTTCATCGCGCTGTATTTTATGAGTTCAACCGGGAGTAGAACATATATTAGTGTGATAATAAGGAATCTGATTTGCGTAGCAATGAAAAAAAGAATCAGAGAAAATCAAATAATTACATTCTAACAATGAAAAAAAATTATAATATTTGGTCATATATAGTATGCTGTAAAAAACAGAATCTCAGATCAGATAAATTTTTGCAAAAACGACACTTATTTCAAAATAAAGCTAGTAGAGATTTGCTGGAGATCAGAGAAACGTTGAGACGATTCATTGAAAATCAAAAAAAAAATTCTTGAAAAAATGACAAAACTGATCACATCCCTGAATAGGTTTTGTTTCATGAAAGCTAACTGTTCTGAGTGCTAAGAAATGGAAACAACGTGAAACCGTAGGTCCAACGGCCATTCAAAGAAGGAACGGAAATGAGTGCAGATAGTGAAGTAATAAACAGAGTGGGAGGGAAAGTGGAGAGCTATAGAAAATATGCATTGCCTTAGGCTTATGCTAATGAAAAAAGGAGTCTGAATTGATTCGATTGTCAAGTCGGTTTATACACTGACGGGAAAAAATCCCAACACCACGAAAAAATAGTTGTAGAGGAATGAAATGGCGGCAATACCTTTGTATAGGTAACATATTTAATCGATTAAGGTCTCAAGATCACAGCTTAATGTAAGCGCGAGAAGAGCCATTATAAATGTGAAATGCTGGTACATTAATGACCGGTGTAACCGCCAGAATGTTGAATGCAAGCACGCAAACGTTTATGCAATGTGTCATACAGGTGCTGGATGTCAGTTTGTGGGATGGAGTTCCATGCCTGCTGCACTTGGTCGGTCAATACAGGGAGGGTTAATGCTGGTAGGGGTGACGCTGGAGTTGTCGTCCAATGATGTACCATAAGTGCTCGATTGGAGATAGATCTGGTGATCTGGCAGGCAACGGCAACATGTCGACACTCTGTAGAGCATGTTGGGTTCAACAGCGGTATGCGGGCCAGCGTATACCGCTGGCAGGCCCTGTTGGAAAACACCCCCTGGAATGCTGTTCATGAATGGCAGCACAACAGGTTGAATCAACAGTCCTGCTTACAACGGTGCCGTCAGGGTGCGTTGGATAATCACGAGAGTGCTATTGCTGTCATAGGAAATTGCTCCCTAGATTATAACTTCAGGTGTAGGTCCAGTGTGTCTCGGCCGCAGACAGGTTGGTTTCATGCGCTTACCTGGCCACTTACTACCCAACAACCGGCCATCACTGGCACCCAGGCAGAACCGACTTTCATCAGAAAACAAAACAGATCTCCACTCCGTCCTCCAATGACCTCTAGCTTGACACCACTGACGTCGCAAACGGCGGAAGTTTGGAGTAAGTGGAATGCACGCTACAGGGCGTCTGGCTCGCACCTGTCCTTCAAGTAACCGATTTGCAACAGTCCGTTGTGTCACTGTGGTAGCAACTGCAGCTCGAATTGCTGCTGCCGGCGCAGTACAATTCGCCACGGCCATACGCCGTACATGGCGGTCTACCTTCTCCGTAGTGCCACGTGGCCGGCCGGAACCCGCTCTATTTGAGGCAGTACCTTCCCTTGACCACCGCTGCCAACAATCATGCACAGTGGCTTCATTCCTGCCAAGTCGTTCTGCAATATTGCAGAAAGAATATCAACCTTCTCGTAGCCCTATTACACAACCTCGTTCAAATTCCGTGAGCTGTTGATAAAGGCTTCTTTGTCTTCTTAAATGCATTCTTGACTAACATCAACACACTACGTCGAATCACAACGATAACTAACGCTCACGAACGTTACTGTGCGTATTTACAGCAAACCTGCTTTGCATGTTCCGTTGGGGCTGCTAGCGCCACAAGTATGCGCCGAGCGCGAAATTTGCATAGACGTCATCTTACATATGTACTCTCACCGCCTACTAACGCTCGTTTATCTAACACAAGCCTCTCTTGGTGTTGGGATTTTTTTCCGTCAGTGTATTTTGGAGTGGCGGCAATATTCCGTTCTCGTTTATTAGTCCAATGGTATCCACAATTTTCTGTCTTGCTCTAAATATGAATTTAAAATATTTAATAAGTAATTTTATATCATCATCATCATCATCATTCTCAACCATTATCAATCCACTGCTGGACGAAGGTCTCCCCAAGTTTCCTCCACAACGGTCTGTCTTGAGCCAGTCTCCTCCAAGTCACGCCCGCATACTTTCGAATTTCATCCATCCATTTCCCATGTGGTCTTTTTCTGGGTCTTTTCCTGTCCCTTGGAATCCAATCTAAATTTTCGGCTGTCCATCGATGGTCTGTCATTTTGGCAGTATGTCCAACCCATTGCCATTTCAGGTATTTAACTCTGATCATGATGTCTTCCAGTCTTGTCATTTTTCGGATCCACGAGTTCCTCTTCTTATCTCTCCTGGTTACACCAAGCATGCACCTCTAAATGCTCCTTTGAGTTGTCTGCAGCCTTTGTATGTCTTTTTAGTTAAAGTCCACGTCTCTGCACCATACGTAAGCGCTGGAAGGATGCATTGATCAAACACTTTTCTTTTAAGACATAATGGCATACTGCTCTTAAAAATTATGCTGTTTCTTCCAAAATCTCTCCAGGCAAGATTTGTACGCCGATTAATTTCTTCATCAATGTGACCCTTACTTGATCTCGGCTGTCCAAGAAAAAGGTACGTGTTTGTTATCTCCAGCTTTTCTCCATCAATCGATAAATCTTCATTTCTTGTAAAAGCATTGAACATCACTTTTGTCTTCTGAAATTTAATTTTTAATCCCACTTTTTTACTCTTGGGTTAGATTATCTCCATTAATCTTTATTACTTTGATTTCCTAGTTTAGTGATTAAAAGACATTTTCCAACGTGGTATTAAAGAGCTTCGGAGATATGGTGTCACCTTGTCTCACTCCCATTCCAATTTTTATGTGTGTTGTATTTTCAAACAGCCGAATCATTTCACCTGCATTTTCATAGATGTTATTAATAATATTAATGTATGCATCTTCAATACCGTAGGATTTCAGAGCCATTGTAACCGCTGATGGTTTCACCGAATCAAAGGCTTTTTCATAATCGATAAAAGCCGCGCACAATGGAAGTTCATAATCCCTCGCTCTTTCAATTAGTTCTCTCAGTACGTGGATATGATCTATTGTGCTGTAGCCACTCCTGAATCCAGCTTGTTCTCTCGGTTGAGCCATGTCCAGTGTTACTTTCAAGCGTTGTGAAAGAACTTTAGTGGAGATTTTATAAACCACTGATAGGAGGCTGATAGGTCTGTAGTTCCTGAGATCCTCAATGTCACCTTTTTTATGTAACAGGATCATTGTAGCGTTTTTCCAATCCTCAGGAATCTTCCCTTCATTAAGGCATCGAGTTAAAATTTAGGCGAGTACTGTTTCAATTTCTCCACTTGCTTCTTGTATGATGTCTACAGTAATTCCATCTTCTGCTGAAGCTTTTCCCCGCTTCATGTTCTCAATTGCAATTTTTGCTGGGAGGACTGGACGAACTCTGCTCCCTTTCATGATGTCCGAAGTACATGTATCACCCCTTTCATGTAATTTGGAGTAGAAATCTTTCACTCATGTCAAAATTTTGCCTCTATTTCTTGTTACAGAACCATTTTCTTTTCTCAGTGCCATAATATGTTTTCTTCCCTTACTGAGATGTCCCTTTGCTATCTCTAGGCTTTGGTTGTTTTCAATTGCTTTCCTCACTAGCTCACAGTTGAATTTCCTTACGTCTTTAGTGATACTTTTTCGTGCTGTCTTGCATAGCTCTATATATTCCACTTTGGAAGTCACATCTTCTTTAGTTGTCCTCATCTCTCTTCTTTTTTGCATCAACATTTTGGTTTTTCCTGATAATTTTTTCACATGCAACTTGTTCTTAGACCCAGCTAATTTTGTTGCTGTTTCCATAAGAGCTTTGGTTACTTTTCTGTTAACTTCCGAAATATCCACTTCTTCCGATGTTAGGCCTTTTAAAGCAGAGACCATACATTACATTATACCTGACCATACATTCCATTATATATCATCATCATCATTGTCAACCATTATCAATCCACTGCAGGACGAAGGTCTCCCAAAGTTTCCTCCTCAACGGTCTGTCTTGTGCCAGTCTCCTCCATGTCACCCCTGCATACTTTCGAATTTCATCCACCCATCTCTAATGTGGTATTCTTCTGGGTCTTTTCCTGTCCCTTGGAATCCAATCTAAAATTTCGGCTGTCCATCGATGATCTGTCCTTCTGGCAGTATGTCCAGCCCATTGCCATTTCAGGGATTTAACTCTGATCATGATGTCTTCCACTCTTGTCATTTTTCGGATCCACGAGTTCCTCTTCTTATCTCCATTGGTTACACCAAGTATGCACCTCTCCATGCTCCTTTGAGTTGTCTGCAGCCTTTGTATGTCTCTTTTAGTTAAGGTCCACGTCTCTGCACCATACGTAAGCACTGGAAAGATGCATTGATCAAACACTTTTCTTTTAAGACATAATAGCATATTGCTCTTGAAAATTATGCTGTTTCTTCCAAAAGCTCTCCAGGCAAGTTTTGTACGCCGATTAATTTCTTCATCAATGTGACCCTCACTTGATATCTGCTGTCCAAGATAAACGTACGTGTCTGTTATCTCCAGCTTTTCTCCATCAATCGATAAATCTTCATTTCTTGTAAAAGCATTGAACATCACTTTTGTCTTCTGAAAGTTCATTTTTAATCCCACTTCTTTACTCTTGTCAGCAAGTTCCTGGATCATACTCTGTAGCTCTGATGGGCTAGTTGCAAAAATGACTACATCATAAGCAAAACGAAGGTTGGTTAGATAATCTCCATTAATCTTTATCCCCTTGTTTTCCCAGCTCAGTGACTGAAAAACACCCTCCAATGTGGCATTAAAGAGCTTCGGAGATATGGTGTCACCTTGTCTCACTCCCTTTCCAATTTTTATGTGTGTTGTATTTTCAAACAGCCTAATCTTTGCACTTGCATTTTCATAGATGTTATTAATAATATTAATGTATGCATCTTCAATACCGCAGGTTTTCAGAGCCATTGTAACTGCTGATGGTTTCACCGAATCAAAGGCTTTTTCATAATCGATAAAAGCCATGCACAATGGAAGTTCATATTCACTCGCTCTTGCAATTAGTTCTCTCAGCACATGGATATGATCTATTGTGCTGTAGCCACTCCTGAATCCAGCTTGTTCTCTCGGTTGAGCCATGTCCAGTGTTACTTTCAAGCGGTGTGAAAGAACTTTAGTGAAGATTTTATAAACTACTGATAGGAGGCTAATAGGTCTGTAGTTTCCGAGATCCTCAATGTCACCTTTCTTATGTAGCAGGATCATTGTAGCGGTGTTCCAATCCTCAGGAATCTTTCCTTCATTTATGCATTGAGTGAAAATTTGGGCGGGTACTGTTTCGATTTCTCCACTTGCTTCTTGTATGATGTCTACAGTAATTCCATCTTCTCCTGGAGCTTTTCTCCGCTTCATGTTCTTGATTGCATGTGCAACTTCTGCTGGAAGGACTGGAGGAACTCTGGTACTGGTATCTTTCATGACGTCTGGAGTGCATGTATCATCCCTTTTATATAATTTGGAGTAGAAATATTTCACTCTTGTCAAAATTTCGCCTCTATTTCTTGTTACAGAACCATCTTCTTTTCTCAGTGCCATAATCTGTTTTCTTCCCTTACTGAGATGTCCCTTTGCTATCTTTAGGCTTTGGTTGTTTTCAATTGCTTTCCTCACTAGTTCACAGTTGAATTTTCTTACGTCTTCAGTGATACTTTTTCGTACTGTCTTGCATAGCTCTATATATTCCACTTTGGAAGTCACATCTTCTTTAGTTGTCCTCATCTCTCTTCTTTTTTGCATCAACATTTTCGTTTTTCCTGATAATTTATTTACATGCAACTTCTTCTTAGACCCAGCTAATTTTGTTGCTGTTTCCATAAGAGCTTTGGTTACTTTTCTGTTAACTTCAGAGATGTCCACTTCTTCCGATGTTAGGCCTTCTAAAGCAGAGAACCTGTTCTTCAGTTCCAACTTGAAGGTATTATGGTGTTTTTTAAGGTTGGTTATGTCAATAGATTTTGTTTGTCTTATGAGCTTGCCACGTTCAAGTTTAGTGTTGAGGTGCATCTTACATCTCACCAATCTATGGTCACTACCTGTGTTGAACTTGTTTAGCACACTGCAGTCTTCTATGACGAATTTTTTGTTACACATAATAAAATCAATTTCACTTGTCGTCCCATTTGGATGTCTCCATGTCCATTTCCTGTGTGGCTTTTTCTTGAAGAAGGAGTTCAAGATGAAAAACCCTTCTGCCTCTGCAAACTCAACGAGAGTATTTCCACGCTGGTTTCTGTTGCCGTGACCGAATTTACCTACTGAAGTTTCATTCTGTTGCCGTTCCCCTATTTTTGCATTGAAATCTCCCATAATTATTTTCAAGTGCTGCTTACCTTTATTATTTAGATGACAAATTTCCTCATAAAATTCTTCAGTTTCTTCTTCAGGATGACTTGTGGTGGGTGCATAAGTTTGAATAATCTGAGCCTGGTATCTTTTCGAGAGTTGGATAACAAGCCGTGCAGCTCTGTCAGAGGAACTTTCAACTTCTACAACTTTATCCTTCAGTTTCTTGTTTATTATAAATCCAACACCACTAGTTCTGCCAGTATCTGTCCCACGATAGTAGAAGAGATGTCCACTTTTCAGTTCGATGAGATCTTCTCCTTTTCTCCTTACCTCACTTAGCCCCACGATGTCCCACTTGATCCTTTGTAGTTCCTCTTCCAATTCAAGAAGCCTTGAATCAGAAGATAGGGAGCGTCCATTGTACGTTGCCAATGTCAGCATCAGATGGCAGCCTAGTCCGGTCCTCCGGGGATTCTTAGCACCCGCTGCCTTCATGTCGCACTGGCCGCTGCCTTGGCCAGGTACATTCCAGCTGCCGGAGACTGAGGGCCAAGATTTAAGTTGTGGAGTCATTTTGGAGGGGTTTGGCCATAACTCACCAAGCTGGCCAAGCGGGTTGGTGAGTGTGGGATGGAATTTCCTCTAATCCTGATGGTATAGTTATACCGCTATTGGCGGTCGTCAGAGCCCCTTTAGTAGGAACAGGATGCACCACGAGAAGGCGGGGTTGACATTTGTCAAGGAGAGGCTGTGATGTTACGCATCACCTGACCTTACATCCCTCCATTATATCATCATCATCATCATCATTGTCAACCATTATCAATCCACTGCTGGACGAAGGTCTCCCCAAGTTTCCTCCACAACGGTCTGTCTTGTGCCAGTCTCCTCCATGTCATTCCCGCATATTTACGAATTTCATCCACCCATCTCCCATGTGGTCTTTTTCTGGGTCTTTTCCTGTCCCTTGGAATCCAATCTAAAATTTCGGCTGTCCATCTATGGTCTGTCCTTCTGGCAGTATGTCCAGCCTATTGCCATTTCAGGGATTTAACTCTGATCATGATGTCTTCCACTCTCGTCATTTTTCGGATCCACGAGTTCCTCTTCTTATCTCTCCTGGTTATACCAAGTATGCACCTCTCCATGCTCCTTTGAGTTGTCTGCAGCCTTTGTATGTCTCTTTTAGTTAAGGTCCACGTCTCTGCACCATACGTAAGCACTGGAAGAATGCATTGATCAAACACTTTTCTTTTAAGACATAATGGCATATTGCTCTTGAAAATTATGCTGTTTCTTCCAAAAGCTCTCCAGGCAAGTTTTGTACGCCGATAAATTTCTTCATCAATGTGACCCTCCCTTGATATCTGCTGTCCAAGATAAACATATGTATCTGTTATCTCCAGTTTTTCTCCATCAATCGATAAATCTTCATTTCTTGTAAAAGCATTGAACATCACTTTTGTCTTCTGAAAGTTCATTTTTAATCCCACTTCTTTACTCTTGTCAGCAAGTTCCTGGATCATACTCCGCAGCTCTGATGGGCTAGTTGCAAAAATGACTACGTCATCAGCAAAACGAAGGTGGGTTAGATAATCTCCATTAATCTTTATCCCTTTGTTTTCCCAGTTCAGTGATTGAAAGACATTTTCCAATGTGGCATTAAAGAGCTTCGGAGATATGGTGTCACCTTGTCTCACTCCCTTTCCAATTTTTATGTGTGTTGTATTTTCAAACAGCCGAATCCTTGCACTTGCATTTTCATAGATGTTATTAATAATATTAATGTATGCATCTTCAATACCGCAGGATTTCAGAGCCGTGGTAACTTGTGTAATCATCATTCAGCATCATTGTCAACCATTATAAATCCACTGCTGGACGAAGGCCTCCCCACGTTTCTTCCGCAACTGGCTGTCTTGTTCCAGTCTCATCCATGTTACTCCCGCATAATTTCGAATTTCATCCAACCACCTCTCTTGTGGTCTTTTTCTGGCTCTTTTCCCGTTCCTTAGAATCCAGTCTAAAATTTCAGAGTAATATATATATATATATATATATATATAACATGTGTGTGCCGTGAATCTGACTGAATCCTTTTCCTAATTAGGTTTTAAAAGTTTTATGCTCGAATTTAATCAAACTTTTTTTTTTTAGCTAATTTTAAAAATAAAGATAGTACTTGTATGTCACATTTATTTATCGTATTTATTACATATTTTACTGCTTCATACTATTACCGTTGCGCAATAATGTGTAAATTACAGATTTTTGTGTTTTCGGCTTATAAATCGTTCTGGACTACAAGCCGAACACCTTAATCTTTTCGATTTCCTTTCCTTCATTCATAGATAATTCGATCCTGAGTATAAGACAATTCTAAAACAAACACATTTTAGATATGAGTTCTGTAATCAGATTACTAATGTTCCAGTAATTATTAAAAGGAAGAGAAAGTCAAGAAACATCCGCATCTATTATGTGGTAAAAATATCAATTTCTTAATTTCATTTTTTTCTTATTACCTAACGCTAAATCTTTCCTTACTTTCGAAAAAAGTGTCCAAGAAGGCACTGCGCTAGGGTGAAAAACATTAGATCAAAACAAGGTCGCGTAAGTGTACAATGTCAGAGTGATACTTGCTCCAGGAGTTATGGTTCACTGCCTTCTCATAGAATCCTTTTAAAATCAAACACCAAAGGAGCTTTTGATTCCAATAGGAAAAATGAAATTAATTAAGATAAGTATAATAAATGAAAATAATCGCTGGTCTTTATTCACTTGTGAGATACAGCGGATATAATGGAAACGCAATTGAAATATGTCATATCCAGCAGCTGGTTTTAGGTATTTGTAAACCACATGCGTCGTCGGATGTCTTTAGAATCCTGTGATGGTTATATTCAAATTAATCGGAAACTTGAGACTTGGCCGTTCTGATTGGTGAAGTGGTTCTCATACACGGGCGCCATCTGGGAAACACAAGTTCGATCCCCGTTCCAGGACGACTAAATTTTCAAGTTTTCGGATATTATCTGATTTACCATTCTTGTCATACTTACACCAAAAAACGGATTGCCATCTTCAAAATTTGTATTGCATGGTGTTATCACGAATTCCATTCTTGAAATGTAATCAGTTTAAAATATGAAATTCGTACAAATCTAATACTGACAAAAGGATACTTACTTGAATGCAAGAACAAGCTCGCAGCAGTATTGTGAAATACGGTAAAAATGTATGATTCTTCGTAAGTTAAAAATGACATATTTCCTTTTTGAAAAGACGTATCAAACAAGTTAGTAAAATCATGCTATGCATTGATTATGATACGCTTTCCAACATACTAGAAATCATTACTGAAGTTATGAAGAAAATGGCTGTGGAATAAATCTCACTTCTGTGCCCTGACCTTTGATCCCATTTCGATGATATTCAACAGAACTGGTTCAGTATACCTCCGAAATAGCATGAAAAAGTTTTGTCGCAATCGAAGCAGTTTTACGTAAGATATGATTAATGAGGGCTATGAAATAGATCCCGCTTCTGTGTCCTAACCTATGACACCATTTCGCCCATTTTCAATAGGATTCTTCCCCAGGTGATCCCCTACCACATACTAAAATTTAATCGAAATCGAACCGTTTTTACGTTAGTTATGACACATTACCGTAGTAGAATGGATCCCGCTCCTATATCCTGACCTTTGACCCCATTTCGTTCACTTTCAACAGGGTTCCGTACAGGTGTTCCTCTACCACATACTAACATTCCATTGAAATTTAACCATATTTACGGGTGTTATCGTGCGGGCGAACATACGCACACAACGCCTGACGTAATGAGGCAGATGGGAATCGCGACCATCTGCTCGCAAGATTGTGACGTCATAAAAATTTAATAAGATCCACACTCAACGCGTGACGTAATGAGACTGACGGCGTGACCGCGCGCCAACATCTAATCGGACGACGCCATGACACTACACTAAAACGTGGTAATTCGGGGTGGTTATTTAACCCACAAAACGAATTTCCCTAAAGTCGAGATCAAGCTAAATCGATTTCTAGTACCAGAAAACGGTACGTTAACGACTTTCATTAAAATCCTTAGAGCCGTTTTCTAAATAAAATGTACATACATACATACATACAAGAATTGTTGCTTTAAGGTGAACGTCAAGTAGTTTTGCTTCCTGTATTTCGAATGGAAAAATTTCTGTACACATATTCTTCCCAATTAATGCATTCCCAAGGATGAAAATCTGAACATCGATTAAAATATCTTGATTTTATAAATTGCAATACTTAATAGTTTCTAAAATATAACCATAATTATGCAATCCAACATTTGTTTGTCTACTGACGTCATCAAAGTACAGGTCGCGCCGTCTTTTTTCTGGTTTCAACACCACCAAAGTAAAAGTTATTGATTTTTAATATAATTATGGTTATGTTTTAGAAAATATTAAGTATTCCAAGTTATAATATGAAGTTATTTTAATCGATATTCAAATTTTCATTCTTGGGAACACATTACTTGTGAAGGAAATGTGTACAAACGTTTTTGCATTGGAAATATAGGAAATAAAGTTACTTGACGTCCACCTTAATAATATGGGATAAGGGCGATCGAATGGATCGCAATCCTATGTCCTGACCTATGACCCCATTTCGTCCATTTTCAATAGGGTTCGTCCTCAGTTGGTCCCATACCACATACTGAAATTTCATCGAAATCGATCCATTTTTACGCACATTATGACGCATAAGGCCAATGGAATGCATTCCGTTCTTATGTCCTGACCTTTGACCCCCAATTCACCCATTTTAAATAGGGTTCGTCCCCACGTGGGCCCCTACCACATAGTAAAATTTCATTGACATCGAACTTTATTTACGCGTTATGACGCATAAATGCAATGGAATGAATCCCGCTCCTACGTCGTGAACTTTGACCCCATGTGTCCCATTTTCAATAGGGTTCGTCGCCAGGTGTTCCGCTACGACATACTAAAATTTGATCGAAATCGAACCATTTTTACGTCAGTTATCGCGCGGATAGGCGGACGGACAAAGCTGGAGAATATACGCTTCTTCAACCTACGGTTGAAAAGCGTAAAAAAACGCTAACTATGGCCGTAGGCTTCGAATCAAAATAAAACTTAAAATCCTTCGTCTTATTACGGCACTTAAAAATTTTCCTTTCATGAAGTTCTTAACACACCCAGGAGATATGTTGAATTATGGAATCTCGCCAAAACGGCAGATATTCTCAAATTTCAGTAAATAAACACAGTGACAAGTTGGAAACTCACAAATCGGCATTAATTTGTTCAGAGGAAGGTTACACATTTTTATAATTATTTTTTTTATACTTAAAATATTTAATATCTCGTGTTTTCATATTTTAGTAGAAATATTGATGACAAATTGTTGGATGAGATTCAAATTCAATTATTCCTTTTAAAATGGCTTTGAAAACGTATCAGAAATATTCTTGAAATATTTCCGCATTTTACTCTGTGGATGTAGTAGAAATAAATCCCATAGAAAAGGAACCGTTATTTTGACACATATTTGGAAGTTTCCTGTGGCAACTTGAGCTGTGGTAGAATGTAAACAATTGGTGAGGAATATGGACTTCATCAAGATGGCTGAATTAATAAAGACTAAAGGACAATTATAGTTATGGCAGCGATGCTCCGAAACCGTATTATTATTATCATCAACGATAAGTAATCATTACACTTCTGGATGTAGGTGAAGCAAGTTTCTTACACAAACAGTTGTGAAACCGTTGGTTACTACTTATCTTCAGATATTCCCTCACCAACGATGACAGATTTTCTTAACATTTTTTTTTTAAGTGAGAATCCTTACATTTCTAAATTTCAATACGGTGTTATGAGATCTGAAAAGTGAAACACGTAAACGAGGAGAAAATGTACACCTAAGAGGCAAAATTCAGAAATTGCTGAATACTAAAGAAAATTGAAGGAACTTGTTCTTAAATTTCCTTCTTTGAAAATTCTAAAAAAAAAAAACATTACTTTGTAATAAATTTATGGACTGCTGGAAAACACATTTTTCCGTCGATTTTTTAGAATTCTTATATTAAATCAACGGTGTGCTAGAGTGGCATTCAACGGAATTTAGCGACAGTTTTTTTTTTTTATTTGAGGTTTAACGACCACCATGAGCAACTCAATGGGCTATAAGCAGTTTCCCGTCCCTAATTTAGAGCCTGTTAATCCAGGGAAGGGAGAGGACCAGTACCATAAGAAAAACACAACATCTATGCCTCACGGGGTTCGAACCTGGACCCATCTCGGACGAATGATCAGAAGCCATCGCTTAGACCACGACACCACCAGGGTGGCAGCGACCATTATGGATTATGGTCTTCTTGCGCACGGATCATCAACCCTGTTTCAGATATTTATAATGCATACACCAAAATAATAATTTTGCATATATTATATGATATCAATCACTTCATGTTTTTATATTTTTCATGCTCACATGTGCAATGGCGCGAGTACAAAGTTTTAAATCGCTTTTTGCAGCTTCTGTAGAACATGCAGTTCCATAAACAAAGGACATATATTCAGGTGTATTTTAACTTGTAAAGAATCACATATATCATGTGTTAAGGTAATTCTACTCAAATACATAACAAGATAATTGTAACGATGCTAAACAATTCCTTGCTCATTCTGCTTAGTTATGAAAGATGAAATACCTCTTTATTTTCTATTGCAGCACCGCATACTACCGAATCACATTTTCTAAATAAATTGAAACTCATTTCCTCATTAGCAAATACTCGAACCATATATATTGATGTGATCAACCCTTGCTTTCAGTAATATACTGCAATAAATCAAGTTATGTTGATTAAATTACAAAGTTGTATGTTCATTCTACTTCGGTGCGCTAATGTTCGTGAGAGCAGCGGAAGCTGCACATAACAAACGTGTGTTGAAGAAAGGCATTAATATCTTCTATGCAATGTGATATGTGATCACAACTAAATAGCATAACTTTTGTTTAGACGTTTGGGAAAAAACGGCATCTTGATCCAATAATTTCATTTACATACAACCTTGGGAATAATCATTGCAATTGATCGCGGTACGAGTTTCGGGCATGTTCTCGCGACATGTGATGCACGTCTCGCTTGATTCCGTGCAATACAGGCTTTCAGTCGTTTACAACATAGGAAAACTGCCCACCAAATATGCGTTTTTACGTCATTGAATTGTCCTGTGGAAAATCGTCATATTTTTCAGGTAAGAGCAATGGATGAATAATGTAATTTGATGTTAATGTACTGAGAGTTGTCTATCCACATATTTTTTGTATGTCGGTAAATGATTCCTCTCTCTCGCAGCTAAAGTTAACGTAGATACATGGTATAAAAATAAAAGAACGTATGTGTCGTATAGATAGTCTACTTTTGCTTAGAGTGCAATCGTTCAAATGGCAAAACTCTTAGAAATACAAGTAGATATCTGCCAAGAGAAGAAATTTTCCTCCGTCGCTTGAGGGTTAAGGTGTTCAAAGCGAACCTAAAGCTAAAACCTGTCTGACATGGAAACGGAAAACATATTTCTTAATAATGCAAAGGGGATGTATATTGCTGAAATTCAATCCGTATAAATTCATGATCTCTCAAGTGAAAAAGAATCATATTGCAGTCAACAATGCTTCCATTTATTCCATTGAGGCTGTCGGTAAGTTCTCTAATAATATTGTCCTGTAACAGCAGTTGGTACAGCAAAACTTGAAATAATTCTTATGTTCAACATGCTGATTTGAATAGATACGTTACGCCATATGTCTCTCTTGCGTTTCCGCCCGAAACTGGTTGTATCGGCGCCCTTCTCTGCTGACCCCATACTAATGAAAACGGATGACCTCATATTTTGTAGCACAGTTAAAAACCAAAAATATAACTAAAAGTGCTAAGATCCATTTCACAGGAATCAGGAATATCATAATTTCGTTTATAAAGCGTGATACTTAAAATATTTTTTTCTCAATAAAAAACAGACTTCTGACCATTCACCGCCTCAACCAAATTTTTTCAGTTAATGATATATCAATGGAACCCACAAATTAATGCTTTTGTTTCATTTTTTCATCCGCGTGGGTTACCTGAATACCTCATTCATCTGTCTCAGTGATCTTTTCCAGCACTTTAAGGGTCGAGTCGTAGTGTACTCGTGACCACTGCAGAAGTTCTCATTTTCTAGGATACATGAGTTGTGCATGACGAAATTTGCTGTTAAACCTCATTCATGACAGTGTGAGGAGAGTTGCGAATGCTAAAAACTATACCGTATCGTTTGTAATACATACTGTTCGGTTGCGTAATGCAATGCAATTCATGTATCACCACGCAAAGACATTTCCAGCCACCGTTACCTTCCAATATTGACCAATCGCTTACGCCTACAGCAGGACCTATGACTGATTGTTTGGTTGTTTGTGCACCGCTTATTGTACACCCTTGATGCAGCTGTTTTGAGTAGCCGTGAATGTTCTCTTTTTCAAAGATTCCTGCATTTCCCCAACTATATATTGCCCATTGTAATACTCCTTCCCGATTCACTTCAATCACGAATCCTCCATATTTTGCGGATGTCTGAGCTATGTGTTCGTCGGATTCCTTTGCATTGAACTCCTTGTAAAACCATTTAAACGTCATAGCTCCTCATGTAATTTAAGATGGCACTTTCCCGGTTACTATTTGATCTTGCATTTAATATGTACCTGTTAAATTAGTATACTTAGAAGAAATTCCGATGAAAGTCCTTGAAAGTAATAGCAACGGCATGAAGGGGAAGATAAGTTCTTCAACACGATAAGTTTTGTTGATGTCGCAGATCTAGTCAGATAAAAGAAATTACTTGAACACTAAAATCATTAATAAATATCAACTAAGATTTATGGAGTAATTTTAGATTGAAGATCGGTCATGAAGAAACTGCAATAAAGAAATCCGGAAATGATGGGAAACAAAGAGTCAATGCCTTTGAGGAAGAAAGCAGTCCAAGGAGTAAAGGATTTCAGTAATTTATGCAGACGTTATACAACAGAAGTCAAGGTTATAATTTCATGTAATTAAGAACAGAACACGCCACGGTAGATTTCAGTGCAAAATACCATTTCATGTGACCAAATTTTATTTAAAAATTAAAAATATTGTCTTTCATATGAATTATTGCTATGTACATATCAGAATCGCGGACGCTTAACAGTTATCATAGATTGAATTTTTTTTTAATATTTTGATAGGCACTTAACAATTTTCATAAAATTGAATTTTTTTGGATTTGGTTCCAGCTCGAAATGATAAGGGTTGCAAGAATAGTGACAGGCAATATTGAACGAATTTCATGCGGTATGATACATTTTCAAGGTAAATAGAACAAAATAAAGGGAAGGATGTGACAAATATAACAATAAGGGGAAGACATGGAAGGCAAAGTATCAATAAGGGGAAAACATCGATACCTGCAATTCATGCAAGGCAAAAAAAAAATGAAAAACCCGTTCACAATTCAAGCAACAGGGCTGGGAAGAGGTACTTCACCTTCTCCTGTCTTTCCGTAATTCAAACCATCGTATTCTACGGGTTGAGGATAGAGTAGTTCGTTTTGAATAGGCTCTTCTATGTAATTCAACAGAATATAGCAGAGGTTAAATATCGCTGATAAACACAGAATAAGTAAATGTCCTGTCCTGTTGAAACGTGGCCGCTGGCAGGTTTACAGGCTCCAAAACGTCGGAGATGTAGCGCATGCTGTTGAGTGTACCAGAGAGGGGCGGGTGTCAAATCCAATTGCCCCCAAACCATAACGTCAGGGGACGGACCGGTATGGCGATGCATAATGCAGGTGTCACACAGTTTCTCGCCGCGGTGCCGCCACACGGGGATCTGACCATCGTGGTGTTGCAGGCAGTAGCGGAATTCCTCGGAGAAGACAATGTCGTTCCATTACGAAGTCCAGGTGAGGCGTTCAAGGGCCCACTGCCGCCGCACTCACCGGTGGTGTATCGCCCGTAGTAATCGGAGCAATGGGTGCCGTGCGACAAGTCCCCGCTCCTGGAGACGACGTCGAACGGTACGTGCTGACAGAGGTTGTTGCGCAACACACCCTAATTCGTGCGCTAACGTTCGTGATGTGGCGGTGCGAGCCGCCAATACCCGCCGCACATCATGCCGGTCCTCTAGTTCGGTGGTGTGCCGTGGCTGCTGCTATCGCTCACGTCGGTCCGCCCGTCTCTCCTGCACCCATCGAATCCATACTCGCCTCACTACGGCTGGATGTCGTCCAACACGGACGCCGATGTCTAGGCATGATAAACCGCTGTCACGATAAGCCACTATTCATCCTCTGTCGAACTCGGAAACGTGCTGGAATGACTGTCGTATTCTGCGACGAGGATTCAGGAAGCTTCCCACGCACATATCCAGCAGCTCAACACACTTCCACTACTTACACCTCCGCCTTCTGTGTACCCTTCTTATAGTACTTCTCGGTGGCGTGCCGGGCGCACATGAATTTTACATGCCCTGCAATGCTAATTGTTTGCACGCCCTCTCACGGGCGACGCATGCTGCGAATTCCAGGCTATTCGGATGCTTCCTTCTTGGTGTTGTTTTTTGGGTGACCAGCAGTGTATATCATGAAGGAAAATCAGGATTATTACTTGACAAAACCGCATTCATAAATAACGCTTCACGACTAGATGGAGGATAAACTGCCTACGAAGGGCAATGTTGAGAAAATTATCAAAATCCGATGATATGAAATAATTTTTGCACTATATGATTGAAAAAAATATTATATATATAATTTGCTTTCAAATCCTGGTTAACTGTTTTGGTTTTTATGACTGCTGAACTCCGCCTAACCTAAATGGTTTGGTGAAATGTCTTATTGAAATCCCGCACTTGCCATAACTTATTTGGTGCCAGTAGAGAGGTTTTTCAGAAGAAGTACCTCTTTGGTGATCGCATGAGGGTTTTCGGGGAGGCTACCCTGAACGGGAAGGGGACGAGGTATTCGTCTGTTGATTATCTCCCTAGGCCTAGGAAGCACATCGATAGGAACTTCAGAATATTTAGCAGCAAATTTTCGCTCAAGGAGGCATGGATGCTCTTTCACTTGCCCGGGGTAGACTACAAGCGTAGGTATTTCCAGGTGCAGGCTTCCTCATGATATTTAGCCCAATATGAGGAGGCAATATAGATGGGCAGGTATCCTCTCCGATACGAGTCTCCCTTGCAACAAGGTTCAGAATAGACATCATCATTTCTTGAATTGTCCAAAGATGTACGATGTGTGGTTGCAAAGACGGTCCATTTCGATGCGCAGTAGTGAAGGTATTTTTGGGAGACTCGCGCATGACATAGCTATGGAGACAGATCATTGGCTTCGCTGGTTTTTTACATGCGGCTACCATTTGTCCTACGTTTAGTTAGTGTTATTTGATCAGTTCTTTGTGATCGAGTCATATTTTTATTGTGATGGGATACAGAAACGAAGCCGCTAACAATGTACGTCCGTGATTTTTTACTATTTTTACACCCTCCCACATGTCACATTTTGTCCGATAGCTGACCCCTAAGAAGAACGTCCTAATTCCCGCAACCCCTTTACTTTTGACGACTGCTTTTAGAAGTCCGCTACGAAACAGAAAGAAAACCAATTATTTAAAGGAATCTTCCATAAATTTACTCATTTGCTTCAGAAAGTATTTATTATTTAGGCATTAATTTATTCCCAAATGCTACTCGAACTTTATGATTCTGAAATAACGATCTACAAATGAAAAGGGCCGCCCCGGTGTCGCAGTGGTCTAAGGCGCTGGCCTCTGATCATTCGTCCGCAAGGGGTTCGGGTTCGAATCCCGAGAGGCATGGATGTTGTGTTTCGTCTTACGGCACTGGCTCTCTTCCTTCCCTGGAACCAGTGACCCTAAATAAGGGACGGGCGACTGCTTATAGCCCATTGAGTTGCTCACGGTGGTCGTTTAACCTCCAATTAAAAAAAAATAAAAAAAATGAAAAGGCGCTTTCAAGGTTGAAACACTCCTGATCATACCATCTACAAAACACGATAGATTTGGTAGTACAAATACGAAAAGTTAATATTAATATTCTGATTCAGCTAACTCTCATAAGAAATCTGAAATATTTCATAACTTCAAATTGATAACGAGGAACAGTACGATATATGATACAGTACAAATCGATATTTCCTTTGAGCTGTCTGCAAGACAGTTTTATTAATGTATGTGAAAAGAAGTTGAAAAACTGTTTACTGCTACAAAACAATTAAAAGCACATGTAATATTCTGCTCTTAGCTTAAATACACTAGGTCGTGAATACGCAAGGAACGCTATAGCTTCGTAAATCCATTTAATTTTTATGGTGTAAATTTATATAAAGGTTTGCCAAATTTTCACACTCCACTGGGAGGCTTTCTCAAGGCAATGTAGGCATAAAAGGATTTGCTATGCTATAAGCGTTCCTTGTGTAACATTCCGCCTACGCATACAAAGAATGTTCGAAACTTTTTTCTATTCCTGAATACTGCGTTTTTCTTTGAACATTTTTCCAAGTTCGTGTGCAAAAAAAAATCATGCCATTTTTTCAAAAATACAGGATTTATAGAAATCTACCTTTCATCAAGATAATGGAAGGTGTTATTTAGAACCCATGAACAATTTCAACAAACTAATACTTATTATTTAGTATATAAAATTATTTTTTTAAAGGATTTACTCTACTTTTCGTGTGTTTTTTAAGAGTGCTACGATAGGTATGTATTTTGATTTTTGATGTATTTCGGAAAAAATTTAAATCACTTTGTACACTGCTGGCCACCAAAAATGTAACACCAAGAAGGACACGAGATAGCAAAGCTAGATTTACATGACACATAACAACAGATACAATGATGAAACGATTGAGCTTACAGGCCTGTGCGTCTTGCAGAACACGCAGACATCAATAGTTCGTATGGACCCCTTGGCTGGCAATAACGTCCGCTACGCGCCGCGGCATAGAACGAAACAGTCTTTGGATGTGGGCTTGGGGTGTTTCGGTCCAGGCTGCTTCCACACGTTGCCACAGTAAATCAGGCATAGCCGCGCGTGGTGCTTGCCGGACCACTCGGTGGCCGATCAGCGACCAGACGTGTTCGATGGGCGACATATCGGGAAAACAGGCGGTCCCCGGCAGCAGTGACACCTGGTGGGCAGTGAAGAATTTTTGCACGATGCGTGCCAAGTGTGGGCGCGCATTGTCCTGTTGAAACGTAGCCGCTGGCAGGTCCTGCAGGTAAGGGTGGACTACAGGCTCCAAATGGTCGGAGATGTAGCGGTGGCAGTTGAGTGTAGCGGCGATGCGTACCAGAGGGGTGTGGGTGTCATATCCAATTGCGCTCCAAACCATAGCGCCAGGCGACGGACCGGTATGGCGATGTATAATGCAGGCGTCATACAGTCTCTCGCCGCGGTGCCGCCACACGCGTATCCGATCATCGTGGTGTTGCAGGCAGAAGCGGGATTCGTCGGAGTAGACAATGCTGTGCCATTCCGTCGTCCAGGTTCGGCGTTCAACGGTCCACTGCCGCCGCACTCGTCGGTGGTGTAACGTCAATGGTAATCGGAGCAATGGGCGCCGTGCGACAAGTCCCCGCTCCTACAGACGACGTCGAACGGTACTTGCTGACACAGGTTCTTGCGCAACACACCCTGATTCCTGCGCTAACGTTTATGATGTGGCGGTGCGAGCCGTCAATGCCCGCCGCACAGCATGCCGGTCCTCTCGTTCGGTGGTGTGCAGCGGCCGCGGCAATCGCTTACGTCGGTCTGTCCGTCCCTCCTTCCCCCACTAAATCCATACTCGCCTCACTGTGGCAGGATGCAGTCCCACACGGGCGCCGATGTCTCGGTACGATAAACCACTGTCGCGATAAGCCACTATTCGTCTTCTGTCGAACTCCGAAACGTGCTGGAATGACTGCCGTATTCTGAGACGAGGCATCAGGAAGCTTCCCACGCACAGGTCTGGCAGCACAACACACTTCCACTACTTGCCTTCTGTGCACTCTTCTTTTGTGCTTCTCGGTGGTGCCGGGCGCACATGATTTGCATATGCCCTGCAATGCTAATCTTTTGCATGTCCTCTCGTGGGCAACGCATGCTGCGAATTTCAGGTCAGTCGGATGCTTCCGTCTTGGTGTTGCATTTTGGGTGGCCAGCAGTGTATATATGCAATAGCATACACATTTATTAAGCCGAGTTCCGGAAATCAAAAAAATTTAACCATTAAAACTCTGAGAAACAGATTATAAATTTTATTTATACCTTTAAGAATTCCTTTCAAATTATTGGGAGGGGAACAATATCATCTGACATTTGAAAAACATTTTGAAGATGTTTAAATTTCTTATTTCTTTTATCATGCCCAACCTAGGTTGGTATTTAAATTTAGCTTTACTTACTGACTTAAACTATTGAAAATTAACGTAACTGACTGTCTTCACCCTCGTTAAAATATCTAACGAATATCAATAAAAAATAATTCAAGCAGAACCGAAATAAAGCGGACTCAAGAATGGTGCCAGCGGAATCGCTCTGTGTGCCAGTAGAACTAAAATATTCAAATAGTGAGCTCAGAAGTCTCAAAAGAATAAGTGCTAAGAAATAAATAATAAAACGCAAAAGAAATTACTAGAAACTTACCAAACAATTTTGACGTAACCAATGTTTCAAGGGAACAACGACGAAACGAATCACATGGGAAAGCAATATGACTCCATTGTCCTCACTTGCCGCTGATTACTAGTGTGACTTGCTAAAGTCGAAAAGCACTAAAAAAAGCAGTGAGAGAATTACCTCCTACGCGTACTGCAAGGAACTGTGAAAGCAGAAAAGACGGCAGCAAGTGGGCAACCACTTGTAACTGCTTTGAGAATGCGCTAAAGCAACAAAAATACAGATAGAAGGCTGACGCCTGCCCTTTCTTACGAGAAGGAACATAGTTGCGCTTTTTATTTTGCAAAAGCCGCTCGCATTTCATTTTCTTCAGATGAGTATGGGTAGTTCCTTCTCTTTGGCATGGCGCACAATGGGGCCCTTAGTCCAGATAACATAACCGTATACGCGAACGACTTCTAGGAAATCCGTAGAAAAGATTCTGCCAGAAAGTGTATAAAATTTCTAAACTACGATAAGTGCCAAAGGAACTTTGAAATATCTGGTTTTTGGGCAGAGAAACAATATATCATGAAGACCTCTATAAATCTTTGGCTAGCTGAGTGACACAATC
Source organism: Macrothele yani (assembly GCA_039090855.1). Lineage (NCBI taxonomy): Eukaryota > Metazoa > Arthropoda > Arachnida > Araneae > Macrothelidae > Macrothele > Macrothele yani. The sequence goes on along the minus strand of CM077034.1, from coordinate 189,761,738 downwards.
TACGTATTTCCATCATGTGCTTCTGGGAGATGTATGGAGCTGCAAACGCCAGAAAATGTACAAATCTTATCACAATGGATTGTGATTTGTTCAGACCTCTACACTGACATTGCATTGCGACGAGAAGCAGCCCACCACGCGGTATGACTGCTCACACCAATATTTGCTCTTGATGTAGGAAAACGGAAAATGTCTACGCATGTAGCACGGTGTGCTCTTTACAGAAAACACTAAATGAGTACTGGGAAGTGTCATCGCTTTTTTATTTAGTTCAGGTTAAAGATATGTTTATGTGGGTGCTCCATTTAGACGTTCTAAATGCTGAATGACTTGAACAACATTCTTCACAGCGCAAATCAACTGCTTAGCATATATTTATTTCACATGCTGAAATATTCTGCTTTCAAGACTGTCAATTAAACACGAAAACTCGGCGCTTTTGGTGTCCCCACAGTCAAAAATCAGAGAGATAGAATTCACGCAAACATTGTTTGAAGGCTGCGGAATATGCACAACCAATCGCACTGTTGTTTATAAACTACAGCCGCTGCACCAAGAATACAATCTGGCAAGGTCGTCAAAACATAATCGCTGCTAAAGTTTTAGTACTATACACTTGTGCTTCTTTTTCTGCTGTGATTTTTGACGCCACAAATTAAAGATACATTTGGACGATGTCGTTAGATAAAACCACTCGAAGATAAATAAAGCCTTAAAGCCATACCATACTTTGATTTCTGGTTAGTGCAATAGTATCTCTTGGCACACACGAGGGTTTTTCAGATCATTTCTGAGCGTAAACACTTCCGTAGAATAGAAATGAGCTTTGACACTCCAGAACATATTCGAGGGCCTTGCACTATCCACCTCCACGCAAGTCAACACAGAAGAGGTCAGTCGAGTTTGCCTATCACCATGAATCAGTGGATGAGTGTGGGTGGTTTTTAACGTAAAACACTGCTGAGTTATGAATAAAATCCTAAATTCTGTTGCGTAAGTCACTTTCAGATGAGATGGTATAGGTCGTGTACTGCTGGAACCCGGTGCGCTACTACGTTGATTAACATAAATCACGATATGAGCAGCAAATTTTTTCCGCGGCGTGAGACAATCGGTTAACATCCTCGACCTGGCTGGCCTGCTAGAGATTCGGTTTTCTCGAAACATACACAAATTCTTCGCAGATTCGTAATTGTCAGTGTATCTCCTTTCATATGTTTCAGTCGCAAAAATTATCGACCCGCAACAGTTACATTGCATCTTATCCTATCCCTAGAACCACTGGGAAGGAACCTAAAACGGGTACTGGAATGTGGATCAATGAGTAGGTAGGCCTACTGCTCGTCGTTATACACAAAAACCTGGAAATAGGAGACGAAACAATTCTGTTTTATTCTTTTGTACTGAAAATTGCCATAGCTAGCATATTAAAAGAGTTCACATATTCGCACGGGCTATTGAAAATGATTCTGAGTGATGCTTCAAGATTCACGATTGAAATATGTAGCTTCATACCTCCCACATGCTTCATATTTCTTGTATTTCTTAGTTTATAACGCATATCTTCTGTGGTAATTATTATTTTCTAGATTAAAAGATAGATTTTGTGACATGATGCTAAATGTGGAAACATACTCATAATTGATAAATATGTTTAAATACTGAAGACCAATGCTTGACTCAGAAAATCTATATGATGTCATTGATCGTTTAATTGTGATTTCTTAGAAATGGGGGTTTGTTTAAAACAAAGGGGTTATTTTTCACACTGAAATACGTGCGCAGTAAATTCACTTAATGAAAATTTATATATATGAAGTGTTTTAAGAACTAATTTTTGTTTTACTAATGGTGAGTTTCTCTCAAAATAAAAGTGATGCAATTTACTAATCTCAGAAAAGAAAAAAATTCAATAGGAACATTCGAAAATGCTTTACTGTCCTTTACGATACACGAGTAGTAGATACAGTAATGTATTATGTAATCAAGATACAGATTTTTCGTCAAAATCAATACGAATCCTGTTGATTCCGTCCACAGGTGCGCTGTTTTAAGAGTATTCCAAGAATTCTGTTTCTTTAGCATGTATTAAAAGTATACATATGTCTTTCCAACATTAACACACATTAGAGAATGTGTAAACAAACTCTGTACAGCAATCTATATACACTGGATTCTTAAATAAGTGAAACAAACACAAAATCAGGAATAACGCAAAATAAACTCAATAAAATTTAAAAACACTTGGAACGATCATAAATATATCGAAAACGTAGCAACATCCAACAGAAAAAAATGCCATCAGCGCATGCAGAAGAAGCGGGTGTATAATTCCTTAAAGGTTCTTGTGCTTTAGAGTCTGTTTTAATTTTTATCAAGTTCCATTCTTCCGTGGCCTTATTTTTTTACTCTTCGGAGATACAAATTACTTGTCATTATAATAGAATTATGGTCTGACTTTTCGTCTGCTCCAAGTAACTTTTACAATTATTGATAGGGTTGCTAATGGAAATATATCTCCCGTAAATTCATAGAAAGAAATAATGTATGTAAAGTGTTAAAAAAGAACTTCCGTCGGCTGATAAAACTGTACACCCCAAGTGAAAGAAACTGAAATAGCTAATCCTAAATTAGACATAATTCTAGATTGACATAATGAAAGCACCCTCATGCATCGGGCCTTCTGTAAGTGCCGGACATAAGGTATATATTAAAGAAACAGAAAGCATACCTTACCGTCAGTTCGTTATACAAGTAGAGAAAAGGTAGTTGTGGATCACGCTCTCAGCATGAACACTTTCGCTTCAAAATAAATGCGAATCCTTTTGGTTCCTTCAGTCTGTATTAAAGGATTACCTACCTGTTTCCACTACAGAAACAGACTGCAGATTGTAGCAATTCAGTTGCATGTAAACTAAATTTGTACAGTACTCTGTGTCCACTGAAGTCCAAAATTAATATAAAAAACACAAAATCAGGAATACCACAAATCCTACCCGACAGAGTTTACTTTCTACGGGCTTACATTTTATATAAAAAACGCACCAATACGTAAACATGGTTCCTCCTGAACAGGAATCATGCGTATGACATCATCGCAAAATTAATGTTGTGCAGCAAGTGACGTGGATTTCTGGGATCTAACAGGAAGCATGATAACGCTAAATAACGGAACAATTCCCACAACGTGCTATTTGCAAAGCTGTGATTGAGCGTTTGGGGCAATAAGTGCCCTACCTACACCAAAGCGGTCGGAGGGTTTCTGCAAGTGGCTGCTGGCTTGCAAAGGAACTTACTAGAACATTCCACATATGCTGTATCTGGTTCAGATCCGGAGAACTCACTGGGCACTCTATCCTGCAAATATCCTCATTCTCGAGGAATTCGCCGACTACTCGAGCCCTATGTGGACGGACGTTATAGTCCAGAAAAGGCAAATAGCGGCAAACAGTTCCCTTAAAAATCCGTGCATAGGAATGCAGGGAGCCATCCCTGTATCATGGATAACGAAGGATATCTCTTGGACACACGTGCATCGGCCTCCGTCAAAACAACGTACTGTCGGCGCAAGCCAGGTGTGCTCGATCACCGCAGTACTCGATTTGCCTGATATTGGAGGGAAAATTGAGGGTTCGTAAACCTCTCTTAAGATGTACACAAGTCGAGAATCCGTGTTTAGGCTGAACCGGGTTTCGTTCCCTGAAGAGAACGCATACACTTTGATCAGACGCCCATGGCTGATGTTTCCGGTTTCTATTCAAGTTGACCCATCTGCATGATGAGGCGAGTAGGATACATATCATTAGCCTTCTTGCATGCAAACATCTCCTGTGGAGTTTTTTGTAATTTTTTTTATTTTCATAACGCGGTGCTCAGAGCAGAATGTGTTGCTGTGCGTTGCTGTCGATTCACTAAGGTAGCGTGCTTTCAGAAAGGGATACCGGTCGTGTTGACGGGTTGTTACTCGTGAACACCTTTGTCATGGTCTTCTGGTTATTACTCACGTTCCCTGAAACTGACTTCAGGGAATGGAGACCCCCTGCCTGTTCACATTCAACGATCTTGCTACCTCAGTTTGCAATATCATGTCTTCCAATCTGCCCATCGTTCTCCAACGTAAAGAGTCATTTAAACGTAGGTGAGGAGCCATTCTTTCACAAACAGTCCAACACAAGCACCAGCTGCTGCAACCTGCTCTCTACAACGATAATCGAGGTCTCGTACGTGCCGGCTTAATAACGTATTCTGTCATTTGTATATTTTCATATGCGTTAAATAACGGTGCTCGGGTACGTCGACTTAACGTTTACCGTAGCACATGTCCCTGAAAAGTCTCGTGTTAGACATATTCTTGAATTTGTATTTGTCACGATAATTTTGGACACCAGTTATTCAATCAAATGCGAAAATATTTTAATGACTTTCAGATAAATTAATTATGGATACTTCCTTAATACACATATTTCCTGTGGCACATATGACGGGTTTTCAGTTGTGCAATGTGATAACGAATTAAAATAAAAATGAGTTTTTCCCATTTTTTAAAAATGGAAATATTGGTATCCTTATTGATTTAAAATTGTATTTCCATCGAATATTTTGCATATCGAGAATTCATGTTCGACGATTCCCCGAAACATACCTGAATCGGAATTAATGGAGTGAAAATGTGACAAGTATTATTTGGGAAAACATTAAAGAAATATCTCCCTTTTGAAATCCCACACCTCTGTTTTCGATAGAATTCTTTTATTTCGGTAATAAAATACGGGCATCCATGCTATGCCCTGTCACTTACTTCTTCGAAACAAATTTTACACAAATGAGTACTAAGATATTGCACTTACGTTGTCTCTTATTTCTTTTTTGGAAAGAAAGGTTGTGAATTTTTATATCTGCGCAAAGATCCGTACAAAACACTTTACGCAAAGGATGAAAAAGAGCTATTACTTTTGCATAAATGTTTCTCGTATTCCGAAAAATCCTTAATATCAGTGGAAACTGAAGATATAAGAGAAACGATTTTTAAACACGTATATAATATTTAAAAATGTAACAGAACTAAAAATAGACAGAACCGTGAAAGAAACAAAATGATAATTATATAGAATAGTCAAACTGGAAGAAAAGAGAACGCTCTCTTTACTTCCAATTGGGAGAATTCGAAGAAAAGACAACAGCGTTTCACTTTCACGGAAGTGAAGTGTGTCTTATGAGCCGTTGTTCTACCATAAATAGTGATAAATAATACCAACGTAGGTGCGGATCCAGAGGGGAGGCGACGGGGGCAGGCGCCCTTCCCTCTGGATCCGCACCTACGTTCGCACTTGAAAAAAGGAAAAGCTCAGATTTTCCAGTTTTTAATAACAATTTTAATATCTTTTCGTGGAAGAAATTATTACTTTAAAGTGCACTATTTCCCTTAATTAATTGGAAGAATTTGTTGTTCTACTAAGAACATTTTTTTCATTATGAGGAATAATATCGGAAAAGTCTCCAGTTATTCCCTACACTTACGCTCCCTCACGAAACATCTTATATCCGCTCCTGTAACGACGCAGCTATTAATATTTAAAAAATGTTGTTTTTAATATTGTTATTTTATATCACAATATTTCTTTCCTCTGCCTATTAACGTTTTTATCTAAATAATTTTGTGTCAAAGAAGAAGAGTAGCTTCTTACAAAGCCAAAAACTTTGCACTTTCGACAAGGTATCTATGAAGCGAGAAACTGTACGCAACCTGTTTAATCACATATTTCGGCAGTGACGTACTGTTGGAGAAAATGCAGATTAGGGTCTGAAGACGCTGAAGCTAATACAATACTTTTTCATAAATATCGTGCATATTCGTTGGCTGCTTTCTAGTGCATTAGTGGGTGCGCGTACTCTTAATTAAACAAGGTGAAAAAATTAGACACGAAACCCTATCTTCTGTGATTCAGATTGTCATGCATGACGACCAAACTCGCCTAATTACGTAATCTGAACATAAATAACCCGAACTACGGCTGTTGAGGCTAAAAGGTTTCTATTAGTAAATGGTGTGTTGTCAACACCAAAACAATAACAAAAAATATATAATACAATCCGTAATTATTGGTGTTGGAAAAAATAAAGTCTTCCCGCAAGCTTTCCATGTCAGCGGACGGCTTCTTCAGGCGGTTACAATGGGAAACAGAATTAAACTAATATATGAATACGCATACATATAAATAAATAAATATGATATGTGAAACACAAACCTCGCGCATGCCAAACACGCGGGTAACAACTGAAATGTTTAAGTATATGATATATGATCAAAACCTAATAAGTCGTTAATGTATACCGAATCATTGCATCTTAGTTATTATGCCAAGCAGATGGTTCCAACCCACAGGGAGCTCAATTGAGACTTTTGTGTTGCACACATCATGGCGTGTTAATATCTCAATAGTTTTCCTAATGGCTGCCGCTCTAGCATCTTTGTATGGAGCAATCTTGCGAATGTTCTGCCATTGCGGTTGCGCTCCCTGGATAGCTACTTCCCTGGCAAGCGCTGTGGTAAGTTTATTTTGCTTGACGTCCATTTTGTGTTCTGCCATTCTCACACTAACGGACCTTTTAGTGAGTCCCACATAATGTTTAGTGGACGAGTTCGGGTACTGTAGTGGAAGGTTATAGATACCTGTGTCCGTGAAACTTGTGGAGTTACTTCTTTCGGTGCTGAGTATGGCCGCCATGGCAGAACACAAAAGTGACGTGATACAAATTAAGCTTACCACGTCGCTTGCCAGGGAAGTAGATATCCAGCCAGCGCAACCGCAATGGCAGAACATCCGCAAGATTGTCCCTTACACAGATGCTAGAACGGCATCCATTAGAGAATTTATTGAGATATTAACACGCCATGGTGTGTGCAACACAGAAATTTTAATTGAGCTCCCTGTGGCCTGTAGCCATTAGCTAGGCATAGTAAGTAGGATGCAATGATTCTGTTTACATAAACGCCTTATTACGGTTTGATAATATACTGTTGCATTTTTTTCTTTTTTTGATTGAAGGTTTAACGACCACCGTGAGCAACTCAATGGGCTGTAAGCAGTCGCCCGTCCCTAATTTAGGCTCACTGGTTCCACGGAAGGGAGAGAGCCAGTGCCGTAAGACAAACACAACATCCATGCCTGACGGGATTCTAACCCGGACCCCTTACGGACGAATGATCAGAGGCCAGCGCCTTAGACCACTGCGCCACTGGGGCGGCCTTTTGCATTTCAGTTATTACCCGCGTGTTTCTCATGCGCGAGCGTGGTGTTCTACACTACCTATCATATTTATTTATTTGTACGCATGCTCATCTTTTAGTTTGATTCTGTTTGCTTTTGGAACCTACTGAATGAGCCGTCCGTTGACCGGGAAGTCTAGCGGGAAGATAACATTTTTACTACACCGATATACACGCGGTGCGTTACATTTTGTCTTTTTAAAAAGTTTATTTTGTTTAGTATTATACTGGAAACAAAAATGTTTAACAAACAGTTGCATTAAGAACGCTTTTGTTAAATATATATTTATTTGGTTTATGAAATGCATCATAAATGGAAACTTTGTTGATAATTTTTTATTACTAAGTTATAGGCTCAACTTGAACTCTTAAAACATAAATTAATCGACTTCAAATTGACATAGAGAAACCATGCAATAGGATAATTGAATTGCCAAACATTTATTTCTGTAATAGATGTCCCAAGTGTGTCAAGGATTGTATGGACTGCAGACTACCTCAATGCCATCCTCTACCAGCGCGGTTCATCAGCGCAAACGACTATCCTGGTGGAAATATCATGCAAGTTTGACGTCGGATGACCGGAAACAAAAATTGCTGGTCTGACGATTCGCATTTTTTACTCCACTCCGTTGATGGTCCTGTACACATTTGGCTCAAACAACAAGAGGCACTTGATCCATGCTGCATGGTCTAAACAGTGCAAGGCGGTGAAGGCGAATTTATGTTATGCGGCATGTTTACCTGATAGGACTTGTACCCTTGATAAATGTGTTACAATGTATGACTGGTGCGGACGCTCGTTAATTTTATCTGACTCTGTACGCATAACAATGTTGGACTTTCTCTAACATGGCGACGGCGTTTATCAAGATCACAATGATTCCAGCCACAAGTATAAGGTTGTACACGAATGGTTTGAGGAACACCGCTTAGTCTTCCAGCATATCGTTTAGCCTTCGAACACCCCGATATAATTTTTTCTGTCAGTTGTGGAACCCTATGGAACGGCATTTCAATAGCATGGATACAGCCATCAAATCCATACTTGCATCGAACGCCATATGACACACATCTTCATTGACAATATCTTCCAATTGCTGCGGCATCTTATTGAATTTATTTTACGTTGGATAGCTGCTGTACTGACCGCCAAACATGGACCAACTAAGTATTAGATAGGTGGTCATAATTCAGTGATCACTCAGTGTATATTAACAAATATCCCACAGCAGCTTCTTAAAATGAGATGATAAAATCATCACTATATTTGGCACGACCACAGCATTACTTAAACGAAAGATTCATGTGTTTCACTTTTCGTTGTTGCGCAGAATTTTTTTAATATAAAGTAGACAGTACTGGGAAATTATCGTCTGAAATCAGCATTATGTCTTACGTATTGCAAAGGAGCAAAACACGTGTTTACAAAAAATACGGGAACATTCAATTAAGAAAATGTTGTGTATTTATCATTCAATATGTGAAGAATTTTAGAATGAGATAATTGTAATCATAGTTAAAAATTAAAATTTAGCTCCTCAGAGGTAATGCGAAAGAAGTGTTTTTTTCTGCGGTGTTTGGAAAAAATAATAATAACTTCAGAATCTTAACAGAAGGCTTTTAATGTCAGTCATTCTCGTATTTAAAAAAGTACATGCATACAATCTCTTTTCCCGGTTCTTCTTCATCTAGAGGTGTCTTTCTATCTCACTCCTTCTCTTGCACGAGGGATTATGCTTTTGCACATTTTTTATTGGGAATTTTACAACCATACTGGATATACCATCATCAATTATCCTTCTGTAATTTAGGAACTCTGGTTAAATGGTAGTGAGAGGGACTACGTTGTGTGACAAGCCCACATACTTTTTTTTTCACTATGATATTGAGAAGCACCATTTATGAATGCAAAAATTAGAAACCTTACAGTTTAGAAAAGTTAACCATGAAACTCTGGTCCATATTTCTCAAGGTACCTTGCGAAACCGTAAAAACTTAAAGAAATTGATAATTGACATTATAAGCGTTTTTCTTGTATTTAAATTAAGAGCATGTTAATTTAACATTTGTAGTTCACAATTTTAAAATCAGAGCACACACCACGCATACCTCACCAAGGATTCGATACCAGATCCACCTCCGACGAAACGTAAGAGACCAGCGTCTCTTGGGCAGCGTTTTTGTTCTCTAGATTTTCAGCCTTACCAGATATTGGAAGATGGCTCGAACGACGTAAAGACTCCCCAGAAATCCTGAATGGACTTAATTGTTTTAGGTAAACCAACACTGACTTGAAAAGAAGAAAGGGATAAACAATTAAATTGTTTCTAATTTAAATATTACGATACCGAGAGGAATCAGAAAATTCAAAATGTAATAACAGTAAATACTGTTACATATCCACAGGTATTTACGGTATTTTAGATGAGGGAAATCAAATAAATAACAGGACACAGAATTTGTACGGTATAAGACACCAGATTTCTGGGCAATCGTTCGCGTTAGTCTCGGATCATAATGCAAAAAAACATCATGTGTAACAAATGATGTTTTTTTGCATTGCTCATGTGTAACACACTTGTTTTAGTCCTTTGGATGTTCACCACATCTTGTAAAAATGGTCAAAAATTTAAAACCGATCACACCGTACAATTAGAGCTGCTTCTAAGAATTAGAATATGCATTGCGTGTGTTTACAGCCAATTATGTCATTATAGAGAAATTAAAACAAAATGAAAAATCTCAACAACTACTCCAAATAAAACCAAATTTACATTTAGGCAGGCATCTATATTGATAGACAAAAATCTTGTATTTACCCTACTGGTAAGGGTTATTTTGGAATCATAAATAATCTTATACCAGAGTATAATAGCTTCTTCTGCTTTCCTCTAAGATGTATGATGAGCTAATACTCTAGCTTTTTCTGAAACACTTCAGTCTCTCAAAACGACAGAAAATTCTTTGTTCCGAAATGGAAAAGAATTTTTAAAGCGTTTAAGAAACAGCGTGCAGTATGAAATCTCATAATTTTTTAAACGTGGAAAACTCATCTGAGTGCATAACACACACATACACACACAAATTAATGGAACACCTGTCATATGATTCATGTTTAATTAATCATCATCATCATCATTGTCAACCATTATCAATCCACTGCTGGACGAAGGTCTCCCCAAGTTTCCTCCACAACGGTCTGTCTTGTGCCAGTCTCCTCCATGTCACTCCCGCATATTTACGAATTTCATCCACCCATCTCCCATGTGGTCTTTTTCTGGGTCTTTTCCTGTCCCTTGGAATCCAATCTAAAATTTCAGCTGTCCATCTATGGTCTGTCCTTCTGGCAGTATGTCCAGCCCATTGCCATTTCAGGGATTTAACTCTGATCATGATGTCTTCCACTCTAGTCATTTTTCGGATCCACGAGTTCCTCTTCTTATCTCTCCTGGTTATACCAAGCATGCACCTCTCCATGCTTCTTTGAGTTGTCTGCAGCCTTTGTATGTCTCTTTTAGTTAAGGTCCACGTCTCTGCACCATACGTAAGCACTGGAAGGATGCATTGATCAAACACTTTTCTTTTAAGACATAATGGCATATTGCTCTTGAAAATTATGCTGTTTCTTCCAAAAACTCTCCAGGTAAGTTTTGTACGCCGATTAATTTCTTCATCAATGTGACCCTCACTTGATATCTGCTGTCCAAGATAAACATACGTATCTGTTATCTCCAGTTTTTCTCCATCAATCGATAAATCTTCATTTCTTGTAAAAGCATTGAACATCACTTTTGTCTTCTGAAAGTTCATTTTTAATCCCACTTCTTTACTCTTGTCAGCAAGTTCCTGGATCATACTCTGCAGCTCTGATGGGGTAGTTGCAAAAATGACTAAGTCATCAGCAAAACGAAGGTGGGTTAGATAATCTCCATTAATCTTTATCCCTTTGTTTTCCCAGTTCAGTGATTGAAAGACATTTTCCAATGTGGCATTAAAGAGCTTCGGAGATATGGTGTCACCTTGTCTCACTCCCTTTCCAATTTTTATGTGTGTTGTATTTTCAAACAGCCGAATCTTTGCACTTGCATTTTCATAGATGTTATTAATAATATTAATGTATGCATCTTCAATACCGCAGGATTTCAGAGCCGTGGTAACTGCTGATGGTTTCACCGAATCAAAGGCTTTTTCATAATCGATAAAAGCCATGCACAATGGAAGTTCATATTCCCTCGCTCTTTCAATTAGTTCTCTCAGTACGTGGATATGATCTATTGTGCTGTAGCCACTCCTGAATCCAGCTTGTTCTCTCGGTTGAGCCATGTCCAGTGTTACCTTCAAGCGGTGTGAAAGAACTTTAGTGAAGATTTTATAAACCACTGATAGGAGGCTGATAGGTCTGTAGTTCCTGAGATCCTCAATGTCACCTTTTTTATGTAGCAGGATCATTGTAGCATTGTTCCAATCCTCAGGAATCTTCCCTTCATTAAGGCATCGAGTGAAAATTTGGGCGAGTACTGTTTCAATTTCTCCACTTGCTTCTTGTATGATGTCTATAGTAATTCCATCTTCTCCTGGAGCTTTCCCCCGCTTCATGTTCTTGATTGCATGAGCAACTTCTGCTGGGAGGACTGGAAGAACTCTGGTACCTTTCATGATGTCTGGAGTACATGTATCATCCCTTTCATATAATTTGGAGTAGATATCTTTCACTCTTGTCAAAATTTCGCCTCTATTTCTTGTTATAGAACCATCTTCTTTTCTCAGAGCCATAATCTGTTTTCTTCCCTTACTGAGATGTCCCTTTGCTATCTTAAGGCTTTGGTTGTTTTCAATTGCTTTCCTCACTAGCTCACAGTTGAATTTCCTTACGTCTTCAGTGATACTTTTTCGTGTTGTCTTGCATAGCTCTATATATTCCACTTTGGAAGTCACATCTTCTTTAGTTGTCCTCATCTCTCTTCTTTTTGCATCAACATTTTGGTTTTTCCTGAGAATTTGTTCACATGCAACTTGTTCTTAGACCCAGCTAATTTTGTTGCTGTTTCCATTAGAGCTTTGGTTACTTTTCTGTTAACTTCCGAAATATCCACTTCTTCCGATGTTAGGCCTTCTAAAGCAGAGAATCTGTTCTTCAGTTCCAACTTGAAAGTATTATGGTGTTTTTTAAGGTTGGTTATGTCAATACATTTTGTTTGTCTTATGAGTTTGCCACGTTCCAGTTTAGTGTTGAGGTGCATCTTACATCTCACCAATCTATGGTCACTACCTGTGTTGAACTTGTTCAGCACACTGCAGTCTTCGATGACGAATTTTTTGTTACACATAATAAAATCAATTTCACTTGTCGTCCCAATTGGATGTCTCCATGTCCATTTCCTGTGTGGCTTTTTCTTGAAAAAGGAGTTCAAGATGAAAAATCCTTCTGCCTCTGCAAACTCAACTAGAGTATTTCCACGCTGGTTTCTGTTGCCGTGACCGAATTTACCTACTGAAGTTTCATTCTGTTGCCGTTGCCCTATTTCTGCATTGAAATCTCCCATAATTATCTTTAAGTGCTGCTTACCTTTATTATTTAGATGACGAATTTCCTCATAAAATTCTTCAATTTCTTCTTCAGGATGACTTGTGGTGGGTGCATAAGTTTGAATAATCTGAGCCTGGTATCTTCTCGATAGTTGGATAACGAGTCGTGCAGCTCTGTCAGAGGAACTTTCAACTTCTACCACTTTATCCTTCAGTTTCTTGTTTATTATAAATCCAACACCACTAGTTCTGCCAGTATCTGTCCCACGATAATAGAAGAGATGTCCACTTTTCAGTTCAATGAGATCTTCTCCTTTTCTCCTTACCTCACTTAGCCCGACGATGTCCCACTTGATCCTTTGTAGTTCCTCTTCCAATTCAAGAAGCCTTGAATCAGAAGATAGGGAATAATTAATATTAGCAGTTATTTACTTTAAAAAGCGACCTTTAATAAGAAACCCAAAATGTCTAATACCTTGCGTATGTAAAGGATTTGTCCATTAAAGAATTTGCCAGATATGGCATATATGTAAATAAATTGTTAAACTAGAAATATCCAGGCTTCGGTTCTCTTAACTTCGTGGCTGATAAACTTTGGGTCATGTGTTATAAGATATTCGGGTAATTCAAGTCACTGTTTATCATACCGAAAATCCTCCAGAATGTATTCACATTTAGGACTGATAAAACGGCAAAGAATGTTAACAGTATCGCTGTACAATGAATATCACTAAAATGACGTCATTAGACTTAAAAAATATCCAGATCATCTTCCTATTTTGCACTTGACTTGCATATTGCCTTCTTACCCCAGAGTATCACAAATATGATTAGCCGTTTAAGCTTTTTCTGCTACAGTTTCACAGAGATGGTGATGAATGTATAAAAGATGAAACTGTTATTTTCTGAGTCTGTTGTAAATTTTATTTATTCCCTGCCTTTTTTCTGTAAATCGTATCAGTTACTTGAATATCATAATAAATCGTCTGTGTTGTGCTTTGTAACAAATAAAGTAGTACACGACAAAGATACTTTTCTTTTCTTTCATGAAGATAGTTAATCCATTTGTAAAAGCGTGCACATTTGAATGGAGCAGGAAAATTTATTCTTTCAGCATGTGTTCAGTGTGGAGTGTGGAAATCAATAAGGTTTGTAGAACCTCCTCACAATGGTAATAAAGAGTGCGTCAGCAGGATGTCTAGCAGCAAATTGGAATATACAAAAAGACATGATAAATATAAATTATTATAAATTATTGGAAAAAATATAGACATGGAAGTGAAGTCTAAATTTTAAGACTACACGACAGTTTGCAATAGTCTTCAGCCGATTATGTCAAAATATGGTAGCGTATTTTAACGTAGTTACTAAGTTTAGATTTTCGGATATTCACATATCGAGAAATAAAGAGAAATCGCAGAGTAAAAGCCTCAGACTGCATCCCCCGTCAAACTGGTTTTTCTAGTATACGAAATTTTAATGTTCTCATCTGAATTTACACTTTCATGTAATACCATATACGTACAGCTATAAAATGACGGCCATTACATCGTAAACACACATTTCCATTCTTTAAAGCAAATATTTCGTACTTAAATAAAAGTGGTGTAAATTTTACATCCGTGAGTAAGTATTATACATCATGAAAATTAAAAGTACCTACATAAATGTGGACACTAAAGGCAGCTTTTATTGTAATTTCTATCCTGAGAATTAATTTATGAAAAACATTAGATTCATTTATTTCTGAAAAGTAAAGTCAATATTTGCAGATTTAAAAATATACTAGTAGTAAACAGTGATAATACTGTAGCCAAAATGATAAATTAAAGATATTATTTACATAGTTGTTTCCAAATTTGGTAATATAAGGTACTCAAAGATGTTTCGCCTGTATATGCACTTGAAGTGGAGTGAAACAGGAATACGCGAGCAAAATAATGCTATTATTTTCAGGTTTTAAACAACCCTTAGAAATAGGAAGCTACGAGATTTGGGCTAGAGTGCTCGATAGGAAAGTGACACGAGAGCAAGGTAGAAATTGGTAGGAAGACGCCCTTATTTATTACTGGGGGCAGTACCCGAGGTCCAACGGCAAGACGCGCCCATCCAATGCACAGCGAATATTTATTGGTTCGAGCATTCGCACCTACCTGGGATCGAAGCTAAAGTTTCTCCGTGGCAGTTACGAAAGCTGACCACTAGGTCATTCGCGGCCCTATTTAAGATTTCCAAGAATATTCTGAGATGTATATAGTTATATATTGTGTGGAATTTCAAATATACGACGTTATTTTTAAATGAATGAGATGCAATCTAACATTAATAATTTACCTAACTAGTAAGTAGTTGTCTGTCGAAATGATCACCAACCAGAAAGAAAAAATATATAGGACCTTGATTCCTCGTTGGTATCTCAGCAATTTGCTAAAATTAATTTAAATATGTGAGACTGATAAAATAAATGAATTTACTTTGAAAGTGCATTCTAAGGACAGGATGTACGTCAAGAGAGAAATGATACCAATTATTTTAATCAGCGGAAACAACCCTTACCTTTAAATGCTAGCATTTATGTATGTTAAGTGCAATTTTCTGATAAAATCGGAACACATTACTTTGAAAATCATACAGAACACATTTCCCCGAGATCCCTTGTGAGACTTTACTTCGAAAGTCTATTGGAAGATATTACTTTGAAAAACACAGCATAATACATATTACCTTTTTGTAAGGGTATATTTACATATTTCCTCGATTCACGAAAGTCTCTTTTCAATAAGGCAACAATGCATTCTGCTATATTACGTAACATTGCTGGTGAAGTATAAAGAATTCGTACACAAATTGTACTTAATATTCTCTCGATAATGTGTGCTAAAGTTCTAGTTATGAACAATCGTGAAGAGTATTAATGATTTATCTGCGTGATAAAGCATGGTTACAATTTTCCTCCATTTCGCAAAGCACGCATAGAGAAATCTGTTTTTAATTCGATCACTAATATCACAGACAATAATGACATAGAGAATTGTAAGAAATTTTTCTGTTCGCAGTTCAAAAGCATAACATATTCTTTTTGCATTATGTACAGTTTCATTTACGCACATAAAGCAAAAAACATTACTAACAAAAGGAAAGGGTATTTCAGGCTTCCGTTGTTTGAAATGTAACTAAGCATAGCATAATTCATCCTACAAAATACCATTCTGACAGTTCGAGTGCCGATTAATCATGGATCATTGTTGGTTGCAAAAAGAGAAAGACACTTGTGCATCCATGCTATACTTCTGCATAGCGTGATCAACTGAATTCGTGTCATTTAACTATGCACGTCCTGTTTACCTTATAAAAAATCCACTGCTCAACACACTGACAAACACAACCTGTTTTATTTTCTTATTCCATAATTGATACTTTTGTTTACACACAATTTCGAATTTCTAACTGATGCACAACGTAAGTAAATTATAATTTAGAAAGAAAAACCTCGCCATTTGTGGAAATTTGAAAGTAAAACACACGCAACCTAGGAATTACTCCATGCATTCCTCAAAATCGTTTAACGTAAGTTTCGTATATTTTCATATTTCTGGATTACGGTGTTTCTTTTTTCTGAAGAAAGGCCAGCCGTGCACTGCAAGCGTAGAAAGTATTTTCTTCTTGTTTCAAAGGAGTAAGAGAAGGAAACTAATTCTGATTACAATATACTGGAGTTGTCAATTTAAAAAAAAATCGTTTTAATTGCTAGTCAAGTTGTAGGTAAGACCTTTAAATATGACATGCCGTGACACATATGCACGCAATTTATTCTTGTTCAAAATATTTCGTACAAACCTCAAATTATATTCAAATCTCAAAACAGGTAAAACAATAGAGTTCCGTTGCACCTTTATTCTTAGTGGTAATTCTGCTTTGTTACGGGATTTTGTTTTGATATTTGAAAACTCTTCAGTTTTTGTATTTCAAAATAAATAAACTTTCTCAAAAAATAATTTTCTCAACGGAATCACGAATAATGATAATGCCACATCACTATAGCGTTATAAAACGGGGCATGGTTAAGCCCCAAAAAGGCATAAAATATTTCGCATTTGTCCAAAAAAATAGAGCTTACGCGTGGAGGGCCTGACATAGTCTTTTCATGGGTTCCGTTAATAATGAGGGCAATTGACATATGCCACAAAGCATACCTGTTGATGCAAATCTAGAGAAAATGCGAGAAAAGCAATAATGGTTTTTCCGAAATTCCATAAACAAAAGGGATGTCTTCAGAAAGGAATAAAAATTGAAATGCTATGGCGTGATTTTAGTGGTACTAGAAGTGAAATCGAGTGAAATAGTCATGGTCTTGAAAGGTCCAGAAGTCTCGAAGCGACATTTTTAAGTATCGCATTCAAACTAATGTCCAACAACTTAACTATGGTGGTGAAAATAATTACGAATGATATTGCTTCTAGGACAAAATTAAGTCCTGGAAATCTTCAAGAAACCAATTCGAAGTGTAACTTCGAAAGAAATTCAAAGTGGTATGCGAATGTCTTCATTTCTCCCGCAAGCTTGTCAATAATATTTTAAAACAGCATTTAGGAAAAAAAATATGTCTATCAAAATCGAATATCAGCGGTACAAAAAGACTGCGCGATTGCAGCCCGCAGTCAATTGTTAATTCATTCTAGTAATTCACAGCAAGTAGACATGTTATAGCACTAAGATGTTGACCCGGCTTTATAATTACAGAATGATGGGGAAAAACCCTTCAATAGACTTTGGAATATATCACAGCAACACTGAGGTATAACTTTAAACGTACAGACGCCTTAAGGTTGTGCGTTTTCAAAAATAACACGTTTCTTTCTTTTAATAAAAGCATCTCAAGGATTGTTACAGGTTCTGACACGATAATGATCCATTCGGGATACATTTAGAAAACCCATTATTTCAGCAGAACTGTAAACAATAGAATCATAATAACAAGACCACAACACATGAGATTGAGAAGCGCAACACAACGATTTCTACTGAAGAAATCCGGTTTGCAGGCATTGTACACAATTAAAAGCATTTGATCTGCGGATAGCTACACCCTAGTTTAAATAAATATATTTTCAAATTTTAAATTCTATTTCCTAGACATTATTTCATTCAACTTCTTAATTTTTACTTCCGGCTTATACTTTTTGCAGTAACCTGTCGAATCTAGTATATCAACAGAATTGTTTGGCGTAATATATAAGTATGAGTGCAGAAAAAATTTACATGACGTTATTTTAACGAAATGTTGATATGGCAAATTATTTAAATTTTACAGCTGATGTCCTGAAGCGAAGTTAGAGTTTTTAATGTGAAAGGATCTTGTTTTTCAGGTAAAAACTGAAACGTTGTATTTGCATCTGTAAGCATTAAATGAGTTTAATTGCACGTCAGCTGCGACATGTCAGCGCGGTGAACTCAACTTCGCGCAAAATAATGTAAGGTGTAATAACGAAATGTAATTGTTTTCCTGTTATGCAACTGTAATACATCTCTACTCTTAATTATCTTTCTCTTAAAATTACTTATGTTGTGGTTCGTTTACTGTGTGTATCGAAGTACTACATGCACTGAGGTGCCAGAACACTGGGAAAGGGCACTACGATTTCCATTACATGCCACCTCACCCATACGGTAAGTAAATGGCGTCTTCCGCAAACAACGTACACATCGAGGCATATATCTCCGCAAACTAAAATAGTATTATTTACATTTCAGATGAGAGCTTATCAAGATTTAACCCTTTACCGACCATGACCCAAAACTCATGTATCGCTCTAAATACCATAATGCCGGAAACTGCCTTTTGTTTCACTTCTTTGTTCAACAACAATATTATTGCCTGAGAGTGGCTCCTGCTGATCCTACATAGGTCGAGACAATTTGAAGAACAAGTAGGGTAGGAAATCTGACTCACTCCAGACAAGAGGTTCGGGCAGCTATGGCCGTTGGTATGTACGGACGTTTTTGGAGTTATGGTCGTTAAAAGGTTTAGCCATTTCGAACGTAGTATGACCGTGAGAGCCTGGGAGGTAGGTCACACCATCTCGAAAATTACCACGATATTTAGATTTACACTGGCAACAATGGTGAGGGTATACCTCGACTACACGAACTTTGGGGGAAAATCCGGAGTGCCTGATTGGCTGAACATCCATGACGTATTTTCATCTTATTCGCTGCTGTTCAGGTGGTTCAGGTTTTTTGTTTTCATTGGTAGTTTAACGACCACTGTGAGCAACTAAATAGGCTATAAGCAGTCGCCCGTCCCTAATTGAGGGTCACTGGTTCCAGGGAAGGGAGAGAGCCAGTACCGTAAGACAAACACGATCCATGCTTCACGGGATTTGAACCCGGACCTCTTTCTGACGAATTATCAGGGGCCATCGCTTAGACCACTGAGCCACCAGGGCGGCTTCAGGTTTCAGGTCGGTAGCAAATATAGGGAAGATCACAGTTGTGGTACTGCCAATGGTGCTATTGTTGACTGAGGGTTTATGTGGATCATGGTCTTAAAATATAAAATGTTATTACATATTATTATATATAATTAAAATTTCCTACAGTACTGAGTATTGCTACTGAACAAGGTAATTCTTTAATCTAGGAGATCTGAATGCAGCAACTAACTGACCGCTCCTTCACCTAGATGTAATATTTCGAATGTTGACTGTGTCTCATATATAAAGTGACCCGAAGTCCTGATTTTTGTTTCAATCTGAACCGATTCGTGAAACAACAAGCTGAACTTTATTTATTTTGTGGCTGACTGTTTTCATATATTAAAAACTTGGATGTAAACTACATACTTAAATCTCAAAAAATAAAAAGAATATCAAAGTTGTTCTTGTATAATGGCAAGTGCGGGGTGAGCACCCCTCAAATCGGACCTACGTCATGGACATTCATAGACAATATGTATATAGAGCACACTAACACACACTAGTGTAGTTTGAGGATGGGACACAGTGATCCAGAAATATCAATTTTTATCTGTAAATATTTTAATTTTAAGTAAAATTTAACAGACTTGTAAATGGTTTTCTCTTTTTTATAAGTTTTTTTATCGTGTATTGGCGGCGTTGTCTTTAACTTTCGAATTTATTTATCATCACCAAAACACAAATAGTACGAATTTAGTAGTAATTGATGACATGGCTATTCCTGTACTTAATGCATTACAAATATTTTTATTTATGGGTTTGACTAAGGAATAGGAGATTTTTAAGGCATATTTTAAGAAAGGAAGAGTAAGAGTACGACCTAAGAATTTGACATAAAAATATCCTTTTTTTTCACAACCGAAGACCAGCCAGGGGACCCATAGTGACGACAAGTCATCTGAAACCAGGGCTTGTATGGCCAAAGAACTTTGGTAGTGCACCCTCGATAGACGGAAGAAGGTCGAGTGCATGGCGGAGTAGCAAGTCCCGTTTCCTGCTGGACCATGGTACATGCTACTAGCCGCTTCTTATATGGCGTAAACAGCATGAATTAGTGTCACTCTAGTTGCACAGATTGGGTTCAATAGGCCTGTGAATATTGCGTTCAGACTTATGGAGCTTTTACCTGGCAACCCCTAGGTCCATTGGAACCCCTAGGTCCATTGGTTATCATCCCACAACCACGAACGGTAGATGTCACGTGTCTAGCCGACCATCTCCTTCCATATCAGCAGTCTTCAAAAAGGACAACCTACCGTATTATCTCGTTCGTATAACTACTAAGAGGATGAAAGAGCACGACAATAAATTTCCTGCATTGCCCTGGCCCTCCACACTCTTCTGAGTGTAACCCACTTTATCGTTCGAGCGATATGATAGAACGGTGTATAAGAACTGCTGATGCTCCTCCAAGGAATGAGCGTTAAGTAACGGAGCTGCTGCAGTGAAGATGGGTCAAATTACGCATGAAGGATGTTCGACAAATTATAGAATATGTTACAGGCCTCTGCGAGCCGTTACTGCAGAGAAAGGTAGACTTAACACGCTATTAGGTATGTGTTCCTAATGCAAAGCCAACTGAGTGCTTTTATCTGATAAAAGCAACCAAAAGTCTGCCAAATAACATAAGCTTATAAGTACGGATACGAAATTATTCAACAGGAAAAGTTGTCTTGGTCTGTGTGATGGAAACCGGTCAGTAAAGAATGTAAAAAAATAGATAATAACGCACCTAAAAAGTTGAAATGCTGTGTTGCCTAATTTAAGCGTTTGTCGAAAAAAATTTTATATTTAGACTAGGTTCTACATCCTTTGTTTATCTTTAAAGGCTTTACATCCTTTAGGAAAATCAATATTATCGAAATAAATAACTTCAGATTCTACTTGAAGTATCATCAGGATTTGCTTCATTAAACTAATGAGAGTTACAAAAAGTGAAATTCGGTTCGTCAAAGACTTGAGGCACGTTAAATTTCAATCCTGTGAACCCTGTGTTGTATATTATCAATTTCAAGAGAGTGATGAAATCTAAAATCACAACTACGACGCTGCAGGAATTCATGCGATGAATTTTAGTTTTTAACTGAACTCACGAAGAAATTGTATTAGAATTTGAAATACCGATTATACCTTTCATCTGAGCAACCTGCAAAAGTAAAAACTAAAGTAAAAATGTAAATAGACGATGTCATCACTCTTTCCACGTTATTTTTTAAACAACGCATAGCGACTGAAAAATTGTATTCCGGCACTGCTGGGATCGAACCCCAGAACTCTCGATAACTAGTCGAGTGCGTTCGAATTTACGCTACGGTGACTGTATTGGTGACTGAATTTTCAATTAAAATAATGCTATAATTGATTCTTCGTTGAAATTGAAATAGAAACGTAATTTAAAATCCATATATTCTACTAATGCAAACGTGAAAGATCAAGAGAGAGGGAGTTCTCGTAAGCCTACCTTACATGTTAAATCGTTTTAACAAGTATCATAAATATTTTTCTGGAATTATGAGTTTCCTAAAAGTTTCTTTACATTTTATTAGAGGTATATTAAAAATAAACCATAGGTCAAAACCGCTAAAAATTGGTATTTATTTAAAAGAAAGCTATTCATACATTTTCTTTCAGTAATGTATTCTAAATAATGAATTTAAATACAGCATTTTAATATTAGACTTGCAGTGTTTTGTTTTTATTCTAATTTTCTTGAAAGCAAACTATGCATCCTAAAAAAATTTTGCTAGTGTGTCATCCTATTTATAAATTCACCACCTTTCGCGAGTAGTTGCTGAAAACATTTCAATAGTGTTTTGATATATGTGTCAATGGAGGAATAACATAACTGAATTCAGAATTTCAATATATTTTGACGGTAGTGTGGTTTGAAGAAAACATTTTTGATTACATTTTGTTGAGATATTTAAAATTAGCTCATTGGCTCTGTTAGCATCATTCGTAATATATGCAAACAAGGAACGCGGACATTTCGTAATGCGGAAAATTGCAATCATTCCAGGTGCAAAATATTCCGGTTGCGGACGGAAAACGCCAAATGTGTGAAATAATCATGTTAGCAGGGGTTAAGCTTGTTTCCAGTATCGTGTTCACACGTTTATTTAAGGAAACAGAGAAAATTGGCATCATTTTGTGTGAATGATCTACATCGTTTTAAATAACACAGTACTTTTTCAGAAAGTGTTTAAATGGAAGGGAAAGCTATACACCTGATAATAACTACAACTCCTCTGTTTTACAGGATTACGGATTTTATTGGTATCTTAGTAAATTTAAAAAAAAGTGAGGGGGATAAAAAATCGAAAAAATATATGACTTG
This sequence comes from Macrothele yani, assembly GCA_039090855.1. Lineage (NCBI taxonomy): Eukaryota > Metazoa > Arthropoda > Arachnida > Araneae > Macrothelidae > Macrothele > Macrothele yani. The sequence continues at coordinate 189,739,129 of CM077034.1, read as the reverse complement.
CTTTTGCACGATACTGACACCAGTTAAGTCCTGAGACTATGCTTTAAAATTATAGTAAACTAAAGCATTCCAGTATCCAATTAGTACAAGTAATGTGGTAAAGTGTATTTCTGTTTGATAATTATAAGCATGTCATGGGCTGCTGACGTAACCTCGAAAGTTTAAAACCTCTCGTGAAATCAAAGAAATCCTTTCCCAGTCTTTTGTGCAAAGTGCAAATCGGATGTTTGTAATGTATGATATTCGTAATTAATACCGAGGAATTCTGCAACAACTATATCTAAAATAATAAAAATTATACCAGTTATCCAAATTTATTGGGGTAATATATAAATTAAAATTTCCAAGATTTTGAAAATCAACCTGGTGGAAAGACCAAACGGTAGTTTAGAATTAGAATCAAGGACTACAAAAGAGACACGAAGAACGAGAAACTAACCACTGCCCTATACATAGTAGTCAAGTTCATTTCGATTGTTCCTTTGCAGAATTATATAAAGGAATTAACTTCAAACTGCATACTAATCTACTGCCATTCGGAAAACGGCAAAGATCATCATCAACAAGGAGTTTTGCAAATATAGCGTCTCTCTAAGGGGATCAAGGATTTGAAATGAATGCAAATAACGCCTTTTCTTTCCTCCAAGGTAATTAGTGTGCAACCACATCAAACTTTGTTTCTTCAAATGAATAATTACATTCATTTGCTGTTTAAAAAAAGGGGATAAGTTCCAAAAACTCCGAAATGTGTTTTTCGGGTAGAAAATGATGTAAATGACACTCTGAATAAAGCGGTGAAGGCGGAAAGTTCCTAAACAAATTAGTTTATTTAGTACAGAGGACGGAAGATATCGCGGTTGTGCTAAGTTACATGCGAAGTTAAGAGGTTTTCTGTTTCTGCTGTAAAATTAGGCTTTTGGAACTTACAACCTTTTCCTTTTGTGCTCCACATTGCTGAAGCGTTTTCTTATTCAGTTTGCAGTTTGTTGTCTACCTTCCTTGAAAGAGTTATACAGTTGATATGTGAAAGCTAAGATACTAATATTTCTATTTTACGCCAAAAAGTTCGTATGGCTGGTATAGTTTTATTTTATTTTTCAAATAAGCTCTTTGAATGAAAGTTAACATGAAGTCCTCTTTGCTTTTAAAGCACACACTTAGCAATAATTTTGTATTGCCTTACCTAAGACAGAATCACAAAGCACAGTAACTTTTGGTTTTTAAATTCACATTGGCCTCTTTATGAAAACCAAAAAGCGAAAAAGTGAAAAACAACAGCTCAAGTTAGTAAAAATATTTAAAAGAACATATTTCCCATAAAAAGAAGACAGTGGGTCCTTCTATAACGGAAGATTACACTTTAAAATTTCTATATATACTGGAACATTTATTTGGATTAGGTAACATGTTACACAAAGCAATCATATTGTTTTTGTGCAATAATTTGTAAAAAAAATTATGTAAGTTACTTAAAATTTAATTCATTACGATCAACGTATTCTGATTTCAAAACCGCGCAATCGGGTAGAGCGTCATAGCTAATGATTATAAACTAAAGCTTGGCTATTGCCCATTTCTCAGTTCTTTTTCGTTTCAGATTCCGATATTCTTTGAAAGACAATCTTGCCCGCGCACTCTTGCGTTTCAGTTACCATACAAGAATCACAGTAAGGTCAATATTGGCATGTGTTACTACTTACTAGCCGGTAATTCTGTATCCGGCTGACATTCATTCACGCATAATTAATTAGGGTACCGTGACCAACGCAAGGGCATATATATAGTGATTGCAAGCAAGTATGTTGCAATCGTCATAAAACATACGTCAGCGTGCGGAAAGAGGCGATCTGTCTACCCAAAATACTTTTTGTATTGAGCAGAATGCCACTGACCGGAAGAAAGTTGCTTATTGAGAAGCGTATTCATGGTCTAGCTCATGGCTAAGGACGTTACATTCCAGACTTACCTGCCTAGAATTGTTGACGTCCTGGTCAAAGCTATTATTTAATTGTCAAAGCTTAAGGTGCAATAATCTGACTGGTTTTTTTTTTCATTTTTTTTTAAGAGAAAGAGCGAGACAATTCAGAAGTTCGATCGCGAGTTCTGTTATGTTCATACAATCGATGCGGTACAGCGGTATAAACACTGCCGTCTGAACATTCGTACCAGATGAGTGTAGGTTCGAATCTCGGTAAGGCATGGATATTTTGTTTCTATTACGACACAGGCTCTCTACCTGCAATTTAACCAGGCCCCTAAATTAGTGTGTAACGACAGCTTATATCTGACCGAGTTGCGCATGGTGGTAGCCCAACTCCCGAACAAAGAAATCGAAAACTATTAGTTTATGTACCTCAAATGGGAATTCGACTACTAAAGTCAGAAATATTATTTGTGGGAATATTGGGGATCTTCAAAGGTTTCTGTGGAAATATCGAACAAAAAGCGAAACCTTTCACGCGCAACACTATCTTTAAAAAAAAAAAAAATTCTCATTATGTGCAAAAGGACAGACATTCATATTTATTTCATGAAACATGCCGAAAATAAGAACTACATTCCTGTATGATATTTTTAAAAAATATACAAGGAATGTTTACACAGTTTCATTTCTTTGCTGCCATGTAACGGGAAATATGTTAGTTACAAGGAAAACACTGAAGTATTCCGTATAATTTAGTATTGCCATCCTCATTATCTGATAATTATAATGATGCCCTCATAAAGGGTGCTGATGTGAAGGAATGAGAGACGAAATGTATTTATGATTGTGTGTGCAGCAGAAATCGTATGGAGGTCAGCAGTGGACTTGAGTTCTAAACCTAATACGTTACGTCTTGGCTTTCCACAGAGTCGAACAGTACTCGTAGTAAATACTCTCCCGGACTTTATTACCTGATATCCGGAGCTGAATGCATCGTTAGGTGTCGTTCAGGAACTAAAGTTTACCCTAAAACTTTTTAATGGCTGTATCTCAGCAATTTATTTATTCCGTGCCATTTTCAATTTCTTAATTATGTAGTTTAAGTTATTTTGTGTATGTGTGTGTTTGTAAACATAAATACCTTTTAATTTGCACCAAATCGGAAATGGTAATACTTTCTTGTTGTTCATCTTTCACTATGAAAATTTTGTGCCCATATTCTTATTACTACAACGCACAGCTTTCTCACGATTAGTAGTAAAATTACATATGTTTTCGCTTATCTTTTCTTGCAACGCCTGCATTCATAATCTTTTTGCGTTGTGAAAACTGTTGTTTATAAATACACGACATTTTGCAAAGAAAATAGACGGTCGAGTCTCATCATTGTGACACCAGCTAATATCTAGAATAACCACCGTGTGTAGGGCAGACAGCAGCTAGACGGTCTGGGAGGGACACAGTAATGTGCTGGAAGGTGTTCACAGGTATGTGTACCCATGCTGACTGCAGTGCATCTGACAGTTGCTGGAGGGTGCGCGGTGGAGGATCCATAGAGGAACAACACGATCGAGGTGGTCCCACAGATGCTCAATTAGTTTTAAGTTTAGGAAATTATGGGGGGCCAGGGAAGTACTTTGAAGTTTTCATCGTATTCTTCCAACCACTCGCGGGAATTTCTAGCTGTGTGACATGTCGCATTGCCGTGCTGGAAGATCCTATCCACTCCAGGGAAGAAAATCAGCATGTATGGGTGTACATGGTCTGCATGGATGGATTCATAACGAATTCGGTCATTAGGGCCTGCCACAAGTATGAGTGCACCCAAATAGTTCCACGAAAACATTTTCCAGAGCATAACGCTGCCCGCACTAGATTGTATTCTGCCAGCACTGGTTGGAGATTTTATTTTCTCCGATGTTCCTCTCCTTATAAGTCAACGCTCATTCGTTCGATGAAGCAGAAAACATGACTCATCAGTGAAGGCATCAGTTTGCCAATCAGCGGAGGTCCAATTTCCATACTGACGTGCAAATATAAGCCCTTTCTGCTGATGCACCTTCATTAGCATCGGTGCAGCGACCATCCGTCTATAGAAGAGACCCACACGCAGCAGGATTAGCTGAACTGTCGTTTTAGACATACTTCCAGTAGCTTCCTGGTTCAATCGACCAGTGAGTTGCAACACTGTAGCGTATCGAACGGCCCTATTGCACCATCGCAGCCGACGTTCACCTCTCACACACTGTTACGTGGCGCTAGGCAGTTTCTACGTCGCTTATTCGCAACGGTGCCATTTCTCTAATCACAATACACTTTAATCACAGCAATGCGCGAGCAGTTCACAAACGGTGCTGTTTCAGAAATACTGCCAACCTTGCCGCAAAAGTCGATAATCACTCTCTTTTGCAAATCTTATAAATCGCTCCTTTTATCCATGAGAGCAACGAGTGAAATGCTTTCAGAATGCCTAAAACACACCACTGTATACCCTTCAAGCCACCTCACGACACGTGGCATCTTTATTGGGCTACGCGCTGCAGACGTTTAAAAGTAGGATGTAGTCACAATAATGTGACTCGACTGCGTGTCTGCAGTTTTTGGGCCGAATCAGTGCAATATATATTTGTGGATGATCTTGCGTTTATTACAGTTCGTCAAACTTGACTCTGTTTTTGTAGATATTTCTACTCATAATGAAATATACAGTTCATTTTGAATATTATGTGGATTTTACTGTTTGGGCGTAATTCAGCCTTTATTTCGTTCAGTTGCTTCCTCCCTGTAAACCTAGCTTGTTTTATTTTTTTCTGTTGGAAAGAAATGAAATAATAATATTACTGTACCCAAGAATTAGGTGTCATCTTACTTTTATCTTTCTCAATATTTTATTTTTGAGCGAAATACTATAACAAATCAGTTTTCTTTTTTTGGTTTCTATGGTCTATAAAGAACAAAACCCTTTTCCTTTAAATCAAACATGTTAGGTCATTGGAAATGCTGAATGGAAAATCAATCACGAAATTCTGCAAAGTGGAACACTTTGATTTTAAAATGTAATGCTGCATGTTGTACCGTGTTGGGGCTCACTGATCTCCCTGTACATTGTATGCCAATATTTATTTTATTTCATTATTATTTTTTTGTTAATGATTCGTGCATTACTTTAGAAAATATGCAGAATAAGAAAAAAATTCTTGCAGTATTATTTCTGAAAATAAAATTATAAAAATATTGTCGATGTTTTTCTTCGCACTTTCTAACTCAATTGTGTTTAAAAAAATCGGCTCCTGCTAATGTCGTTGATGATTGTCCGTAGAAGACAGCGAAATTTATTTTAGCTTTAGTTGCACAACAATTTATTAAAAAATCGTTGGATTTATTTTGGAGAAGCAACTCCTACTCGTAGTTAATGCAAAACATCTCTGGAAGTATGTGGTAGTAATGAGACTAACAAAATTCAAGATGCCCTTGAATAAACTTTTAACATGACATAAGTATTTAAGCAAGTTACTACATAACAAACCAAGAGAACTACAATGCGATAGTACTGCATTGTAAAACAAAAAACAATATCGTAGTTTGGTTACGATGAACGTGGGCAAACCAACTTGAAACCGAAGTTTTAGGAGTAATTATGCAGTTTTATTTTATTTATTATTTTTCTGGAACTGTATTGTGGAAACGAACCAGAATTTGTCAGCTCTTTAGTTATATATAAAATATATATAAATTGCTGTCGCTCCAAATCACTGGTGTAAACAAAGCGCAATATTTCTGCTTGCCTGCTTAAAACGGTAACGCATTTACTAAACAAGGACTTTTCAATTTACTATGTGTAATGTTCAAGCGAATACTGATGTTTGGCAGCCATCATATAACTTACTGAAAAATAATTGCAGCGAACGGCAGAAAATTATCTGATCGAATTTTTGTGCTGATCTGAAATTGTAACGTTACAGACGTTGTCTTATGTGAATGTAGTCGATTTAAAATAAAATAAGAGAATTAACGAAAATATTGGTCATTTGACTATTATTTGTTTGAAACACAGACTACCGAGAAGTCTCCGAACTCTGATTTGAACGCTTTTTCTTCGCGTTACACAAATACCTAAAATTTACTTACAACTGTAATATATCTTCCTCCGATTTTTGAGCTGTTGATGTTGGCATAAAGAAGGTATTGGAAATGACCTGCGCTTTTCTAAGGCACATATCCACTCGACATCACATTATTTTTATAACGCTTTGCAGCATAGATAGCTTGATTTCCGCTACAGCCTGAATATTATTTGTTTCCAAGGGCTGCAGATCATGTGGGTTATGTGCTTAAATACGGTCCTTTAGTTATTACCACAAGAAAACTCAGGAGCTGAGAGAATCGGCAAAGTGGAGGTCAAAGTTCTTCAGAAATTATGCGACCGCTAAAGAAACCTAACAAAAATTACGCCCGAATAAAATGTGCAAACCACCAAAGAAAGTTGCTGTGTTTCATATTGCTCTTTAGTTTTGAAGCCTTGAGAAACGTTCGTTTTCTTGCAATATGGACACAACTGAAAAATCTAATTTTGGTAAATATTCGTATTTACAGTATTGTCAGATAACAGTCGTCCCACCATTCTGCGTCCAGATATGGCACAATACACACAGATTGTTTCGGAATGCAAAGGTACTGGACCAAGGATATGATGATTCTCAGCTGACTAGTTTCTCGTATGTTACGAATTAACAAAATCTTTCGAAATGAACCTGGCATCACGTATAAAGAAATCATTGCTCCGTAAGCCATTGTTGTGTATAGTAAATTTACGAAACCAACTGCAATACAGCAGGCGCTTATGCGTCTCAGTTGCCTTCTGTTCTTAGACAACCTCACTTTGTATGCATGGAGCTTTAATCGTTCAGTCGTTATGGTACTATGTCGTAAGAAAATTTCACTTGCTGGGAAAAGCGATGAAGCGATTTTGAAAATGATTGTTGCAAACTTTTTTCGACATCCTAAATCACTTCCGGCGTTAACACATTTAGCGGGCCACTTCAAGACATGCCATCAACATTTCCAGTTTTCTGAAATCTTTGGAATTAACTGTTTATCGCTGATTTACTTACCGCAATATGGTTAAAAATGACAAGAGTGGAAGACAAGTACCGCCAACGTTAATCTCATGGGGACTATTCTGTACTGTATAGTCGTGTAACCTGTGAGGTCTTTCTATTTATAAGTCGTTTCTTAATCATATAATGCTCTGAATATTTCACAAATATTTGTTAAAGTAACGAGATCTTCTGAAGATAATCTGTTCCAGTGATAAATAAAAATAAAAATTTCTACCAAACTGAAATATTTCTTTCTTGTCGAAAGTTTTACACAAATAAACTCTCAAACTGTAAAATTTAAATAGAGTATGTACATTCTTTCTTATTTTTGTCGAAATTTATTGTATTCTGCTTTGTCTCGAAATGTGTTCCTCTTTTAAAGAAATGTTCTCCATTTTAATAAAAATGTCCTCCCTTTTCAAAGAGTCACCTGGTCACCTAAGTACATGGCTCATTTCGTGCTGGGTTGTAAAAACTAATTTACAACAATCTTTCATTAATAGATTGACTGATTTGACGGAAATCCTTCTCTTTGGATGTATATTGGACAGTAAATTCGTCCTCAAATCAATTATAGGTTTTTGTTGTAATATTGAACTGAAACTGTTTCGTTAACCTTTTTACCAGATACTAAATTATGTGCGCTAAATTGGCAAATAATGAAAGACATCTTCAACTTCAAAATTCACGAAATATACACTTTAAGTGTAAAATACCCATTTGCGAGTTTCCATCATTTACCTTTAAAAACATGCTATGAACGTAAAAAGTGCTTTAAGAAAATAAATGTTAAGAACTACACTCAAGTTAATATATTGCTCTTAAAAATTATAAGTAGCCATTAAATAGTACAACTACACCAGGATTCCAACTTTATTGGCGTAGAATACAAAAAAAAAGTTTCTAAGTTTTGATTTCTATTTTACGTCTTCCTTCCTAATACTTCTATTATATCTTTATTTTTAGTCTTTCTTCCTTGAAACAGCCATCATCCAGATGGCTTTTTCAAGGAAGACAGACTGTAAACTGGATAATAGACCGCTTCAACAATTTGCACGCGGTGATTTGACTTGACAATAAACGAAAAAATGCGAATGTAGTTATTCACTGATGACGCGAAGCATTTTATTTGTTTAGCAAGCGGAATCCTGGTAGGAAAACAAAAGCAATTCACCTTTTGAAGAAATGGTTCCAGATTTGTGGCAACTCCTGTCAGACGCTGTAGTAGTAAGACTTACTGTTGGTAATGATCTCCAAAATTTCTCGAATAGTAGTGGATTTAGGGTGGAGTAAGAAGCAAGTTTATTTATGTCACCCTACATAGGAACAACAAACTCGACCTTGAATTATCAGGATAGGGCCATCGTTACTTTACCGTTCTTTGGGTTTCTTTTATGCTGGATGCTCTAATTCTAAACGAACGTTTGGCTGTTCGAATGTATTATTGCTTTAATACGTCCGAATTTTGAACAGTGGCCTAAACTCCTGCTTCGTTGGAAAGTTGGGCTTATCAGTGCTTCCCTTAAGCACGGCATATAAAGATGTCGGAGATCTCATGCAAACAAGGAGTTTAATTATCTTGAGTGCGTTCTTGAGTTAATAGGAAACATTTAGTATGCAAAGAATTGATCCCAGCTGACGCGGCTGCGGGATAGAAAGATTAGCATGACTGCTTCTTGCTTTTTCTGATAAAGCTATGAACCAGGTTCGGGGCATATCCTCCCTCGGTGGTCAATTCGATAACGCTTTTTAATATGCTTTGTCTAGAAAGATTTCAAGACAAATATTGTCAGATATTGCCGAAGTTGCAATTCTCTTTAGGATTCACTGGTGCCGAAGCGAGTCTACCGATTTCCAAAGGGAACATTTGCACTAAAATAAATGCATGAACAACAAGGACAATAGATATACAACAATAAAGATATGGAATGATGATAACTCTTAGTGTTTTTTTGGCAAAAATGGCTATCTTTGTGGCCAAAAGTGTTTTTCATCATCACTTGTACACTTTTTTATCAACAACGCGGAATATGATTTGCAACGACCTTAACGAATTCGTGATATTTTGTTATTTTGGTCTCAAACCGTTTATAAAGAAACTGCCCGAAAACCAAAACATTGTGTGTTCACCATACCTTCAGAACTTACGTTTGTTATTTGAGTAACAGTCTCTGTATTTTATGATGTGTACAGATCTAACCATATGTAATTTACCATTTACATAATGTGTGGTGAAATATAGTAGACGTAAGTTTGCCTTCCGTTCGAAAAGCGTTTAATTGGGATAGAGTTTAAGAAGAACAACGTTACTCAGAAGACAAAGTGAAAAATATTTCTTGGATATCGGTCGCATTATAACTCTGTTGAAACTTACATGCGACAATTTTAAATTGAAAAAAAACTTGAATAGATGGAATGCCCAGGGATTTAGTGAAAAACAAGGGAAGGCTCATAAGACTTTTTGTGGAGAGCACGCTATTTAAAATTGTTCCATTTAATTGTGAAATAAAAACATAATGCGTATTGTTCCTAAAAATAATTTGCAAGCACTTCACGAATATACGGAATTATGTATATATTAGGAAAGAAAAAAGGTTATTTGTAATCAAACTAGAAGAAATTAATAAAAACATCTGCGTTTCCTAGAAAACTAGGGAAAGATAATTTTAAAGATTACATTACAATCAATTGTTATTAGGGACTAAAGGAATTCCACAGAATGCTTACAGTAATATATCAGTATAACAATTTTTATTAATAAAACTGTTTAAATTATTATTCTAAAATCGTGTGTACCACAAGTTTTTAATGGACATTACCGTCCTATTTCACAAAACGGATTCATAATATTTATTCTGTTTTTTATTTAAATTCGCATCAAGTGTAGCGACGTAGGGCACCGAGACAAAGTTTTTTTTCATTAAAGTGATTAAACTTCCTCTTAATTTCGATGCTAGGCTGATATAGAATTCTTCCTAGTGCTTATACAGATGACAAACCTAACAAATATTTTTTTGAGAAAGTATAAGGCTCAACATCTTTATTTTTGAACTGCTGGCAGAAATATCACATAAGCAGCTTCCGTAAACGAGAGCAAAAAACAAAAAAGAAAAAAACATCGGGGAATTCCCTAAGCGGGTAACATTTAGCATAGTGTAGAAACATTAAACTGAAAAAGCATACTCAAAATATTCTTAAGTCAGGAACCGATCATAGTATGAGTCGTGCGTTTGTATATTTACCACAGAAGAAGCATACACAAGATGAGCAATAATTTATTAACGAATTTCAATTTCCTGAAGCTCAAGGAAGAGAAAAATTGTCACTTGACATGTGAAACATTGATGTACTAGATGTCTAGAATTATTATCTCTGTGTGTTCATTATCTGTGTGTTCATTAATCTCCTGCTACAAATGAAGAGAGCATTGAATATTATATATCGTGTCCGAAGGTTACTGTTTTATTGTAGCCTTCCTAAAAGGAAATACAAAATGCTGCAATAAAATTCAAAAACATTTTTTCTCAAATACAACAGTGAATAATATATCATCATCATCATCATCATTGTCAAACATTATCAATCCACTGCTGGACGAAGGTCTCCCCAAGTTTCCTCCACAACGGTCTGTCTTGTGCCAGTCTCCTCCATGTCACCCCTGCATACTTTCGAATTTCATCCACCCATCTCCCATGTGGTCTTCTTCTGGGTCTTTTCCTGTCCCTTGGAATCCAATCTAAAATTTCGGCTGTCCATCGATGATCTGTTCTTCTGGCAGTATGTCCAGCCCATTGCCATTTCAGGGATTTAACTCTGATCATGATGTCTTCCACTCTTGTCATTTTTCGGATCCACGAGTTCCTCTTCTTATCTCTCCTGGTTACACCAAGTATGCACCTCTCCATGCTGCTTTGAGTTGTCTGCAGCCTTTGTATGTCTCTTTTAGCTAAGGTCCACGTCTCTGCACCATACGCAAGCCCTGGAAGGATGCATTGATCAAACACTTTTCTTTTAAGACATAATGGCATATTGCTCTTGAAAATTATGCTGTTTCTTCCAAGAGCTCTCCAGGCAAGTTTTGTACGCCGATTAATTTCTTCATCAATGTGACCCTCACTTGATATCTGCTGTCCAAGATAAACATACGTGTCTGTTATCTACAGCTTTTCTCCATCAATCGATAAATCTTCATTTCTTGTAAAAGCATTGAACATCACTTTTGTCTTCTGAAAGTTCATTTTTAATCCCACTTCTTTACTCTTGTCAGCAAGTTCCTGGATCATAGTCTGCAGCTCTGATGGGGTAGTTGCAAAAATGACTACGTCATCAGCAAAACGAAGGTGGGTTAGATAATCTTCATTAATCTTTATCCCCTTGTTTTCCCAGCTTAGCGACTGAAAAACACCCACCAATGTGGCATTAAAGAGCTTCGGAGATATGGTGTCACCTTGTCTCACTCCCTTTCTAATTTTTACGTGTGTTGTATTTTCAAACAGCCTAATCTTTGCACTTGCGTTTTCATAGATGTTATTAATAATATTAATGTATGCATCTTCAATACCGCAGGTTTTCAGAGCCATTGCAACTGCTGATGGTTTCACCGAATCAAAGGCTTTTTCATAATCGATAAAAGCCATTCACAATGGAAGCTCATATTCCCTCGCTCTTTCAACTAGTTCTCTCAGCACGTGGATATGATCTTTTGTGCTGTAGCCACTCCTGAGTCCAGCTTGTTCTCTCGGTTGAGCCATGTCCAGTGTTACCTTTAAGCGGTGTGAAAGAACTTTAGTGAAGATTTTATAAACTACTGATAGGAGACTGATAGGTCTGTAGTTTCCGAGATCCTCAATGTCACCTTTCTTATGTAGCAGGATCACTATAGCGTTGTTCCAATCCTCAGGAATCTTTACTTCATTAAGGCATCAAGTGAAAATTTGGGCGAGTACTGTTTCGATTTCTCCACTTGCTTCTTGTATGATGTCTACAGTAATTCCATCTTCTCCTGGAGCTTTTCCTCGCTTCATGTTCTTGATTGCATGTGCAACTTCTGCTGGAAGGACTGGAGGAACTCTGGTACTGGTATCTTTCATGATGTCTGGAGTTCATATATCATCCCTTTCATATAATTTGGAGTAGAAATCTTTCACTCTTGTCAAAATTTCGCCTCTATTTCTTGTTACAGAACCATCTTCTTTTCTCAGTGATATAATCTGTTTTCTTCCCTTACTGAGATGTCCCTTTGCTATCTTTAGGCTTTGGTTGTTTTCAATTGCTTTCCTCACTAGTTCACAGTTGAATTTTCTTACGTCTTCAGTGATACTTTTTCTTACTGTCTTGCATAGCTCTATATATTCCACTTTGGAAGTCACATCTTCTTTAGTTGTCCTCATCTCTCTTCTTTTTTGCATCAACATTTTGGTTTTTCCTGATAATTTGTTCACATGCAACTTGTTCTTAGACCCAGCTAATTTTGTTGCTGTTTCCATGAGAGCTTTGGTTACTTTTCTGTTAACTTCAGAGATGTCCACTTCTTCCGATGTTAGGCCTTCTAAAGCAGAGAACCTGTTCTTCAGTTCTAACTTGAAGGTATTATGGTGTTTTTTAAGGTTGGTTATGTCAATAGATTTTGTTTGTCCTATGAGCTTGCCACGTTCAAGTTGAGTGTTGAGGTGCATCTTACATCTCACCAATCTATGGTCACTACCTGTGTTGAACTTGTTCAGCACACTGCAGTCTTCTATGACGAATTTTTTGTTACACATATTAAAATCAATTTTACTTGTCGTCCCATTTGGATGTCTCCATGTCCATTTCCTGTGTGCCTTTTTCTTGAAGAAGGAGTTCAAGATGAAAAACCCTTCTGCCTCTGCAAACTCAACGAGAGTATTTCCACGCTGGTTTCTGTTGCCGTGACCGAATTTACCTACTAAAGTTTCATTCTGTTGCCGTTGCCCTATTTTTGCATTGAAATCTTCCATAATTATTTTCAAGTGCTGCTTACCTTTATTATTTAGATGACAAATTTCCTCATAAAATTCTTCAATTTCTTCTTCAGGATGACTTGTGGTGGGTGCATAAGTTTGAATAATCTGAGCCTTGTATCTTTTCGAGAGTTGGATAACAAGTCGTGCAGCTCTGTCAGAGGAACTTTCAACTTCTACAACTTTATCCTTCAGTTTCTTGTTTATTATACATCCAACACCACTAGTTCTGCCAGTATCTGTCCCACGATAGTAGAAGAGATGTCCACTTTTCAGTTCGATGAGATCTTCTCCTTTTCTCCTTACCTCACTTAGCCCCACGATGTCCCACTTGATCCTTTGTAGTTCCTCTTCCAATTCAAGAAGCCTTGGATTAGAAGATAGGGAGCGTCCATTGCGAGTAGCCAAGGTCAGCATCAGATGGCAGCCTAGTCCGGTCCTCCCGGGATTCTTAGCACCCTCTGCCTTCATGTCGCACTGGCCGCTGCCTTGGCCAGGTACATTCCAGCTGCCGGAGACTGAGGGCCAAGATTTAAGTTGTGGAATCATTTTGGAGGGGTTTGGCCATAACTCACCACGCTGGCCAAGCGGGTTGGTGAGTGTGGCATAGAATTTCCTCTAATCCCGATGGTATAGTTATACCGCTATTGGCGGTCGTCAGAGCCCCTTTAGTGGGAACAGGATGCACCACGAGAAGGCGGGGTTGACATTTGTCAAGGAGAGGCTGTGATGTTACGCATCACCTGACCTTACATCCCAATAAATATATATATATATATATATATATATATATATATATATATATATATATATATATATATCATCATCATCATCATTGTCAACCATTATCAATAGACTGCTGGACGAAGGTGTCCCCAAGTTTCCTCCACAACGGTCTGTCTTGTGCCAGGCTCCTCCATGTCACTCCCGCATACTTTCGAATTTCATCCACCCATCTTCCATGTGGTCTTCTTCTGGGTCTTTTCCTGTCCCTTGGAATCTAATCCAAAATTTTCGGCTGTCCATCGATGGTCTGTTCTTCTGGCAGTATGTCCAGCCCATTGCCATTTCAGGGATTTAACTCTGATCATCATGTCTTCCACTCTTGTCATTTTTCGGATGCACGTGTTCCTCTTCTTATCTCTCCTGGTTACACCAAGCATGCACCTCTCCATGCTGCTTTTAGTTGTCTGCAGCCTTTGTATGTCTCTATTAGCTAAGGTCCACGTCTCTGCACCATACGTAAGCACTGGAAGGATGCATTGATCAAACACTTTTCTTTTAAGACATAATGGCATATTGCTCTTGAAAATTATACTGTTTCTTCCAAAAGCTCTCCAGGCAAGTTTTGTACGCCGATTAATTTCTTCACCAATGTGACCCTCACTTGATATCTGCTGTCCAAGATAAACGTACGTGTCTGTTATCTCCAGCTTTTCTCCATCAATCGATAAATCTTCATTTCTTGTAAAAGCATTGTACATCACTTTTGTCTTCTGAAAGTTCATTTTTAATCCCACTTCTTTACTCTTGTCAGCAAGTTCCTGGATCATACTCTGTAGATCTGATGGGGTAGTTGCAAAAATGACTATGTCATCAGCAAAACGAAGGTGGGTTAGATAATCTCCATTAATCTTTATCCCTTTGTTTTCCCAGTTCAGTGATTGAAAGACATTTTCCAATGTGGCATTAAAGAGCTTCGGAGATATGGTGTCACCTTGTCTCACTCCTTTTCCAATTTTTATGTGTGTTGTATTTTCAAACAGCCGAATCTTTGCACTTGCATTTTCATAGATGTTATTAATGATATTAATGTATGCATCTTCAATACCGCAGGATTTCAGAGCCATTGCAACTGCTGATGGTTTCACCGAATCAAAGGCTTTTTCATAATCGATAAAAGCCGTGCACAATGGAAGTTCATAATCCCTCGCTCTTTCAATTAGTTCTCTCAGTACGTGGATATGATCTATTTTGCTGTAGCCACTCCTGAATCCAGCTTATTCTATCGGTTGAGCCATGTCCAGTGTCACCTTTAAGCGGTGTGAAAGAACTTTAGTGAATATTTTATAAACCACTGATAGGATTCTAATAGGTCTGTAGTTCCTGAGATCCTCAATGTCACCTTTTTTATGTAGCAAGATCATTGTAGCGTCGTTCCAATCCTCAGGAATTTTCCCTTCATTAAGGCATCGAGTGAAAATTTGGGCGAGTACTGTTTCGATTTCTCCACTTGCTTCTTGTATGATGTCTACAGTAATTCCATCTTCTCCTGGAGCTTTTCCCCGCTTCATGTTCTTGATTGCATGTGCAACTTCTGCTGGAAGGACTGGAAGAACTCTGGTACTTGTACCTTTCATGATGTCTGGAATACATGTATCAAGCCTTTCATATAATTTGGAGTAGAAATCTTTCACTCTTGTCAAAATTTCGCCTCTATTTCTTGTTACAGAATCATCTTCTTTTCTCAGCGCCATAATCTGTTTTTTCCCTTTACTGAGATGTCCCTTTGCTATCTTTAGGCTTTGGTTGTTTTCAATTGCTTTCCTTACTAATTCACAGTTGAGTTTCCTTACGTCTTCAGTGATACTTTTTCGTACTATCTTGCATAGCTCTATATATTCTACTTTGGAAGTCACATCTTCTTTAGTTGTCCTCATCACTCTTCTTTTTTGCATCAACATTTTGGTTTTTCCTGATAATTTGTTCACATGCAATTTGTTCTTAGACCCAGCTAATTTTGTTGCTGTTTCCATAAGAGCTTTGGTTACTTTTCTGTTAACTTCAGAAATATCCACTTCTTCCGATGTTAGGCCTTCTAAAGCAGAGAACCTGTTCTTCAGTTCCAATTTGAAGGTATTATGGTGTTTTTTAAGGTTGGTTATGTCAATACATTTTGTTTGTCTTATGAGCTTGCTACGTTCGAGTTTAGTGTTGAGGTGCATCTTACATCTCACCAATCTATGGTCACTGCCTGTGTTGAACTTGTTTAGCACACTGCAGTCTTCTATGACGAATTTTTTGTTACACATAATAAAATCAATTTCACTTGTCGCCCCATTTGGATGTCTCCATGTCCATTTCCTGTGTGGCTTTTTCTTGAAGAAGGAGTTCAAGATGAAAAACCCTTCTGCCTCTGCAAACTCAACGAGAGTATTTCCACGCTGGTTTCTGTTGCCGTGACCGAATTTACCTACTGAAGTTTCATTCTGTTGCCGTTGCCCTATTTTTGCAGTGAAATTTCCCATAATTATTTTCAAGTGCTGCTTACCTTTATTATTTAGATGACAAATTTCCTCATAAAATTCTTCAATTTCTTCTTCAGGATGACTTGTGGTGGGTGCATAAGTTTGAATAGTCTGAGCCTAGTATCTTTTCGAGAGTTGGATAACAAGTCGTGCAGCTCTGTCAGAGGAACTTTCAACTTCTACAACTTTATCCTTCAGTTTCTTGTTTATTATAAATCCAACACCACTAGTTCTGCCAGTATCTGTCCCACGATAGTATAAGAGATGTCCACTTTTCAGTTCGATGAGATCTTCTCCTTTTCTCCTTACCTCACTTAGCCCCACGATGTCCCACTTGATCCTTTGTAGTTCCTCTTCCAATTCAAGAAGCCTTGGATCAGAAGATAGGGAGCGTCCATTGTAAGTAGCCAAGGTCAGCATCAGATGGCAGCCTAGTCCGGTCCTCCCGGATTCTTAGCACCCTCTGTCTTCATGTCGCACTGGCCGCTGCCTTGGCCAGGTACATTCCAGCTGCCGGAGACTGAGGGCCAAGATTTAAGTTGTGGAATCATTTTGGAGGGGTTTGGCCATAACTCACCACGCTGGCCAAGCGGGTTGGTGAGTGTGGGATAGAATTTCCTCTAATCCCGGATGGTATAGTTATACCGCTATTGGCGGTCGTCAGAGCCCCTTTAGTGGGAACAGGATGCACCACGAGAAGGCGGGTTTGACAATTGTCAAGGAGAGGCTGTGATGTTACGCATCACATGACCTTACATCCCAATAATATATATATATATATATATATATATATATATATATATATATATATATATATATATATATATATATATATATATATATATATATATATATCATCATCATCATCATTGTCAACCATTGTCAATCCACTGCTGGACGAAGGTCTCCCCAAGTTTCCTCCACAACGGTCTGTCTTGTGCCAGGCTCCTCCATGTCACTCCCGCATACTTTCGAATTTCATCCACCCATCTTCCATGTGGTCTTCTTCTGGGTCTTTTCCTGTCCCTTGGAATCCAATCCAAAATTTCGGCTGTCCATCGATGGTCTGTTCTTCTGGCAGTATGTCCAGCCCATTGCCATTTCAGGGATTTAACTCTGATCATCATGTCTTCCACTCTTGTCATTTTTCGGATGCACGTGTTCCTCTTCTTATCTCTCCTGGTTACACCAAGCATGCACCTCTCCATGCTGCTTTTAGTTGTCTGCAGCCTTTGTATGTCTCTTTTAGCTAAGGTCCACGTCTCTGCACCATACGTAAGCACTAGAAGGATGCATTGATCAAACACTTTTCTTTTTTTAAGACATAATGGCATATTGCTCTTGAAAATTATACTGTTTCTTCCAAAAGCTCTCCAGGCAAGTTTTGTACGCCGATTAATTTCTTCACCAATGTGACCCTCACTTGATATCTGCTGTCCAAGATAAACGTACGTGTCTGTTATCTCCAGCTTTTCTCCATCAATCGATAAATCTTCATTTCTTGTAAAAGCATTGTACATCACTTTTGTCTTCTGAAAGTTCATTTTTAATCCCACTTCTTTACTCTTGTCAGCAAGTTCCTGGATCATACTCTGTAGATCTGATGGGGTAGTTGCAAAAATGACTATGTCATCAGCAAAACGAAGGTGGGTTAGATAATCTCCATTAATCTTTATCCCTTTGTTTTCCCAGTTCAGTGATTGAAAGACATTTTCCAATGTGGCATTAAAGAGCTTCGGAGATATGGTGTCACCTTGTCTCACTCCTTTTCCAATTTTTATGTGTGTTGTATTTTCAAACAGCCGAATCTTTGCACTTGCATTTTCATAGATGTTATTAATAATATTAATGTATGCATCTTCAATACCGCAGGATTTCAGAGCCATTGCAACTGCTGATGGTTTCACCGAATCAAAGGCTTTTTCATAATCGATAAAAGCCGTGCACAATGGAAGCTCATATTCCCTCGCTCTTTCAATTAGTTCTCTCAGTACGTGGATATGATCTATTTTGCTGTAGCCACTCCTGAATCCAGCTTGTTCTATCGGTTGTGCCATGTCCAGTGTCACCTTCAAGCGGTGTGAAAGAACTTTAGTGAATATTTTATAAACCACTGATAGGATTCTGATAGGTCTGTAGTTCCTGAGATCCTCAATGTCACCTTTTTTATGTAGCAAGATCATTGTAGCGTTGTTCCAATCCTCAGGAATTTTCCCTTCATTAAGGCATCGAGTGAAAATTTGGGCGAGTACTGTTTCGATTTCTCCACTTGCTTCTTGTATGATGTCTACAGTAATTCCATCTTCTCCTGGAGCTTTTCCCCGCTTCATGTTCTTGATTGCATGTGCAACTTCTGCTGGAAGGACTGGAAGAACTCTGGTACTTGTACCTTTCATGATGTCTGGAATACATGCATCAAGCCTTTCATATAATTTGGAGTAGAAATCTTTCACTCTTGTCAAAATTTCGCCTCTATTTCTTGTTACAGAATCATCTTCTTTTCTCAGCGCCATAATCTGTTTTTTCCCTTTACTGAGATGTCCCTTTGCTATCTTTAGGCTTTGGTTGTTTTCAATTGCTTTCCTTACTAGTTCACAGTTGAATTTCCTTACGTCTTCAGTGATACTTTTTCGTACTATCTTGCATAGCTCTATATATTCTACTTTGGAAGTCACATCTTCTTTAGTTGTCCTCATCACTCTTCTTTTTTGCATCAACATTTTGGTTTTTCCTGATAATTTGTTCACATGCAATTTGTTCTTAGACCCAGCTAATTTTGTTGCTGTTTCCATAAGAGCTTTGGTTACTTTTCTGTTAACTTCAGAAATATCCACTTCTTCCGATGTTAGGCCTTCTAAAGCAGAGAATCTGTTCTTCAGTTCCAATTTGAAGGTATTATGGTGTTTTTTAAGGTTGGTTATGTCAATACATTTTGTTTGTCTTATGAGCTTGCTACGTTCGAGTTTAGTGTTGAGGTGCATCTTACATCTCACCAATCTATGGTCACTGCCTGTGTTGAACTTGTTTAGCACACTGCAGTCTTCTATGACGAATTTTTTGTTACACATAATAAAATCAATTTCACTTGTCGCCCCATTTGGATGTCTCCATGTCCATTTCCTGTGTGGCTTTTTCTTGAAGAAGGAGTTCAAGATGAAAAACCCTTCTGCCTCTGCAAACTCTACGAGAGTATTTCCACGCTGGTTTCTGTTGCCGTGACCGAATTTACCTACTGAAGTTTCATTCTGTTGCCGTTGCCCTATTTTTGCATTGAAATTTCCCATAATTATCTTCAAGTGCTGCTTACCTTTATTATTTAGATGACAAATTTCCTCATAAGATTCTTCAATTTCTTCTTCAGGATGACTTGTGGTGGGTGCATAAGTTTGAATAGTCTGAGCCTGGTATCTTTTCGAGAGTTGGATAACAAGTCGTGCAGCTCTGTCAGAGGAACTTTCAACTTCCACAACTTTATCCTTCAGTTTCTTGTTTATTATAAATTCAACACCACTAGTTCTGCCAGTATCTGTCCCACGATAGTATAAGAGATGTCCACTTTTCAGTTCGATGAGATCTTCTCCTTTTCTCCTTACCTCACTTAGCCCCACGATGTCCCACTTGATCCTTTGTAGTTCCTCTTCCAATTCAAGAAGCCTTGAATCAGAAGATAGGGAGCGTCCATTGTAAGTAGCCAAGGTCAGCATCAGATGGCAGCGTAGTCCGGTCCTCCCGGATTCTTAGCACCCTCTGCCTTCATGTCGCACTGGCCGCTGCCTTGGCCAGGTACACATTCCAGCTGCCGGAGACTGAGGGCCAAGATTTAAGTTGTGGAATCATTTTGGAGGGGTTTGGCCATAACTCACCACGCTGGCCAAGCGGGTTGGTGAGTGTGGGATAGAATTTCCTCTAATCCCGGATGGTATAGTTATACCGCTATTGGCGGTCGTCAGAGCCCCTTTAGTGGGAACAGGATGCACCACGAGAAGGCGGGGTTTGACATTTGTCAAGGAGAGGCTGTGATGTTACGCATCACCTGACCTTACATCCCAATAATATATATATATATATATATATATATATATATATATATATATATATATCATCATCATCATCATCATTGTCAACCATTGTCAATCCACTGCTGGACGAAGGTCTCCCCAAGTTTCCTCCACAACGGTCTGTCTTGTGCCAGGCTCCTCCATGTCACTCCCGCATACTTTCGAATTTCATCCACCCATCTTCCATGTGGTCTTCTTCTGGGTCTTTTCCTGTCCCTTGGAATCCAATCCAAAATTTCGGCTGTCCATCGATGGTCTGTTCTTCTGGCAGTATGTCCAGCCCATTGCCATTTCAGGGATTTAACTCTGATCATCATGTCTTCCACTCTTGTCATTTTTCGGATGCACGTGTTCCTCTTCTTATCTCTCCTGGTTACACCAAGCATGCACCTCTCCATGCTGCTTTTAGTTGTCTGCAGCCTTTGTATGTCTCTTTTAGCTAAGGTCCACGTCTCTGCACCATACGTAAGCACTGGAAGGATGCATTGATCAAACACTTTTCTTTTTTAAGACATAATGGCATATTGCTCTTGAAAATTATACTGTTTCTTCCAAAAGCTCTCCAGGCAAGTTTTGTACGCCGATTAATTTCTTCACCAATGTGACCCTCACTTGATATCTGCTGTCCAAGATAAACGTACGTGTCTGTTATCTCCAGCTTTTCTCCATCAATCGATAAATCTTCATTTCTTGTAAAAGCATTGTACATCACTTTTGTCTTCTGAAAGTTCATTTTTAATCCCACTTCTTTACTCTTGTCAGCAAGTTCCTGGATCATACTCTGTAGATCTGATGGGGTAGTTGCAAAAATGACTATGTCATCAGCAAAACGAAGGTGGGTTAGATAATCTCCATTAATCTTTATCCCTTTGTTTTCCCAGTTCAGTGATTGAAAGACATTTTCCAATGTGGCATTAAAGAGCTTCGGAGATATGGTGTCACCTTGTCTCACTCCTTTTCCAATTTTTATGTGTGTTGTATTTTCAAACAGCCGAATCTTTGCACTTGCATTTTCATAGATGTTATTAATAATATTAATGTATGCATCTTCAATACCGCAGGATTTCAGAGCCATTGCAACTGCTGATGGTTTCACCGAATCAAAGGCTTTTTCATAATCGATAAAAGCCGTGCACAATGGAAGCTCATATTCCCTCGCTCTTTCAATTAGTTCTCTCAGTACGTGGATATGATCTATTTTGCTGTAGCCACTCCTGAATCCAGCTTGTTCTATCGGTTGTGCCATGTCCAGTGTCACCTTCAAGCGGTGTGAAAGAACTTTAGTGAATATTTTATAAACCACTGATAGGATTCTGATAGGTCTGTAGTTCCTGAGATCCTCAATGTCACCTTTTTTATGTAGCAAGATCATTGTAGCGTTGTTCCAATCCTCAGGAATTTTCCCTTCATTAAGGCATCGAGTGAAAATTTGGGCGAGTACTGTTTCGATTTCTCCACTTGCTTCTTGTATGATGTCTACAGTAATTCCATCTTCTCCTGGAGCTTTTCCCCGCTTCATGTTCTTGATTGCATGTGCAACTTCTGCTGGAAGGACTTGAAGAACTCTGGTACTAGTACCTTTCATGATGTCTGGAATACATGTATCAAGCCTTTCATATAATTTGGAGTAGAAATCTTTCACTCTTGTCAAAATTTTGCCTCTATTTCTTGTTACAGAACCATCTTCTTTTCTCAGCGCCATAATCTGTTTTTTCCCTTTACTGAGATGGCCCTTTGCTATCTCTAGGCTTTGGTTGTTTTCAATTGCTTTCCTTACTAGTTCACAGTTGAATTTCCTTACGTCTTCAGTGATACTTTTTCGTACTATCTTGCATAGCTCTATATATTCTACTTTGGAAGTCACATCTTCTTTAGTTGTCCTCATCACTCTTCTTTTTTGCATCAACATTTTGGTTTTTCCTGATAATTTGTTCACATGCAATTTGTTCTTAGACCCAGCTAATTTTGTTGCTGTTTCCATAAGAGCTTTGGTTACTTTTCTGTTAACTTCAGAAATATCCACTTCTTCCGATGTTAGGCCTTCTAAAGCAGAGAACCTGTTCTTCAGTTCCAATTTGAAGGTATTATGGTGTTTTTTAAGGTTGGTTATGTCAATACATTTTGTTTGTCTTATGAGCTTGCTACGTTCGAGTTTAGTGTTGAGGTGCATCTTACATCTCACCAATCTATGGTCACTGCCTGTGTTGAACTTGTTTAGCACACTGCAGTCTTCTATGACGAATTTTTTGTTACACATAATAAAATCAATTTCACTTGTCGCCCCATTTGGATGTCTCCATGTCCATTTCCTGTGTGGCTTTTTCTTGAAGAAGGAGTTCAAGATGAAAAACCCTTCTGCCTCTGCAAACTCTACGAGAGTATTTCCACGCTGGTTTCTGTTGCCGTGACCGAATTTACCTACTGAAGTTTCATTCTGTTGCCGTTGCCCTATTTCTGCATTGAAATCTCCCATAATTATCTTCAAGTGCTGCTTACCTTTATTATTTAGATCACGAATTTCCTCATAAAATTCTTCAATTTCTTCTTCAGCATGACTTGTGGTGGGTGCATAAGTTTGAATAATCTGAGCCTGGTATCTTTTCGAGAGTTGGATATCAAGTCGTGCAGCTCTGTCAGAGGAACTTTCAACTTCCACAACTTTATCCTTCAGTTTCTTGTTTATTATAAATTCAACACCACTAGTTCTGCCAGTATCTGTCCCACGATAGTAGAAGAGATGTCCACTTTTCAGTTCGATGAGATCTTCTCCTTTTCTCCTTACCTCACTTAGCCCGGCGATGTCCCACTTGATCCTTTGTAGTTCCTCTTCCAATTCAAGAAGCCTTGAATCAGTAAATAGGGAGCGTCCATTGTACGTAGCCAAGGTCAGCATCAGATGGCAGCCTAGTCCGGTCCTCCCGGATTCTTAGCACCCTCTGCCTTCATGTCGCACTGGCCGCTGCCTTGGCCAGGTACACATTCCAGCTTCCGGAGACTGAGGGCCAAGATTTAAGTTGTAGAATCATTTTGGAGGGGTTTGGCCATAACTCACCACGCTGGCCAAGCGGGTTGGTGAGTGTGGGATAGAATTTCCTCTAATCCCGATGGTATAGTTATACCGCTATTGGCGGTCGTCAGAGCCCCTTTAGTGGGAACAGGATGCACCACGAGAAGGCGGGTTTGACATTTGTCAAGGAGAGGCTGTGATGTTATGCATCACCTGACCTTACATCCCATATATATATATATATATCATCATCATCATCATCATCATTGTCAACCATTATCAATCCACTGCTGGACGAAGGTCTCCCCAAGTTTCCTCCACAACGGTCTGTCTTGTGCCAGTCTCCTCCATGTCACTCCCGCATATTTACGAATTTCATCCACCCATCTTCCATGTGGTCTTCTTCTGGGTCTTTTCCTGTCCCTTGGAATCCAATCCAAAATTTCGGCTGTCCATCTATGGTCTGTTCTTCTGGCAGTATGTCCAGCCCATTGCCATTTCAGGGATTTAACTCTGATCATCATGTCTTCCACTCTTGTCATTTTTCGGATCCACGAGTTCCTCTTCTTATCTCTCCTGGTTATACCAATCATGCACCTCTCCATGCTGCTTTGAGTTGTCTGCAGCCTTTGTATGTCTCTTTTAGTTAAGGTCCACGTCTCTGCACCATACGTAAGCACTGGAAGGATGCATTGATCAAACACTTTTCTTTTTTTAAGACATAATGGCATATTGCTCTTGAAAATTATGCTGTTTCTTCCAAAAGCTCTCCAGGCAAGTTTTGTACGCCGATTAATTTCTTCATCAATGTGACCCTCACTTGATATCTGCTGTCCAAGATAAACGTACGTATCTGTTATCTCCAGTTTTTCTCCATCAATCGATAAATCTTCATTTCTTGTAAAAGCATTGTACATCACTTTTGTCTTCTGAAAGTTCATTTTTAATCCCACTTCTTTACTCTTGTCAGCAAGTTCCTGGATCATACTCTGTAGATCTGATGGGGTAGTTGCAAAAATGACTATGTCATCAGCAAAACGAAGGTGGGTTAGATAATCTCCATTAATCTTTATCCCTTTGTTTTCCCAGTTCAGTGATTGAAAGACATTTTCCAATGTGGCATTAAAGAGCTTCGGAGATATGGTGTCACCTTGTCTCACTCCTTTTCCAATTTTTATGTGTGTTGTATTTTCAAACAGCCGAATCTTTGCACTTGCATTTTCATAGATGTTATTAATAATATTAATGTATGCATCTTCAATACCGCAGGATTTCAGAGCCATTGCAACTGCTGATGGTTTCACCGAATCAAAGGCTTTTTCATAATCGATAAAAGCCGTGCACAATGGAAGTTCATATTCCCTCGCTCTTTCAATTAGTTCTCTCAGTACGTGGATATGATCTATTTTGCTGTAGCCACTCCTGAATCCAGCTTGTTCTATCGGTTGAGCCATGTCCAGTGTTACCTTCAAGCGGTGTGAAAGAACTTTAGTGAATATTTTATAAACCACTGATAAGATTCTGATAGGTCTGTAGTTCCTGAGATCCTCAATGTCACCTTTTTTATGTAGCAAGATCATTGTAGCATTGTTCCAATCCTCAGGAATTTTCCCTTCATTAAGGCATCGAGTGAAAATTTGGGCGAGTACTGTTTCAATTTCTCCACTTGCTTCTTGTATGATGTCTATAGTAATTCCATCTTCTCCTGGAGCTTTTCCCCGCTTCATGTTCTTGATTGCATGAGCAACTTCTGCTGGAAGGACTGGAAGAACTCTGGTACTTGTACCTTTCATGATGTCTGGAATACATGTATCATCCCTTTCATATAATTTGGAGTAGAAATCTTTCACTCTTGTCAAAATTTCGCCTCTATTTCTTGTTATAGAATCATCTTCTTTTCTCAGAGCCATAATCTGTTTTCTTCCCTTTACTGAGATGTCCCTTTGCTATCTTTAGGCTTTGGTTGTTTTCAATTGCTTTCCTTACTAATTCACAGTTGAATTTCCTTACGTCTTCAGTGATACTTTTTCGTACTGTCTTGCATAGCTCTATATATTCTACTTTGGAAGTCACATCTTCTTCAGTTGTCCTCATCACTCTTCTTTTTTGCATCAACATTTTGGTTTTTCCTGATAATTTGTTCACATGCAACTTGTTCTTAGACCCAGCTAATTTTGTTGCTGTTTCCATAAGAGCTTTGGTTACTTTTCTGTTAACTTCAGAAATATCCACTTCTTCCGATGTTAGGCCTTCTAAAGCAGAGAATCTGTTCTTCAGTTCCAACTTGAAAGTATTATGGTGTTTTTTAAGGTTGGTTATGTCAATACATTTTGTTTGTCTTATGAGCTTGCTACGTTCGAGTTTAGTGTTGAGGTGCATCTTACATCTCACCAATCTATGGTCACTACCTGTGTTGAACTTGTTTAGCACACTGCAGTCTTCGATGACGAATTTTTTGTTACACATAATAAAATCAATTTCACTTGTCGTCCCAATTGGATGTCTCCATGTCCATTTCCTGTGTGGCTTTTTCTTGAAGAAGGAGTTCAAGATGAAAAATCCTTCTGCCTCTGCAAACTCAACGAGAGTATTTCCACGCTGGTTTCTGTTGCCGTGACCGAATTTACCTACTGAAGTTTCATTCTGTTGCCGTTGCCCTATTTTTGCAGTGAAATTTCCCATAATTATCTTCAAGTGCTGCTTACCTTTATTATTTAGATGACAAATTTCCTCATAAAATTCTTCAATTTCTTCTTCAGGATGACTTGTGGTGGGTGCATAAGTTTGAATAATCTGAGCCTGGTATCTTTTCGATAGTTGGATAACGAGTCGTGCAGCTCTGTCAGAGGAACTTTCAACTTCTACAACTTTATCCTTCAGTTTCTTGTTTATTATAAATCCAACACCACTAGTTCTGCCAGTATCTGTCCCACGATAATAGAAGAGATGTCCACTTTTCAGTTCAATGAGATCTTCTCCTTTTCTCCTTACCTCACTTAGCCCGACGATGTCCCACTTGATCCTTTGTAGTTCCTCTTCCAATTCAAGAAGCCTTGGATCAGAAGATAGGGAGCGTCCATTGTACGTAGCCAAGGTCAGCATCAGATGGCAGCCTAGTCCGGTCCTCCCGGATTCTTAGCACCCTCTGCCTTCATGTCGCACTGGCCGCTGCCTTGGCCAGGTACATTCCAGCTGCCGGAGACTGAGGGCCAAGATTTAAGTTGTAGAATCATTTTGGAGGTGTTTGGCCATAACTCACCACGCTGGCCAAGCGGGTTGGTGAGTGTGGGATAGAATTTCCTCTGATCCCGATGGTATAGTTATACCGCTATTGGCGGTCGTCAGAGCCCCTTTAGTGGGAACAGGATGCACCACGAGAAGGCGGGGTTTGACATTTGTCAAGGAGAGGCTGTGATGTTACGCATCACATGACCTTACATCCCAATAATATATATATATATATATATATATATATATATATATATATATATATATATCATCATCATCATCATCATTGTCAACCATTGTCAATCCACTGCTGGACGAAGGTCTCCCCAAGTTTCCTCCACAACGGTCTGTCTTGTGCCAGGCTCCTCCATGTCACTCCCGCATACTTTCGAATTTCATCCACCCATCTTCCATGTGGTCTTCTTCTGGGTCTTTTCCTGTCCCTTGGAATCCAATCCAAAATTTCGGCTGTCCATCGATGGTCTGTTCTTCTGGCAGTATGTCCAGCCCATTGCCATTTCAGGGATTTAACTCTGATCATCATGTCTTCCACTCTTGTCATTTTTCGGATGCACGTGTTCCTCTTCTTATCTCTCCTGGTTACACCAAGCATGCACCTCTCCATGCTGCTTTTAGTTGTCTGCAGCCTTTGTATGTCTCTTTTAGCTAAGGTCCACGTCTCTGCACCATACGTAAGCACTGGAAGGATGCATTGATCAAACACTTTTCTTTTTTAAGACATAATGGCATATTGCTCTTGAAAATTATACTGTTTCTTCCAAAAGCTCTCCAGGCAAGTTTTGTACGCCGATTAATTTCTTCACCAATGTGACCCTCACTTGATATCTGCTGTCCAAGATAAACGTACGTGTCTGTTATCTCCAGCTTTTCTCCATCAATCGATAAATCTTCATTTCTTGTAAAAGCATTGTACATCACTTTTGTCTTCTGAAAGTTCATTTTTAATCCCACTTCTTTACTCTTGTCAGCAAGTTCCTGGATCATACTCTGTAGATCTGATGGGGTAGTTGCAAAAATGACTATGTCATCAGCAAAACGAAGGTGGGTTAGATAATCTCCATTAATCTTTATCCCTTTGTTTTCCCAGTTCAGTGATTGAAAGACATTTTCCAATGTGGCATTAAAGAGCTTCGGAGATATGGTGTCACCTTGTCTCACTCCTTTTCCAATTTTTATGTGTGTTGTATTTTCAAACAGCCGAATCTTTGCACTTGCATTTTCATAGATGTTATTAATAATATTAATGTATGCATCTTCAATACCGCAGGATTTCAGAGCCATTGCAACTGCTGATGGTTTCACCGAATCAAAGGCTTTTTCATAATCGATAAAAGCCGTGCACAATGGAAGCTCATATTCCCTCGCTCTTTCAATTAGTTCTCTCAGTACGTGGATATGATCTATTTTGCTGTAGCCACTCCTGAATCCAGCTTGTTCTATCGGTTGTGCCATGTCCAGTGTCACCTTCAAGCGGTGTGAAAGAACTTTAGTGAATATTTTATAAACCACTGATAGGATTCTGATAGGTCTGTAGTTCCTGAGATCCTCAATGTCACCTTTTTTATGTAGCAAGATCATTGTAGCGTTGTTCCAATCCTCAGGAATTTTCCCTTCATTAAGGCATCGAGTGAAAATTTGGGCGAGTACTGTTTCGATTTCTCCACTTGCTTCTTGTATGATGTCTACAGTAATTCCATCTTCTCCTGGAGCTTTTCCCCGCTTCATGTTCTTGATTGCATGTGCAACTTCTGCTGGAAGGACTTGAAGAACTCTGGTACTAGTACCTTTCATGATGTCTGGAATACATGCATCAAGCCTTTCATATAATTTGGAGTAGAAATCTTTCACTCTTGTCAAAATTTTGCCTCTATTTCTTGTTACAGAACCATCTTCTTTTCTCAGCGCCATAATCTGTTTTTTCCCTTTACTGAGATGTCCCTTTCCTATCTCTAGGCTTTGGTTGTTTTCAATTGCTTTCCTTACTAGTTCACAGTTGAATTTCCTTACGTCTTCAGTGATACTTTTTCGTACTATCTTGCATAGCTCTATATATTCTACTTTGGAAGTCACATCTTCTTTAGTTGTCCTCATCACTCTTCTTTTTTGCATCAACATTTTGGTTTTTCCTGATAATTTGTTCACATGCAATTTGTTCTTAGACCCAGCTAATTTTGTTGCTGTTTCCATAAGAGCTTTGGTTACTTTTCTGTTAACTTCAGAAATATCCACTTCTTCCGATGTTAGGCCTTCTAAAGCAGAGAATCTGTTCTTCAGTTCCAATTTGAAGGTATTATGGTGTTTTTTAAGGTTGGTTATGTCAATACATTTTGTTTGTCTTATGAGCTTGCTACGTTCGAGTTTAGTGTTGAGGTGCATCTTACATCTCACCAATCTATGGTCACTGCCTGTGTTGAACTTGTTTAGCACACTGCAGTCTTCTATGACGAATTTTTTGTTACACATAATAAAATCAATTTCACTTGTCGCCCCATTTGGATGTCTCCATGTCCATTTCCTGTGTGGCTTTTTCTTGAAAAAGGAGTTCAAGATAAAAAACCCTTCTGCCTCTGCAAACTCTACGAGAGTATTTCCACGCTGGTTTCTGTTGCCGTGACCGAATTTACCTACTGAAGTTTCATTCTGTTGCCGTTGCCCTATTTCTGCATTGAAATCTCCCATAATTATCTTCAAGTGCTGCTTACCCTTTTTATTTAGATCACGAATTTCCTCATAAGATTCTTCAATTTCTTCTTCAGCATGACTTGTGGTGGGTGCATAAGTTTGAATAATCTGAGCCTGGTATTTTCTCGAGAGTTGGATATCGAGTCGTGCAGCTCTGTCAGAGGAACTTTCAACTTCCACAACTTTATCCTTCAGTTTCTTGTTTATTATAAATTCAACACCACTAGTTCTGCCAGTATCTGTCCCACGATAGTAGAAGAGATGTCCACTTTTCAGTTCGATGAGATCTTCTCCTTTTCTCCTTACCTCACTTAGCCCGGCGATGTCCCACTTGATCCTTTGTAGTTCCTCTTCCAATTCAAGAAGCCTTGAATCAGTAAATAGGGAGCGTCCATTACACGTAGCCAAGGTCAGCATCAGATGGCAGCGTAGTCCGGTCCTCCGGGGATTCTTAGCACCCTCTGCCTTCATGTCGCACTGGCCGCTGCCTTGGCCAGGTACACATTCCAGCTTCCGGAGACTGAGGGCCAAGATTTAAGTTGTGGAGTCATTTTGGGGGTGTTTGGCCATAACTCACCACGCTGGCCAAGCGGGTTGGTGAGTGTGGGATAGCATTTCCTCTTATCCCGATGGTATAGTTATACCGCTATTGGCGGTCGTCAGAGCCCCTTTAGTGGGAACAGGATGTACCACGAGAAGGCGGGGTTGACATTTGTCAAGGAGAGGCTGTGATGTTATGCATCACCTGACCTTACATCCCATATATATATATATATATATCATCATCATCATCATCATCATTGTCAACCATTATCAATCCACTGCTGGACGAAGGTCTCCCCAAGTTTCCTCCACAACGGTCTGTCTTGTGCCAGTCTCCTCCATGTCACTCCCGCATATTTACGAATTTCATCCACCCATCTCCCATGTGGTCTTTTTCTGGGTCTTTTCCTGTCCCTTGGAATCCAATCTAAAATCTCGGCTGTCCATCTATGGTCTGTCCTTCTGGCAGTATGTCCAGCCCATTGCCATTTCAGGGATTTAACTCTGATCATGATGTCTTCCACTCTCGTCATTTTTCGGATCCACGAGTTCCTCTTCTTATCTCTCCTGGTTATACCAAGCATGCACCTCTCCATGCTGCTTTGAGTTGTCTGCAGCCTTTGTATGTCTCTTTTAGTTAAGGTCCACGTCTCTGCACCATACGTAAGCACTGGAAGGATGCATTGATCAAACACTTTTCTTTTAAGACATAATGGCATATTGCTCTTGAAAATTATGCTGTTTCTTCCAAAAGCTCTCCAGGCAAGTTTTGTACGCCGATTAATTTCTTCATCAATGTGACCCTCACTTGATATCTGCTGTCCAAGATAAACGTACGTATCTGTTATCTCCAGTTTTTCTCCATCAATCGATAAATCTTCATTTCTTGTAAAAGCATTGAACATCACTTTTGTCTTCTGAAAGTTCATTTTTAATCCCACTTCTTTACTCTTGTCAGCAAGTTCCTGGATCATACTCTGCAGCTCTGATGGGGTAGTTGCAAAAATGACTACGTCATCAGCAAAACGAAGGTGGGTTAGATAATCTCCATTAATCTTTATCCCTTTGTTTTCCCAGTTCAGTGATTGAAAGACATTTTCCATTGTGGCATTAAAGAGCTTCGGAGATATGGTGTCACCTTGTCTCACTCCCTTTCCAATTTTTATGTGTGTTGTATTTTCAAACAGCCGAATCTTTGCACTTGCATTTTCATAGATGTTATTAATAATATTAATGTATGCATCTTCAATACCGCAGGATTTCAGAGCCTTGGTAACTGCTGATGGTTTCACCGAATCAAAGGCTTTTTCATAATCGATAAAAGCCATGCACAATGGAAGTTCATATTCCCTCGCTCTTTCAATTAGTTCTCTCAGTACGTGGATATGATCTATTGTGCTGTAGCCACTCCTGAATCCAGCTTGTTCTCTCGGTTGAGCCATGTCCAGTGTTACCTTCAAGCGGTGTGAAAGAACTTTAGTGAATATTTTATAAACCACTGATAGGAGGCTGATAGGTCTGTAGTTCCTGAGATCCTCAATGTCACCTTTTTTATGTAGCAGGATCATTGTAGCATTGTTCCAATCCTCAGGAATCTTCCCTTCATTAAGGCATCGAGTAAAAATTTGGGCGAGTACTGTTTCAATTTCTCCACTTGCTTCTTGTATGATGTCTATAGTAATTCCATCTTCTCCTGGAGCTTTCCCCCGCTTCATGTTCTTGATTGCATGAGCAACTTCTGCTGGGAGGACTGGAAGAACTCTGGTACCTTTCATGATGTCTGGAGTGCATATATCATCCCTTTCATATAGTTTGGAGTAGAAATCTTTCACTCTTGTCAAAATTTCGCCTCTATTTCTTGTTATAGAACCATCTTCTTTTCTCAGAGCCATAATCTGTTTTCTTCCCTTACTGAGATGTCCCTTTGCTATCTTTAGGCTTTGGTTGTTTTCAATTGCTTTCCTCACTAGCTCACAGTTGAATTTCCTTACGTCTTCAGTGATACTTTTTCGTGCTGTCTTGCATAGCTCTATATATTCCACTTTGGAAGTCACATCTTCTTCAGTTGTCCTCATCTCTCTTCTTTTTTGCATCAACATTTTGGTTTTTCCTGATAATTTGTTTACATGCAACTTGTTCTTAGACCCAGCTAATTTTGTTGCTGTTTCCATAAGAGCTTTGGTTACTTTTCTGTTAACTTCAGAAATATCCACTTCTTCCGATGTTAGGCCTTCTAAAGCAGAGAATCTGTTCTTCAGTTCCAACTTGAAAGTATTATGGTGTTTTTTAAGGTTGGTTATGTCAATACATTTTGTTTGTCTTATGAGCTTGCCACGTTCCAGTTTAGTGTTGAGGTGCATCTTACATCTCACCAATCTATGGTCACTACCTGTGTTGAACTTCTTTAGCACACTGCAGTCTTCGATGACGAATTTTTTGTTACACATAATAAAATCAATTTCACTTGTCGTCCCAATTGGATGTCTCCATGTCCATTTCCTGTGTGGCTTTTTCTTGAAAAAGGAATTCAAGATGAAAAATCCTTCTGCCTCTGCAAACTCAACGAGAGTATTTCCACGCTGGTTTCTGTTGCCGTGACCGAATTTACCTACTGAAGTTTCATTCTGTTGCCGGTGCCCTATTTTTGCATTGAAATCTCCCATAATTATCTTCAAGTGCTGCTTACCTTTATTATTTAGATGACGAATTTCCTCATAAAATTCTTCAATTTCTTCTTCAGGATGACTTGTGGTGGGTGCATAAGTTTGAATAATCTGAGCCTGGTATCTTCTCGATAGTTGGATAACGAGTCGTGCAGCTCTGTCAGAGGAACTTTCAACTTCTACCACTTTATCCTTCAGTTTCTTGTTTATTATAAATCCAACACCACTAGTTCTGCCAGTATCTGTCCCACGATAATAGAAGAGATGTCCACTTTTCAGTTCAATGAGATCTTCTCCTTTTCTCCTTACCTCACTCAGCCCGACGATGTCCCACTTGATCCTTTGTAGTTCCTCTTCCAATTCAAGAAGCCTTGAATCAGAAGATAGGGAGCGTCCGTTGTACGTTGCCAAGGTCAGCATCAAATGGCAGCCTAGTCCGGTCCTCCGGGGATTCTTAGCACCCTCTGCCTTCATGTCGCACTGGCCGCTGCCTTGGCCAGGTACATTCCAGCTGCCGGAGACTGAGGGCCAAGATTTAAGTTGTAGAGTCATTTTGGAGGTGTTTGGCCATAACTCACCACGCTGGCCAAGCGGGTTGGTGAGTGTGGGATAGCATTTCCTCTGATCCCGATGGTATAGTTATACCGCTATTTGCGGTCGTCAGAGCCCCTTTAGTGGGAACAGGATGCACCACGAGAAGGCGGGGTTGACATTTGTCAAGGAGAGGCTGTGATGTTACGCATCACCTGACCTTACATCCCTATATATATATATATATATATATATATATATATATATACACTGAAGAGAAATACAATTAAAGACAGCTGGCGTTATTCAAATTTGGCGCTGTGGGCGGCCCTGTAAACGGAAACGACATGAGGTATGCAGCGATCCGACAATATAAGGAGTAATGCGACAGCGATCAGTAAGAGTCGTAGGCAGTACGGGTAAGACGAAGGATCTAAGCGCATTTGATCGTTAGCAAATTGTCTGCGCCCGACGAATGGGTCACTCCATTTCGGAAGACGTGCAGGAACTGGGATTTTCACAAGCCACTGCGTCACGGGTGCACCGTGAGTAAAGACTAGCTGATGACCATTAACCTGTACCGTCCAATTGCGGACTACATAGGGTTAAACAAACTCTCTCGATATTAAAAGCGACGACGTTGCGAGTAATCCTTCCAGGATCCTACAGTCCTACACCCGGACAGGATCGGCCCGTAGGACCGCAGCTTGCTGCTGCCCCCGTGGGCCGGCACTTCTCACATCTCCGTCATAACCCGTGTGTGCGTGCGATTGGGCAGGGGCTAATAAATATCTCTACCTCTGTCTGGGGGAATCGATCGCTTGCGCAAACTGTTCGGGGCAACTGCCCTTTATTCAAACAAAATGTAGGTACATGCACATGTATAAACTGAGGAACTCATCTTTACGAGGGAAATAAATCCTTTGACAATGAGCCTCCTCACATTGAGATAACATTGAAACTATTTATATTGAAACTATTTACACTCATACTTACACTGCCGTAGGACTAGGACCAGTTCTGTGGTGATGACCCTGGGCTCGAGTCATCAGTTCATCTTCTCCGTCTTCGTCCCTCTTCTATCATCTTTTTTCTATCTTGTGCGGTCACCCCTCAATTTGGTAGACCGTCTGCATCTCAATGAGGTGCTTGACCAACTGGATGATCCCCTTCTGCGCTCTTGGGAAGGCGAGCAGCATCGAAAGGTCCCTCGTCTTTCCCAATTCTGGCACCAAAGTTGTTCTCTTACCTGACAGAGAAGCATATTCCAGAATTATGTGAAACACCATGGCCGGCTAGTACCTGGTTAAGAAACCCGTTACTCTCAAAGCGCTTTACCGAGATTAGGGGTTAAATACGGCGTGTACTTCTGCCCGTATCCCCTTCATCCCATCTCTGTTGCTACTCCATTAATGTGGCTTTTTTCAGTTGTGTCTTCACGCTTTGCAACGGCACTCGCATCTAAAAATCTATGCCCTCTTATTCAGCAGCTTCCTTGGCTAGCTGGTCTGTCCGTTCATTTCCAACTGTACCGACATGGCTTCGCATCCAGTGGAAGGTAACCCCCATACTTCCTGCTGACGTCAGTAGCGCTTTATCTCTCTGCACAGTGAGTACATCTAATCCGGTAAAACCATCCCTGCAAAGGCCAACTGCCGTGGACAAGAGCGTGTGAATGAGCGGGGTCATCGTCAGCTAGCTTGCAATGTAACAGCGGACAGACGGGTCTCAGTGCAAGAAATCACTCGGCAATTTAACGCTGGTGCACAAAAACGCAAATGCAGCCACACCATCTAGGACCATCTCCTCACTATGGGGTAAAGAAGCCGTCATCCAACGAGGGTACCGCCGCTGCTGACCGCACATCACAGGTTGCAAAGATTAGCATGGGCGCGTTAACATCGCCACTGGACCCTAGACATATTTGATAAACTGTTTCTGGGACTGATGAGTCGAAATTCACATTGGTACATGCGGATGGCAGGATACGAGTACGGCGCAAACCACGTGAAGCGATGGATCCTTCTTGCCAGCAGGGTACCCCTCAAGCTGGTGGGTGTCGCATTCTCGTCTGGGGACTGTTTACGTGGTCTGAAATCGGACCCCTGCTACGTGTGACATCGTCACTCACAGGTCAACGTTACCGGAATATCCAGAACGACCATTTGCTCCAGTTTGTGAATCTTCCACATCCCACTGGGGACCTCATTCTGTAATATGACAATGCACCGTGCCATCGCATCCGAATTGTATCCGAATGGATGGATGAACACTCCACCGACGTGACCTCGCTTCCTTGGCCAGCTAGGTCACCTGACCTCAATCCCATCGAGCACATCTGGAATACCATCGATAGAGATGTTCGAGGCTTTGACCCTCTTCCATTAAATCTTCATAAACAGTGGGAGCTTTTTCAGGAGTCGTGGATCCGTGTGGCTTCCAAACGCTTCTGGTGTCTTGTCGAGTCGATGCCAAGACGAACCGCCGACCTCATCAGCGCGAAAAGTGGTGCTACACGTTAATAGACAGGTATCTCTAATTCAATTGCTCTTCAGTGTATATCTATAAAAAATTGCGAGCTACCGCTTTATTGTTACCGTTTATAAATCATAGAACAGAATATTTCTTTCCAGATGGCGATCGAGGGAAATGAAATATTTAATATAATGTAATCCGCAGAGGAGAAGAGGCAATGGAAACTATTATTAGGTGCTCTGACGACCGCCAATAGCGGTATAACTATACCATCGGGATTAGAGGAAATGCTATCCCACACTCACCAAGCCGCTTGGCCAGCGTGGTGAGTTATGGCCAAACACCCCCAAAATGACTCCACAACTTAAATCTTGGCCCTCAGTCTCCGGCAGCTGGAATGTACCTGTCCAAGGCAGCGGCCAGTGCGACATGAAGGCAGCGGGTGCTCAGAATCCCCAGAGGACCGGACTAGGTTGCCATCTGATGCTGACCTTGGCTACGTGTAATGGACGCTCCCTATCTTCGGATTTAAGGCTTCTTGAATTGGAAGAGGAACTACAAAGGATCAAGTGGGACATCGCCGGGCTAAGTGAGGTAAGGAGAAAAGTAGAAGATCTCATCGAACTGAAAAGTGGACATCTCTTCTACTATCGTGGGACAGATACTGGCAGAACTAGTGGTGTTGAATTTATAATAAACAAGAAACTGAAGGATAAAGTTGTGGAAGTTGAAAGTTCCTCTGACAGAGCTGCACGACTCGTTATCCAACTCTCAAGAAGATAACAGGTTCAGATTATTCAAACTTATGCACCCACCACAAGTCATCTTGAAGAAGAATTTGAAGAATTTTATGAGGAAATTCGTCAACTAAATAATATATGTAAGCAGCCCTTGAAGATAATTATGGGAGATTTCGATGCAAAAATAGGGAAACGGCAACAGAATGAAGCTTCAGTAGGTAAATTCGGTCACTGCAACAGAAACCATCGTGAAAATAATATCGTTGAGTTTGCAGAGGCAGAAGGGTTTTTTATCTTGAACTCCTTTTTCAAGGAAAAGCCGCACAGGAAATGGACATGTAGATATTCAAATGGGACGACAAGTGAAATTGATTTTATTATGTGTAACAAAAAATTGGTCATAGAAGACTGCAGTGTGCTAAACAAGTTCAACACAGGTAGTGACCATAGATTGGTGAGATGTAAGATGCACCTCAACACTAAATTCGAACGTGGCAAGCTCATAAGACAAACAAAATGTATTGACATAAGCAACCTTAAAAACACCATAATACCTTCAAGTTGGAACTGAAGAACAGATTCTCTGCTTTAGAAAACTTAACATCGGAAAAAGTGGATATTTCTGAAGTTAACAGAAAAGTAACCAAAGCTCTTATGGAAACAGCAACAAAATTAACTGGGTCTAAGAACAAGTTGCATGGGAACAAACTATCAGAAAAAACCAAAATGTTGATGCAAAAAAGAAGAGAAATGAGGACAACTGAAGAAGATGTGACTTCAAAAGTGGAATATATAGAGCTATGCAAGACAGTACGAAAAAGTATCACTGAAGACGTAAGGAAATTCAACTATGAACTAGTAAGGAAAGCAATTGAAAACAACCAAAGCCTAAAGACAGCAATGGGACATCTCAGTAAGGGAAGAAAACAGATTATGGCACTGAGAAAAGAAGATGGTTCTGTAACAAGAAATAGAGGCGAAATTTTGACAAGAGTAAAAGATTTCTGCTCCAAATTACATGAAAGGAATTATACATGTACTCCAGACATCATGAAAGGTACCAGTACCAGAGTTCTTCCAGTCCTCCCAGCAGAAGTTGCACATGCAATCAAGAACATGAAGCAGGAGAAAGCTTCAGGAGAAGATTCATACGAGAAGCAAGTGGAGAAATCCAAAGAGTATTCTCCCAAATTTTCACTCGATGCCTTAATGAAGGGTAGAATCCTGAGGATTGGAACAATGTTACAATGATCTTGCTACATAAAAAGGTGACATTGAGGATCTCAGGAACTACAGACCTATCAGCCTCCTATCAGTGGTTTATAAAATCTTCACTAAAGTTCTTTCACACCGCTTGAAGTTGATACTGGACATTGCTCAACCGAGAGAACAAGCTGGATTTATAAGTGGCTACAGCACAATAGATCATATCCACGTACTGAGAGAACTAATTGAAAGAGCGAGAAAATATTAACTTCCATTGTGCATGGCTTTTATCGATTATGAGAAATCCTTTGATTCGGTGAATCCATCAGCAGTTACAATGGCTCTGAAATCCTGAGGTGTTGAAGATGCGTACATTAATATTATTAATAACATCTATGAAAATGCAAGTGCAATGATGCGGCTGTTTGAAAATACAACACACATAAAAATTGGAAAAGGAGTGAGACAAGGTGACACCATATCTCCGAAGCTTTCTAATGCCACATGGGAAAATGTCATTTAATCACTGAAATGGGAAAACAAAGGGATAAAGATTAATGGAGATTATCTATCCCACCTTCGTTTTGCTGATGACATAGTCATTTTTGCAACTACCCCATCAGATCTCCAGATTATGATCCAGGAACTTGCTGACAAGAGTAACGAAGTGGGATTAAAAATGAACTTTCAGAAGACAAAAATGATGTTCACTGCTTTTACAAGAAATGAAGATTTATCGATCGATGGAGAAAAACTGAAGATAACAGACACGTACCTTTTATCTTGGACAGCAGATATCAAGTGAGGGTCACATGGATGAAGAAATTAATCGGCATACAAAACTTGCCTGGAGAGCTTTTGGAAGAAACTGCATAATTTTCAAGAGCAATATGCCATTATGTCTAAAAGAAAAGTGTTTGATCAATGCATCCTTCCAGTGCTTACGTATGGTGCAGATACGTAGACCTTAACTAAAAGAGACATACAGAGGCTGCAGACAACTCAAAGCAGCATGGAGAGGTGCATGCTTGGTGTAACCCGGAGAGATAAGAAGAGGAACTCGTGGATCAGAAAAATGACAAGAGTTGAAGACATCATGATCAGAGCTGAATCCCTGAAATGGCAATAGGCTGGACATACTGCCAGAAATACAGACCATCGACGGACAGCCGAAATTTTAGATTGGATTCCAAGGGACAGGAAAAGGCCCAGAAGAAGACCACATGGAAAATGGGTGGATGAAATTCGAAAGTGTGTGGGAGTGACATGGAGGAAACTTGCACAAGACAGGGTTTGTGGAAGAAACTTGGGGAGACCTACGTCCAGCAGTGGATTGATAATGGTTGACAATGATGATGATGATGATGAATCCGCAGAGGAGAAGAGGCAATGGAAATTATTTCAGACGTTACTTTTCAGTGAAAGGGACGCGGTGTCAACATCAGGTTTATGATCAATATAGAATTAAATAATATTATTCATAAAAAGCAATTCATGATATACTTAACATAGAAGACGTTTGGAATTATTAAATCATTCCGTAAAATCCATTAAGCCTGAGTTTCATGTGACACTTTTTGATGACTATCAGATCTTATAAAAATGAGAAAGAATGCTGCGGAATAATATCTCAAAGCAGTAACAATTAGACCTCAGAGGATCTAAAAACGTTTATTTCACAGACTACCTGAAGTTCAATGAATAATCTGTGACATACAAAACTTGAATATCAGATGCATTATTCAACATACACTGCCTGTCATAGAAAATGCCGCACCAAGAAAACATGAACACAGCGCCATGGAAATCGCAGGGTGGGTGCACAAGTACAAGTTAATCAAATTATTGCATTTGCAGGCCAATCGTACGAACGGCGCGCGGGATATGCGCAAGCAAGGAGGTCGTGAGTCCATCAGTAGAGACGTCTTCACGGCCGCGAGAAATGAGTGGTTCTGCTGTAACCGTGTCTGGAGAACGAAAAATGGGTGCCAATTCCGTTAATACACCGTTGTATGCGATTTCGTCAAACGGGGGAGTTCAGGAGAGGTGCCATCGTAAGCCTTATTACCGACGGATGGTAGTCGCGTCGTTTTGCGGAAGAAACGCA
The DNA here is from genome assembly GCA_039090855.1 of Macrothele yani. Classification (NCBI taxonomy): domain Eukaryota; kingdom Metazoa; phylum Arthropoda; class Arachnida; order Araneae; family Macrothelidae; genus Macrothele; species Macrothele yani. The sequence continues at coordinate 189,699,616 of CM077034.1, read as the reverse complement.
AATTGGTGCAACAACCGTCGGTTGCATCTGGATACAGTGGTCCCCGGAAGGATCTGTGCAATTTCGTAAGGAGACCAGAGCACGGAGACGGACGTCCGAGCGCATTGATCTTTGCGTCCGACGTCATGCAATATCGTTACCCACAGGCTGCAACGGGCGACATTTTGCTGATGCACGAGGAGACTTGGATGCCCCGGTATCGACGCGGACAGTGTCGCGCTGATTCGCTGTGCCTGGTTTGCTGTCCAGGTATCCGTTGCAAAAGCTACCTTTAACAGCGAGCCATCGTCGTCACAGCTTGGCGTGCTGTCGCTCGAGAGTTGCGTGGGATGCCGAAAGGAGCAGTGTGTTGTTCTGCGACGAATCGTGCTTCTGTCTCACCACATGTAATCGCCGTGTGAGACTCCGAGGGCAACGTGACCAACGGGCGGATCCCACTGCCATTGTGGAGCGCCACACTGCCTGGCAAAGTGGAATCACGGTGTGATGTGCTATCAGCGCCAAGAACCTTTCACAGCTGGTACGCATAGCGGCACGCCGCTATATTGCCAAAGTGCTGCGGCCCGTGGCACTACCGTGTGTTCAGCATATCACAAACGCCATTTTTCAACAGATAAGGGCCAGCCGCATTACTGCTCTGATCACCCTGAATCCTTTACACGGTGTGCTGATGCTCCCCGACCTCACGCCCACAGAGCACCTGTGGTACACGATTAAATTTCGGTTGAACACTCTCCCACCTCCACAAAATGAAGATGAACTGTAGGCTGGGAAGAACACCAGATGGTCCACGATACCCCAGGCATCTGTTCGACACTCATTGCCTCGATGACACTTCGGATTCAACGCTGTATTGCCCAAATTGGGGGCCACACTTCTTATTGATCATCCCGTATATTCGGCCACTGGAGCCTAATATGTATGTGGCATATAAAGCTTTTGTTCAGGACCTACTTCGCTATCTATGTGTGTAGTTTGGTCCTGTTTTCGAGCATTCTTTCATGGTGTGGCAATTTTTCTGTGCGGCAGTGTAACTTTATGAGTAATGATTTCGAAAGTTTTAGGCTATTGAAAAATTGCGAATGGTACAAATTCGCGAAAATGGAGAATTATGGATCAAATTCACTGGTCATTAAGGATATTACGGTTATTTTTTATTGGAGATTTAACGACCACCTAGAGCAACTCAATGGCATATAAGCAGTCACCCGTCAATAACGTAGGGTCACTGGTTCCAGGGAAGGGAGAGATCCCGTGCCGTACGACAAACACAACATCCATGTCACACCGGGATTCGAACCCGGAAACCTTTCGGGCGAATGATCATAGGCCATCGCTTAGACCAGTGCGCCACATGTGCGGCTATTACGGTTTCGAAGGGAACACCTGGTGATATAAAAATTTAGCCACTACTGGTGAACGATTATTTTCTTGAGTGCCTACATCATATATGAATGAGCTCCGATAAATGTACCAGACGAGAAGTGGAAAACGTGGTTTCACACACAAACTCACCAATTTGTCTCGATCTTTGCAGAATGCGTCGCTTTCAGTTTGTGGTTAAAATGAAATTATGTCCAAGTGACGTTTAAGGAGTAATAACGAAATATCAATGTTGATGTGCTACGGAAAAATGTGCGTGCTATCGATGCGGCTGCTGCTTTAGGATTTTCACAAAGTGTAGTAAGTTTGCCATACACAAGATTTTGACAGCACTGAAATGTTGCCGATCAACCCAGGGGTAGTCTGGCCAGAGATTAATACCAGTAGGCAAGTTAGCTACCTGAGAGGTAACGCTCGGAGATCTAATATCACCATAATTCAACACCGAGAATCAGGTCGAGCTGCTTTTTGTGCTACAATCTGAACACAAAAGGTACGAAATCTTCTTCACGAGTACGGACTAAGAGCTAGGCCGTTGAGGTGTTTAGCCTTGACATGAAGTGAGATGTGTGGCATTGCTATGAGGTGAGGTGCGTAGCATTTACATGAGGTGAGTTGTGCAGAATTGACATGAGGTGAGTTGTGCAGAATTGACACGAGGTGAGGTATGTAGCATTCACATGATGTGAGGTGCGTTGCATTGAATGAGGTTAGTTATGCGGAACTGACATGAGGTGAGGTGTGTAGCATTGACAAGAGGTGAGGTACACAGCATTGAACCGAAGTCAGGTGTGTAGCAATGACATGTGGTGAGGTGTGTAGCACTGACATTAGCTGACCGCCGTCAGAGATGTACCTGGTTTCAACAGTACACATCAAGGAATAGAGAGTGGCACCATGTACTTTTCATAGACGAATGCTGTTTCACTCTTTATCCTGACACTTGACGTTGGTATGTTTATTGGACAACCATTACCAGAATCTAAGCGCACTATGTAGAGTCCGTTCAGAGTTACCAATGGAAGTCAGATATTTTCTGGGCAGGAGTGTGTTTTAATGAGCATAATTCCTTGCACGTTTGTCAAGGCAAAATGAATGCCTCATTGAACCGAAACCCTATCGTTGTGCAAATTGTAACCTTGTTCAAAGCTGCTATTAGACATGCAAATAGATATATCGAGGACATGGCAACCAGTCATCGTGCCTAAATCATGTTTCAGGAGCTGAAAAATCGTAGGATTGATTCGTCATAGCGGCCTGTGAGTTCTCCTGACAAAAATCCTATTGAGAAGGTTTGGGACGCTGTCGAGCAACTTCTGCATATCAACGTTCCATATCCCAGTACACTAGCAGACCTCCATAATATTATGCCTGTAATATGGGACGAGCTTCCCTAGAAACTCATCAATAATGTCATTGAAAGTATGTTTTATAGCTGCCAAGACATACTTCAACACAGAAGTGGAGTTATCGGATACAGAAATCCAATCGTATGGACATTCTTCGAAATTATCAGTTTGTGTACATTGTAGTGCTAATTTGTTGTGTACGGAAATTCTACAATAAACTATCTGTAAACACCCTATTTAACATTGGTGTTCAGTATTCTCATTGAGGTTATTTCAGCACGTATTATTTGAGTCAGATACATACATCATTATTTTGATGCAGTATGACTAACTTTCTGTGATCAGTGAATAATGTGTTGTTATTTTTGCAAATATCGTCGCTTTTAATCTTTTTTTTTTTTTTTTTGGTGAAATTGGAGCAGACACTTTTTGTAAATTTTAGTTCACCTGGGCATCATCCTCGCAGAATGGAAGAGACACAAACCGAACGCTGGCGATAAAGAGGCTGACAGAAGGGTTCTCCTACAGTGTATCTTAATAGATGAACATGGTTAAACTCGATGATCTAAGCGATTATGTTCCTGGGCGCATTGTAGGCTCAAGGGAAATAAGTCATTCTATAGTACAAATGGTAAAATACTCAGGGTAACTGACGGTACCCACATCAAGGGTGTACCGCAAATATCCAATCGACAGACGTAGCAACGCCTAGGCAGGAATCTGTGGCCAACTACACGACGTTGATGACCGTGGTCGGGGTAGGATATCCACTCCTCTACAGAAGGACCATTTGGCAACGGCGGCGCAAATGACAGCCAGGTTCCAAGCTCAAGCTGCGTCAGAGAGCGAACGATAAGGCTCATCCTTTCAGAACCTTGGCCACAGGAGCCATAGCACTACGCGCGTGCCACTGTTTACTCCTCGTCAATGGCCATTGGTCCCGAGAACGTCAGAACTGGACCTCGAAAATGGGCTACCGCTCCGTGTGGTCATATTATTCCGCTTTTCACCTGTACTGAGCTGACGTGAATGTACTGGTGTGGTGTCGACAGAATTAGGCCATGGCCCCATCGTTCCAGATTGAATCTGTTCAAGGTGGTGGCTGCTCTGTTATGGTTTGGGGAGACTAGTCATGGGAACATTAGGTTATTTGGTGTTTCTGGAGAGGTTCTTTCTCGTTGTGCGCTACTAGCATATGCTGGCTGCTCACATAGACTCCGTCATGTCCCTTGAGCATCCTGCAGCCAATTGTCTACTTGTTTAGGAAAATACGCCACTCCACTTGTCCTACACCACGCGTGCATGTCTCGAGGAATATTCATCTGAGTTTGAAACACTCCAGCGGTCCTGAAAGTCCCAGGATGAACCCTATGGAAGATCTCTAGGATTCTGTGGAGTGGAACATCAGATCCATGGACTCTGGACCGACGTCACGGGTTTAGTTGTGGATAACGCTTCAAAATGAATTGCTCATTACCTCCAGAAACCTTCCGCACTCTGGTGGAGTTGGTGCCTCGACGTATGTAGACTGTTATTCGTCCTAGAAGAGAAAAAACACGCTCTCGGGTAGTAAGCTATAGATGTTTTGTCCATTGTGTGTAACTTATGATTATTAAGAGTGAAACACAGTGTTTTGTTTTATATTATTATTTTGTTGGTCTAATTGAGACTTTAAGTCATTTGGAATGCGAATTGAGTTCTAATGATATTTTTTTCTTTTCAGAAATCTTTAGAGATTGCTTTGGATAACTTCCCACTTTATCAATCAAAATACCTAAGTATATATTTTATTTCACTTAAACCACAGAATCTCAAATATGTACTAGAAATTAGTGAGATATTAAAGACTAAAATAAAAATGTGTTAGTGACAGAATTTTCAATTAAATTAATGCTACATTTGATTCTTTGTTGCAATCGAAATAAATACGTAATTTAAAATCCATTTAAATCCATATTAAATCATATACTAATGTAATTTACTTCCATATACTAATGCAAACGTGAAAGACAAAGAGAGAGTTCTCGTAAGCGTATCTCGCATTTTAAATCGCTTTAAAAAGTTTCATAAATATTTTCTGGAATTCTCAGTTTCCTATAAGTTTCTATACATTTTATTAGAGGTATATTAAAAATAAGCCACAGGTCAAAACAACTATAAATTGGTATTTATTCCAAAAAAAAGCAATTCATACATTTTCTTTTAGTAATGTTTTCTAAATAATAAATTTAAATAAAACATTTTTATAATTGAAATCCTATCTGGTTTTATTACGAAAATTTTCTTGAAAGCCAACTACGCTTCCTTAAAAGCGTTTTGCTAGCGTGTCATCCTATTTATAAAATCAGGAAGATTTAGAGAGTGCTGAACACATTTCAAGAGTGTTTTTGTATTTGTATCAATGGAGGAATAACATAACTGAATTTAGAACTTCAATATATTTTGATGGTAGTGTGGTTTGAAGAAAACAATTTTTATTACATGTTGTTGAGAATATTGAAATTAGCACATTGGCTCTGATAGCATCATTCGTAATATATATGCAAACCAGGAATGCGGACATTTTGTAATGCGGAAATATGCATTCATTCCAGGTGTAAACTATTCGTTTTGCAGACGGAAAACACCAAATTTGTGAAATAATAATTTTAGCATGCGTTAAACGTGTTTCCAGTATCGTACTAACAAGTTTATTTAGGAAAACACAGAAAATTGGCATCCCTTTTGTGTGAATAATCTACATTGTTTTAAATTACTCGATACCTTTTCAGAAAGTGTTTAAATGTAAGGGAAAGTAATACACTTGATAATAACTACAATTCCTTTGTTTTATAGGATTAGGGAATTTATTGGTATCTTAGAAAAATTAAAAAAAGGGGGTAAAGGAATGAAACCGAAAAAAAATATGTCTTGGATTTGCACGACACTGAAACAAGTTAAGTCCTGAGACTATGTTTTAAAAGTATCATAAACTAATACATTCCAGTACACAATAAATGCAAGTAATGTGGCAAAGTGTATTTCTGTTTGATAATTGTAAGGCATGGGCTACTTATATAACATTGAAAATTTAAAAACTCTCGTAAAATCAAAGAAATCCTTTCCCAGACTTTTGTGCTAAGTGGAAATCGATCGTTCGTAATATATGATATTTGTAATTAATAACGAGGAATTGCGCACGGACTATACCTGAAATAATAAAAAATATACCAGTTATCCGAATTTATTGGGGTAATATATAAATAAAACTTTCTAAGATTTTAGAAATGAACCAGGTGGAAAGATCAAACGGTAGTTAGAACTAGAATCAAGGAACACAACAGAAACACGAAGGACAAAAAATTAACTATTGCCCCATAAATAGAGTCAAGTTCATTTCGATTGTTTCTTTGTAGAATTATATAAAGACATTAATTTCAAACTGCACTCTAATCTACTGCCATTCGGGAAACCATAAAAGATCATTATCAACAATAAAGATTGCAAATATAGCGTCTCTCTAGGGAGATCGAGAATTTGATACGAATGCAAATGATGCATTTTATTTCCTCCAAGATAATGCGTGCCCAACCACATCAATCTTTGTTTCTTCAAATGAATAATTACATTTGTATATATTCATTTGTTGTTTGAAAAGCGGATAACTTCCAAAAAATCCGTATTGCGATTTTGGGTAGAAAATGATGTAAGTGGCACTCTGAATAAAGTGGTGAAGAGGGAAAGTACCTAAACAAATTAGTTTATTTAGTACAGAGGATGGAAGATATCGTGGCGGTGCTAAGTTACATGCGAAGTTAAGCGGTTTTCTGCTTCTCCTGTAAAATGAAGTTTTTCGAACTTACCACCTTTCTTTTCCATTTCTGCTCCGCAATTGTTGAAGTGTTCTCTTATTCAGTTTGCCGTTTGTTGTCTACCTTCTTTGAAAGAGTTATACGGTGTATGTGTAAAAGCTAAGATACTAATATTTCTATTTTAGACAAATAAGTTCATATTGCTAGTACAGTTTTCCTTTTTTCAAATAAGCTATTTGAATGAAAGTTAACATGAAGCTCTCTTTGGTTTTAAAGCATACACTAAGCAGTGATTTGGTATTGCCTTATCTAAGACAGAATCACAAACCATAGCAACGTTTGGTTTTTTAAGTCGCAATAGCCCCTATATGAAAACGAAAAAGCAAAAAAATTGAAAAATAAACAATAGCTCAAGTTAGTAAAAAATCTTTAGAAGAGCATATATTTCCCATAAAAAGAAAACAGTGGGTCCTTTTAGAATGGGAGATTACACTTTAATATCTCTATATATACTGGGAAATTTAATTCGAATGAGGAAACACGTCGCACAAAGCAGTCATATTGTTTGTGTTTAATAATTTGAAAATAAAATTATGTAAGTTAATTAAAATTTAATTTAATATGATCAACGCATTCTGCTTTCTAAACCGCGCAATCTGAGAGAGTGTCACAGCTAATGATGATAAACAAAAGTTTGGCTATTGCACATTTCTCTGTTTCCTTTCGCTTTATATTCCGATATTCCTTGTTAGACAATATTGCTCGTACACTCTTACGTTTCAATTAGAAGACAAGGGTCACATTAAGGTCAATATTGGAATGTGTTACTACTTTCTAGCTGGTAATTTTGTAAAAACACACACACGCACACATATAGGCATCGATAATGGTATAATGGTATAGCCCCGTATTTATATACAGAATGATACTCTATGTACACTTAAAAGGTATAACAGGTCTTCCGGCGTTTAAAAATGTTCACATACAAATTCTTAGACCAAAAAACGCAAAAAAAAAAAAAAAAAAAAATCTAATGATTCGTAAACAAGCTTTTAAGGGCGAGAGCGGCGTGCGAAGATTCTACACCTGGAGGAACTGATAATTACTTTAATTAAATGTGGAACACATAAAAATTTACTTAGCATATTTAGAATTAATTTTATGCATAACATACTCCAAAATTACATAAACGTAAGTTCGTATTCTTATGATAACGCCGTGAGGAAGGTTTGTAAACTGGGTGAATGCTACTTATTTTGTTGTTGAATACTGAGCTGCAGCCAGATAAATTAGGTTTCCCTAAATGTTATTCATTAATCCTAATATGCGGTTAAAATAACAAAATATGACACTACGAAATTCAACATATTTATGAAAAGTTAGCTTTACATCGATATTCGTATTTTGTGCTTCGACAGTATTATTTTGCTCATATTTGTTTTCTTGAAAATGCAGTCTTTCAGATGTTATTAAAGGAAGCTTTGCATTAATAGCAGGCACTTGTATCAAATAGTTTTAACGAACAGAATTGCTTAATAGTTTTCTAATGTCTACTAAATGCTACATGTGGTAGTTCGCAACAGAAGAGTAGGAAGACTGCAGTGCAGCAACATCCATGTATAGGAGAAAATTGAGTTGTCTGGCTGAAGGTCGAGAATATGATTTATGTAAACTCATACACGCATCGCTACTGCGATGATTCTTACATTACGTTTTGCAGGAGGCTACTCATAAGAACTTTACTACCACATGAAAGACACGATCCAATGTCAAAATGTAGTAGAATGCTAAAAGAAATATGTAACCCGCCTGTCTCTTGCTTATATGAGGGAAAATACAGAAATATAGAAAGTAATATGGCACCGTGATAATTCCAATAATTAAGCCACGCACAATAACAACATGAGACAATATTTATTTGTTTATATATTTTTATTTCGGTTGTTTTAATACAAATACATGTAAAATAATTGACATTATTATGTTTATTAATACAAAACAGCAAGGAAGAGAGGGGAAAAGTCAAACAAAGGCATGACTTAGCCCCATTGTCTCTACGTACACATATCCAGTCAAGTAACCCAGAGACAGCCATTCGAATTATTAATATATGTTACTAAATATGTTAATATATTCAAAATGAGATAAAAGAGATAATAATTAAAAAATAAGATAATAAAAAATTGGAAAAACAGAAAGAAAGCGATGTGAATACAAAGCTTTTTCTTTCCTAATTACCTAATATGTTCATATATCGCTCACATTTTCCCTAGTTTCTTATATTAATTAATCCCCACCTCCCACTTTACCCTCATTTCTGATTTTTACGTAACACATGAAATTTTAATTTCCTCTCTAAAATTTTAAAGTTATTCAAATCAGTAATCTCATGTGGTAGTGTGTTCCAATATTGTGGTCCCACGTAATTTATACTTTGCATTATATAAATTAGTTCTGGGTAAGACTGGTTTCAGTAAATCTTGATTCCTGGTATTGTAGCTGTCAACAAATTTAGATATTAGTATAAATTTAATATTAATATTATTTTAATCATTTTATGCATTACCTTTAACAAATTAAAGTTATACAGCTGGCTAATAGTTAAAAAACGACATTTCATTGTGTTTTTTTCTGGCAAATTATCAAAAACTAAATTGTTCTTCATTTATAGGTGTAAAATTACTTTTTAATTCGAATAATTTGACATATTTATTCTGTAATATCTGGAGTCGGGAAATATTCATTAATGTAGTTTGACCCCATGCAGATGTTCCCTACTTTGCTATACCAGCGTATGGAACAGTTTGGAAGATATTAAAATTTATATCGTCTCAAGAGTCCATTTATTGCGTTCCCTTCTAATGTACATAGCGACGACAGAGGAAAACTTCTTGGCATGTAGAAGAAAGCCAGAAGCATATCTGCAAGATGTAATGGGCATTTGATTGCCCGTGGCGATATCTTGCGTTGCCATCCGCAAGTGAAAGAAAGTTCTTGATAGCGAAAAGATTATTTCAAAAGAAATTAAGTCTGTTTAGCGTTACAAATACGCTAGTACCCTTTTGATCATGCGGTTGGTGTAGGAGATGTATGTGTTACACATCATGAATCCTAGAAGATTCTTAGAGACTTGTCGGCTATGCTGTCCGGCGTTGAATGACATGTTTTTAGTAAACAAGGCCTTAGTAATTATAAAGCGCCTGTCATGAAGCTTTTGAGACTTCGCGATTCAATTTTTGTTTTCTATTCCCCCGAGCAGACTTGGAAATTTAAAACACCAAATTGAAACGCTGTTTCGTTAACTTCATTCAGATGCACCTTTCCTGAACTAACAGTATATGCCTGTGCGCAATCTCCTAATATCATAATCCTTAATATTCAAGAAAAGCTCGCCTGCATGATTGAGAGATTAGTTTTAATCTATTGAAAGGTTCTCACACAGAAATTGACAAAATTCCATGTATTTAATGTACAAGGTAATCAAATTTATTTAGAATTCAATAGCGAAACTTTTATGCACAAATTTGTTACATAGTGCGAAATAATGTTACAAAGTAATGCGAATGACAGCACACATATACTTAGACAAATGAGGTAATGAATGATAAAAGCGTCTATTCACTCATTACCTACCACAAATAATCTAATGCTAAGTAATAGATTAAAATTGGAAATTAAATCTGCCGGCAATATAAAAATTTACTTTCATATCTCGTACTCAGTAGTAAGTATGCATGTCTACAATAAATCAAGCGATGCACAGTAATTTATTTTGAAAAAATATTACTTTAAAATTGTCAACAAGGGAAATTTCGTGCCATGGATCCATCAATCTGTATGTCGAAAATGCATCATGATGCATTGCCAGATATAAAGGAAGTGATCGCAAGGTTTCTGTTTGCTGTCGATGAGATGGTCAAGGTTACATTTATGAAAAAACTGCTGGTCATAGTGCTTTCAAAGTAACGCGCATTTGAAATTTTACGAAAATAAATACGGAGATGTCGTCTGGAGTAATCAATTTTCAAAATATCAACTTGAACATTTATCACCGGATGTGGTAATGCACACTGCTTTTTTAACAGAATTTATATGTGTTCTGTAAATCAGGTTCAGGGCTTTCTTAACAGAAAGCACCTGAGCTGCTCTGGTCTCATCCATCAGGCATGATGTTTCAGACTGAAAAATGTCCTTTAACTCTAAAGAAATTTATTAATACCATTATCAGTAAAACTCTTCTGAGAAAGGAAATAAACTAAAAGGATATTTCTGACATGGGTTTGTAAAATTGAACTGCTTGTATTAAATGGATTATGTTTTCATGTGTATCCTAATCTTGTTTTACAGTGTTCTCAAAATAATTTAAAAACATACACACTTGAAATGCATTTCATGTGAGTATCATTAAATCTGCTAAAGTATTCGTTCTAGAGATTAATAAAAGGGACGGAAAGGCATATCAACCTAAATTAGACAGTAGTTTCCTGAACTTAGACATGTGGGAAGCAAGTATGACAGTATTAGGAAAAGTTCTGAAAACGTTAACTTTCTCACTAACAGTGTGTTTTTGCACTGAGTTGGCTTTGCATTCGAAACACGTACCTAATAGCGTATTAGTCCATCTACCTGTGCAATCACAACTCGCCGACTCCTAGGACGGAACTGATTTTACAAAGTTAACTTTCTCACTAAGAGTGTGTTTTTGAATTGAGTTGGCTTTGCATTAGGAACACGTACCTAATAGCGTATTAGTCCATCTACCTGTGCAATCACAACTCGCAGACTCCTAGGACGGAACTGATTTTACAAGGTGTAAATCATTTTCCATGAGTAACTTGACCCATGTCCGCTGTAGCTGCTTAGTCATTTCAGGTTCATTCTATGGAGAACGGCCTGTAGTTCTCACAACCAATTCTGGCGTATCACACAAATGATCAATTGGGCCACAGCAGTTTGTGACCCAATTGAAAGTGCTTTTGGGACTCGCAGTGGTTCGCACACGACACATGGAGAACCGAAGTTTTCAAAAATATGCTAAATTTTCCCAATGGATTTATTTGCAAATCTTGAAAGTTTTTGTTAAATTAAATATTTTGAGATAAAGTTTGAGCACGACAAATGTTTTTAGATAATTGTTCTCAATGCATGTAAATTGCAAAAAGCATTGGTATGCTATCAATTACTGTCACTTTTATTAATTTTTATCGTCCTTTTATGGTTAACACCTGAGTTAATTTAAAAGTTTTTTCAAAACATGTTTGCCCAAATAGCTGAAATATACAGAAGTCGGGTGAATGAATTCATTGTAACCAACAATGAAACGGAAAATCTGCTTTGTGGTTCCCAGAAGGTTTCTTATGTACAAACTAAAAATTGTTTGCAAAGGTAGATTCCAGTAACTTTGATATCTTAATTCATATTTTTTGTAAAATGTAAAAAAACATACAGAATAACACGGATTGTCTCCAGTTGACTCTAACTGTTCAAAAACTGTAGAACCAAGAGCCGTAATTTAAGCTGTGTATTAATTCAAAAGACATCATCCCTCAATACATGTACCTTGATCTTGCATGTACTACGTTATAACGTGTGTAACATAATTACCGGATGAGAATCCTTTAATTTCCGTCAAAAAATCGACACTGAATATTTTCCATTTTTTACATAACGTTTCTTATGTTTTATATAATATAATGTAATACAGCACGATATGGTATTCTTAAATATTTTACAACATATACGAAAAGAATATTAAAAATTCAAAAAATGAAAGATTTGAATTTGATGTTTATTTTTGGACAAAATACATGAGATGCTACAAAAAGGTGTTCCTTAAGGATAAGAAAAGTCATTTCAGTACCCCAAATCCTGAATTTTACGACAGAAATGAGATAGCTTATTTCCCTCGTAAAGTGAGGCATCTGACAGCGGTCTCATAAGCTGAGTCTAATGAACGCTATTTTAATATTCGCAACAGCATAAATAATAGTCAAACATGGTGGTAGTAAAGAACTCGCGGTATGTCTTTTCCATTCGGATTGTGCAATGCAATATATTGCATATTTATTACCTAGTAGGTTGTTTTTTGATTTTGGAAATATGTGTTAACAGTTTAGCTTTCGATGTTTCACAGTTTAAGTCTGTATTCAAAGGTACGCAAAGCTGTCTATCGAGACATCCCTTACGTAATAACTGGGGTATGCAGCAAAAACATGCCAGCTGAAAATTTAGTTCAAAGTGAATTAAATAATAACAAAAAGAAATATTTAAAAAAAATCCCACGCCCAATAAATTCGTATAACTTAAAAAACAAAACAAAATAGCTCATGTTTGACATGCTGAGATACTTTTGCTACATTGGTGAAAGTGTTACTACAAACCAAAGCCTGAAAAATGAAATTGAAATGATTTTTTTCCACATGCGATATATTTCAAACATATTACTTTTTGGCGACATACTAGGAGAAAGCATTTTTGAACATACCTTTTTGGGATATAATATTAACAGGATTCTCTATCCAGTAATGTACTTAAAAAAAGTTATAGAGATAACTAATTGACATAAATGTCGAAATTTAGAGGAGTTTGAAAAATCGCTGGCATTTCACATGCTGGTGTTAATAGTTTACCAGTTATTCGAAGCAGACGTCAGATATGCGGTTTAAGCGTTCAATGCCGCAGAACCACGGATTTGGCCGTATGAGTCTGTAACTTCGTCATAATATGCGCTAGGCGGTGTGAGAGACTTTATTTTTGTATTTTTGGTGATGAAATCTGAGAAATTAATGTGAAAGAATCACGGGACTATTTTTTCAAACTAAGGCTTCACAGTTAATTTTTAAGGGCATAGAATATGTTCTCATTTCATGAAAAAAGAATGAACTGCAATCAGATGGTATCAATTTTAAAGACTTTTTTCGGCAAAGGTTTGCGTAATACGAAAGCTCCTCCTACTTTGGGAAACACACTGAAGTGCCAGAAAAATTGGTACACAGGAGCTTATGCAAAGTACATAGCAACGTCACATATGAGCGTACTCGGTTAGGTCCGCCAATGCGTATAAATGCCATAGACATCCTTACCAGCTGTCAAAGATCTTATCGGCATGAGAATGACAAGTAATAACGATTTAAGCGATTTTAAACGCGATGTCATAGTTGGCGCGGGTTAGATGGGCCATAGCATTTCGGAGGTAGAAACGGTGTTGGAACTTTCACGAACGACCATTGCAAGGGTGTACCGTAACTACAAGAATTCCGCAAAACCTCCAAACTACGATATCAGTGTGGCGGTAAAAAGACATTGGGTGAACTTGCCATCGTCGGCTGTCAAGAATCGTTTCACGCGAGAGGCGAGCAACACTCTCGCAGGTATTATCGGAATTCAATGCTGGAACCTCAATAAGTATCAGCGTCTGGACTGTGCAACGTACCCTGCACGATATGGGCTTTGGGGCACGGTAACATTGCCACTGGACACTTGATGACTGGAAGCAGGTAGCCTGGTCTGACAGTCGCGTTTCCAACTGTATCGGGCAGATGGAAGGATTCATGTGTGGCGCAAACCCCATGAACCATGGATCCCGCCAGTCAACAGGGAATTGTACCCACTGGTGGGGGTCCGCAATGGTATGTATGTGTTTAGCTGGACTTCACTGCGACCCCTGATAGGTTTACAAACATCTGTGACCGGCTAACGCTATGTGCGCATCCTTTCTGACGAGGTACACCCGTTCATGTCCTGCATTCATGCTGATAGGTTGGGACTGTTCCAACAGTACAATGCACCTCCACACAAGTGTCGGGACGCCACATTATGGTTAGAGGAGCATTCATCTGAGTATCGGGTGCTTCCATTCCCTCCGAAGTTTAAAGATCTGAACGTGATAGAACACATTTGGGATGCCATGCAACGCGCTATCGAACACAGGAATCCAAGACCTCGTAATCCACCCGAATTGTGGAACGCTCTGCAGAAAATATGGTGTCTATTGCCTACAGCGTATTTTCAGAAGCTAGTGGATTCCATGCCCCGTCGTATTTCTGCAGTCCTGTGTTCCCGTGGGAGATCTACCACTTATTGCACTGGTGTACCAGATTTTCTGGTATTTCAGTATATATCGAGGGAGAAATATAGCAATACATTCCCTTCGAATTTCTGTTCAAGGCGTTCTAATAAATACTGACGCACACATTCCAGACGCTGAACGATAAACATTTATTCAATACGGGTTGAAACTCTATATTGCAACACGCTTCTCCGGTTTGGAATAGAATACACACGGTGTTCAAATTCCTTTACGTCTACAGCATATAATGCTTTAACCATACTCTCCTTTAACAAGCTAAGATTGGACAGGTCGCATTTGAAGACAGTGGTGCCATGTAGGATTTGTGCAACGTCTTGGAGGATCGAAGCACGAAGTCGGACGTCCGACCTCAACGATCTTCGCATCGGACGTCACGCCTGCTGGCTACAACGGGCGATATTTTGCGGGGTGCACGGGGGGGGGGGTCTTGCATGCTCCAATACCGAAACTGAAAGCAGCGCGCAGATTGGTTTGCTCTGCATTGCCTCATTAGATTTCTTCTTCTACGGGTACTTATAAAACAAAGTGTACTCTACGAAAGTTTCCAATGCAACGGTTCAAAATAACGCATAACACATGCTTTAAGCTGTCATTAAAACATGTTACAGAACACATGGCGTTAAATTAAATACAGACTAGTATGCCCTCCTGCTACTAAAAGCGCCAGCGTGAATGTGCACTAAACTGAACTGTATGTAACTTAAAATTCTGCAGCACTATAATTTTCATATTTAGTTATGGTTGCGTATAAATTATCCATCAACGTATATGTGCTTAAAATGTTGGAGTATCATGATGGGCAACCATGTATGTTATTTTCCATCTGTATCAGTTTAAACAAATTAATAATACAAATACAAATATAATACAAATATGTGCCTTATCACAGATTAACTTAGTTTGTTCTTTGTACTTCTACTCGGCATTAACTAGGTGTCTTTTTGTTTACCTTGCAAAATCTGCCAAATTTTATTACCGACCAATCAATAGTTCTTGTGAAATCCCGAAGTTATTTTTTAACCTATGCGTAAACAATACAACCTGTTGTCCTATTTTGAAACAATGCTATAAAACGACGCAATTTCATGTTAAATACACTGCTGGGAACCCAAAATGCAACACCAAGAAGGACAAGAGATAGCAAAGCCATATTTACTGGACACATAACAACAGATAAAAAGATGAAACGATTGAGTTTACAGGCCCGTGCGACTTGCGGAACACGCAGACGTCAATAGTTCGTGTGGCCCCCATGGCTGGCAATAACGGCCGCTACACGCCGCGGCTTGAAACGAAAGAGGCTTTGGATGTGGGCTTGGGGTATGTCGTTTCGGGCTGCTTCCTCACGTTGCCACAGCTCATAAGACGTAGCCGCGAGTGCTGCTTCCTCACGTTGCCACAGCTCATAAGACGTAGCCGCGAGTGCTGCTTGCCATTCCAATCGGTTGCCGATCAGCGACCAGACGTGTTCGATGGGCGACAAATCGGGATAACAGGCGTGTTACGGCAGCAGTGACACCTGGTGGCCGTGAAGAATCGCTGCACGATGCGTGCAACGTGCGGGCTCGCATTGTGCTGTTGAAACGTGGCCGCTGGCAGGTCCTGCACGTAAGGGAGGACTACAGTCTCCAAAACGTCGGAGATGCAGTGGTGGCTTTTGAGTATACCGGCGATGCGTACCAGAGGGATGCGGGAACAGTATCCAATTGCGCCCCAAACCACAACGCCAGGCGACGGACCGGTATGGCGATGCATAATGCAGGCGTCATACAGTCTCTTGCTTCGGTACCGCCACACGCGGATCCGACCATCGTGGTGTTGCAGGCAGAAGCGGGATTCGTGAGAGAATACGATGTCGTGCCTTTCCGTAATCCTGGTGCGGCGTTCAACGGCCCACTGCCGCCGCACTTGCCGGTGGTGTAACGTCAATGGTAATCGGAGCAATGGGCGCAGTGCGACAAGTCCCCGCTCCTGCAGACGACGTCGAACTGTACGTGCTGACACAGGTTGTTGCCGAACACACCTACTTCCTGCGCTAACGTTCGTGATGTGGCGGTGCGAGCCGTCAATGTCCGATGCAGAACATGCCGGTCTTCTCGTTCGGTGGTGTGCCGCGGCTGCCGTAAACGCTCACGTCGGTCCGTCCGTCCCGCCGGTACCCACCTAATCCATACTCGCCTCACTGTGGCTGGATGTCATCCCACACGGCCACCGATGTCACGGTACGATAAACCGCTGCCGCGATAAGCCACTATTCGTCCTCGGTCGAACACTGAAACGTGCTGGAATGACTCCCGTATTCTGCGACGAGGCATCAGGAAGCTTCCCACGCACAGGTCCGGCAGCACAACACACTTCCACTACTTACACCCCGCCATCTGTGCACCCTTCTTACAGTGCTTCTCGGTGGCGTGCCGAGCTAACATATTTGCATACGCCCTGTAATTCTAATCATTTGCATGTCCTCTCACGGGCGACGCATGCTTCGAATTTCAGTCCAATGGGATGCTTCCTTCTTGGTGTTCATTTTGGGTGGCCAGCAGTATATTAAAGGTTACTTTCTAAATTGTTTAGTGATATCTAAATCTGTTATTAATATATATTATTTTTATTTTATTCTAAAATACTGTAAAATATATTTTATTCCTATGTTTTTCCCTTATTTAAGAACGGACACTTGTATGATTAAAAAACAGAGATCAGAATATTTATTTTCTTCACCCACAGCTGCTCAGACTATTTCTAAAAATATCTGAACAGCGAAATGTTTAAGAAATACTGCTCTACTTTATTTTGCCCTATCAAATTGTGTGTTGTTTTCAGTTCTTTGGTGGAAAAATACGGCACGTATACGCACTATCTACCAACAAGTAATTGAACACCCCTGAAATCGATGATATCTGCGGTCCTGATACACGTCACGGCCGCTGCCGTTAGATATCGTGTGGGAAACCACAACGCAACCAGCCGCATGCAAGATCCCACGCAGTTCGGAGCTCTCTGATTTCGAGAACGGTGTAATCGTCGGGTATCACAGAAATGGCCGATCCATACGTGACATATCCAGCGAGTTGAAGTACCCAAAATCGACAGTGGCCTACGTGATTCGCAAGTGGAAGATGAGAGGTGACTGTTGGAAAGTACCCCGACCCGCCAGACCCACAAAACGTGGAGTTACAAACCGACGGGTGCTGGCCAGAGAAATTCGGAAGAGCCGCACCAAATCGATGGGCCACATCCGGGAGTGTTCTTTCAATGAATATCATCCGTAAGGAAGCCCATCTGCTCCGTTATTATGGACGTGTAGCCGCCCACAATCCTTTGATCACCAAGTTTAATAGCGATGCTCGGCTAACGTCGTGGAAATAACGTCGACAGTGAACCGTTGAACAGTGAAAACGGGTTCTCTGGAGTGACGAATCAAGGTTCACCCTCTAGCGTTCGGATGGCAGAATCTGGGTTTGGCGCCTGCCTGCAGAACGCCTCCTGCTGGAATGTATTGTGCCAAATGTGAAGTTCGGCGGCGGTGGAATTATGCTATGGGGGTGTTTCTCCTGATATAGCACGGGATCCTTGGTCGCAAATCCTGGTAGACTCAACGCCAAGACCTACTGCACCAATTTGGATGACCATGCGCTTCCTACGTTCTGGCAGTTTTACGGGGTGGACTCATGTTACTTTTAGGATGACAATGCCACATGTCATGTTGTTAGGTTCAATATGGCTTGGTATGGTGACAATGGGGTTAATCGAATGGACTGGCTTGCGCATAGCCTGGTCCTTAATCCTATCGAGCACCTCTGGGACGGGTTAGAGCGTCGACTTAAGCAGTGCCCCCACGGTCCGAAATCGGTGAAGGAACTGACCTGTCTTCTCCAAGCCGAGTGGAAGAAAATACCGCTAGCCGTCGTACAACGCCTAGTTGACAGTATGACCCTGAGGGTCACAGATGTTATCGCCACTCGTGGAGGTTCCACCAACTATTGAAGGTGAATAAACTTCGTTTTTCTTTGCTATCACAGGTGTTCAATTACTTGTCGGTAGATAGTGTTTAATGAAATGTATAATTTTTGAATTCGTTAATAATCACATCTGTAGTCTTACTAAGAAGAATGGGAATTCGCCGCAAAACACTAGAAGAAATCTAGAAAATCATGTCAAGTATACTCCAAAGTGTACAAACATTATAATAACCTGCCTAATATGATTTTTATCGTCCACGAACCCTCAAACACACTTTCAGGGCGAGACGAGGTGGCCATAGGATTTCTAAATGTGTCTCGAGGTATTTGGTGCTATCACGTCACCCGTAGAGTCTTTAAATCTTAGTTTACGTGGCTGTGTTCGCCGCAGATTGGATTATCTGCTACAACAGAAACCAAATACGCACAATTATATTGATACCTAAGAAACTTGTTAGTCAGTGTAATACCTGAAAATTTTCAGCATTTTTCCACGAACCATTTTAGAAAAGTACGGTAGTGTGGCATTCCCTTTTACCTGCTGATAGAAGGCTCCGCTATAATGGAATACAGTTGCAATGAAAGAATTTACTTAGTCTGCAATGATGTTTAAGTAGGTGATAGACGCCATAGTTTTCTGCACATGAATGAATAGATACAGGGCTTCCCAGAATAATATTGTACATATCATTAAATCCCGTTCATCAGCAAAGTTTCGTCCCACGGTGCATCCCAGTGTACAAACTTCCCAAGGTAAACGGCGCTTATCTACCCGGTCGTACAGACGGTGCGAAATAAAACGATATTCCTTGGACCATACGAATTTCTTCCAATCAATCAAGGTCCAGTTTTAATTCTCCTGTGCACATTGTAGGAGCTTTGGATGGTGAACCGAATTTACAATAGGCACGCCCTACAATACTTTCAGAAAGGACATTATTTTTAGATACAGAGAAGTCCGTGTACAGCATTGCATCTTGAAGTCAGTACGAATTTTTTTAGTATTAAGACTGTTAATCTAAAATATCCAGAAATGTACATAACGGATCGGGAAATTTGAGAACCTCTAAGAATATTAAATTGCCACATACAGGTACAATACTTTGAACATAGTTCAAGTTAGAAATTAATTTTCTCTCTTATTTTCCATCTACTAAACAAAATCCTGACTCATTAGCAAATGCATACTTTGGAAAAAAAAGCCGTATTGCACATTCGTTTAAAAGCAAAGATTGCACTTGTGTATGTGTTCATTCGTGAAATTAGACGGCATGGATAAACACATACACAGCACTTTTCGAAAGCATGCGAACATTTATTGAGGTACTTTTCATGTTGTAATATTTTATCCGATTTCCTCGTAAGAAATATCAGTTCAGAGGTCCCAAGCAAAAGACTTCGAAGAACATGCATGGTCTGTACGTTTTGAATAAGTGACTAACATTATTAACGCAATTAGGAGAAAAGTGTAATTTCTTTTCCCCTTTGCGTGCTGCCTATGCGTCTTGTTTCATTGTCTAAAAAACATATTTGCCCTTTTTTCTCATCACTGGGCTGGAAAACATATGTTTGGGTCATATTTTCCTGATCTTATTCATTTGATCGTTCTTGTTTCCAAATTCTGTGCTAAGCTATGCTAGGAGTTTGTGAATTACGATGGTGTAGAATACCACTAAACCCAAATTTGTTCTACATTACTGTTTTTTCATATTAGATAACTTGGTCGCCTAGAAACTACAAAGGAGCGCTTGCTTTCCATCAAGTGGAAAGATATTTCCGCCGTAAGTAACAGCTGTGTATGGTTGGCAGCAATAAACTATGCATAACATGATATTTTCAATAATTACACTGTTCTGTCACTGTTCTGTGGAACACATGGGCGAAGAACGTGCTGTATTTCCTGCAGAAAGACCATACACAATGTACTCTCAATTCTGAGAAACTTATGAGCATTAAACTGCACTTGCACACGATTGTTCGACACATACTATTTCTTCTGAGTTATTTGGCACAGTGCCAAATTTTATTTGACCTGGATGATTTAACCTACAACAACTTTAAAAGTCGTATGATATTAATTATACTTATTTTTCAAAATAAATAACTCAAACCTTTTTCTTATCCTTATTCTGGATTTTCTAAAATAAGAGCAATAAAAATTCATTGCCTAATCACAAAAGTAATACTTCCTAAAGTTACTGAAAAAGCACTGCTTAAATATAATTTGTATTAACAATTTTGTCCCTTCCCTTTACAGGTATAATACAATTATAACTTATCAGTGTGGTAACGACAACTCACAAATATAAAGGTCTGATTGTAAAAAACAAAAAAACATGATTTGTCCATATAAATCAAATTGAAATATATTCCATTTTTTTCTGTATATCAAATAAAAATGCGAACATTTATTCATTAGTTGATATTTTTTATTCACGGAATTGATCTGTTCAAGACATTTTCTCAGATATAATCCGTTATGTTACCTAGAAAATAACAGAAAGTGACATGAGAAGCTTAATCAATTGATTGTGTACCTTAATTAAGTTACTGATTTTTCCAAATGTTAATGCCAGAAAAATCAGCCGAATTCCACAGGTTATGCATAAACTTTCCAATGAACGCTTTTCCATATACACTATTTAAACACTAAACACTTTTCGGTATTCACTCTTGTTGGCCATAACCATGCAATCCCAAGAAGTATTAGCCGTCGTCCCATTCAAATTGATGTGCATGTGTAAGCAGCTGGGTTTTGTAAATGCTTGTAGTTGCAGTTACGAACCATTCGCATGAAACGCCATTAGTGTTGCGATTCTACTGATTTATCAGTAGATCTACTAATTTTCACTGTAGTCTACTGATAGATTTTTGTAATTTCCTGATTTTTCTCTGTTTTAAGATCACCTACACAATCAGGTACATACCGTCTAAGAATGCCTGCATTCTTTCAGTACTCACCATCTACTGATCCAGTAGACAAAATACACCTCAGAAGTGATTTATCATGAAAATTCTGCCGAAGACTAAAATTAACCTGGTACATATTTTTTTTTCATTCATACTGGTTACCACGAGATATTCTTTATTCTAGATAACTTGTTACTCTGCTGTAGAAAGATTTTACCTAATTTCGTTAAAACGCAGAATATTAGGAACACGGGTAACGTACGATATTTGTGTTAATGATTCTTCTTTTAAAGTACAGCACTTGTTTCACGTACTAGGGGAACTTCTTGGTATCGTTTAGTACGACGCGTAAATATTTTTATATAGAGTAACCCTTTGTATTTAGGAAGACAACAAGTGGGACCAATACAACTGTGACTATATATTAATATGTAAATGGCAGGACTATTTTCTCAATCATTAATTTTATTGAAGACCAATATCTTATAAAGTAATCATCAGTAATGTGTTACAGAAAAGCGAATCGGGATTGTATTGGCTTGAATTCTATTACAATGTTTAATATTAGTTTGGGGAGTACTGCTATTATTTGAAATACCAATAGTTTCTGGTTTTCTTAGTATTGAGAAAACATGCAATACTACGCTTCATTTGTACGGCGGTAGATATTTCACGCAAAAAATTCTCATATACCGATTGCTCCCAATTTTTTGAGATTTAGCAAACTGATTTCAAGTTAAAGTGTCTGGCAACGCTGCCAATGACAGAGAGAAAAAGGCCAAACGGATCAGCATAATTAAGTTTAGTTTCCTTCATCTTTTCATGTAGAGCACTGCTTCGGTTGATCTCGAAGGAGAAATCACGGGTAAAAAATGCGCATGCCTGTGTGATGTCATAGGGAATCCTAAGATCCCATGGGCACCTTTATCACAGGTTTCATTATAAGTCTACGTAAGACTGGTCGGTCCCTGCGTTGCAGCTCGAAAGAAACTCATCGGGTTCAAAAACTCTCGATTAAATATGTGAGATTATTTGGAAGAATGCGCTGTGCTCTGCCGTAGTATTACACGGTCACATATGTGGATATACAAAACCCACGTCACGAGCCCCTCATTTGAAGGCAATTCGTAGTATTCACGCATTCCACAATGGATGGCATTTCACGAGGCGATCAGACAGCTAAATATATTCCCGTACTGACACGGACAGTGGATCGCAGATTGACGTATAGAGGTTTGCCATCCGGCTAGCCATTACGATGACTAAACGTTGTACTCAAGAACTTGTTTGGCTTCTGTTTCTGTACCATTGACCTCCGATTAAGAGGCGTAGGACTGCATTCTTTATATAACCCACAACTGTTCGGATGATCTTAGTGTCATTCGTAGGCGACGTGCGTCTTCTCTTTCTGGTACAATTGTTGGAATAAATATCAATATCTACTGCTTCTTACAGCTAGTAAATATTATAGAAAAATTAGGATCATAATGTTACGTGGAAGAAGTTCAGATGGGCGTTTTACCGGATCTCCATAGTATCTTTGATGAATATTTTCAAAAAGATAAACCCAGCCCGCACACAGTCAGCTTTGCCAGCCCGCAAGCTAGCGAAGCTGACGGATGTGACACATGACATCCACTTCGTTTTATAACACTTGCTATCTACCTTACGTTGCAGGAGCTAAATGATTTCCACACAATACTTATAAATGGCCGCACAAATTCACAAATTTAGGATCCTGTCACATTTATTTCATTTACATGATCCGCAAAGCATTGGTTGTGAACCGGTGCTCAAAATCGTATTTTGCCCCAAACTTGGTTTTAAATAGGAATTTTCCCGCAGGTTTAACACAATGTATCAAGAAAACAAAAGAGTGTTGTATTTTATTATATATGTAAATTCTGTTTAAGAACAATTTAGTGCTTTCTCTGCATTCATCTATCGGTATTGACTTAATATTCTGCGCCTTCTTTATCTTCATAATGAATGCGTTACTTAGTTCACCGCTTTCAAATGAATCCTTTTTTATCAATAAAAGTTAAACTATAATGAATCATTTCTAAAAATTTAAAATCTTATGTCACTCAAATTCCGCCTAACGTTATAGCTACTCTCGTTGTCATTCAAGAACCTAATGTATATGTTTGCTGCCAAATAGTATCTGCTTTGAAACATTACGATGTTTTTACCGAGTTAATTTGAACACAGGTTTTAGGGTTTTAGAAAATATATTTTTAATTGAAACCTTTAAATTAATTATCAACTTCAAGTATTTAAAGTAGTGTAAATAAAAATTGCATTGGCATCACCAGAATTTATTCCTGAACAAGCTTTCATAAATGTCTTTAAAGTTTTCGATCCGAATAGAATGAGCTTTGAAAATAATATTGCTTAAAAACCAACTTTGCCTGGTAAATATAGTATACCATGGATTTCTTTCGCAAAAATTGCCAAAAATTAATCTGCATAATGATACAGAGTGTATGGGAAGAATTTATTCCTGATATACAGCTCTTTAAGAAATATTGTGAGAAAGAGCCATATGATCCTACGCCTTCCTGCTGCATTACGAGAAATTAGAAATTATACGCAAATTATGCATCTTCAACAACTCTATCCGGCGATGAAGAGTAGCCGCAGTTCCAAAGCTTTCACAGTTTTCATTTTTTTTATTTATGTTTTACATGCCAAACAAATTCTGAATTAAAGAATGTACCCCTAGATACAGCAGTAAATACATACTATGAATTGACGATCTAAACCGAGCAAGAGTAGAAAATTATGTACTTTGTAAAGAGATGTACCATACTTTCCTCTGAACTAATTGCAAAATATACACTGCTGGCCACCCAAAATGCAGCACCCAGAAGGACACGAGACAGCAAAGACGAAACGATTGAGCTCACAGGCCCGTGCGACTTGCGGAACACGCAGCCATCAATAGTTCGTGTGGCCCCCATGGCTGGCAATAACGGCCACTACACGCCGCGGCATCAAACGAAAGAGGCATTGCCTGTGGGCTTAGGGTATTTCGGTCCAGGCTGCTTCCACACGTTGCCACATTTCATCAGGCATAGCCGCGGGTGGTGCTTGCTGGGCCACTCGGTTGCCGATCAGCGACCAGACGGTTCGATGGGTGACATATCGGAAGAACAGGCGGGCCACGGCAGCAGCGACACCTGGTGGTCTGTGAAGAAATGTTGCACGGTGCGTGCCACGTGCGCGCGCACATTGTCATGTTGAAACGTGGCCGCTCACAGGTCCTGAAGGTAAGGGAGGACTACAGGCTCCAAAACGTCGGAGATGTAGCGGTGGCTGTTGAGTGTACCGGCAATGCGTACCAGAGGGGGTGCGGGTTTCATAACCAATTGCGCCCCAAACCATAACACTGGGCGACGGACCGGTATGGCGATGCATGATGCAGGCGTCTTACAGTCTCTCGCCGAGGTGCCGCTACACGCGGATCCGACCGTCGTGGTGATGCAAAGAGAAGCGGATTTCTTCGGAGAAGACAATGTCGTGCCATTCCGTAATCCAGGTGCGGCGTTCAACGGCCGACTACCGCCGCACTCGCGGGTGGTGTAACATCAATGGTAATCGCAGCAATGTGCGCCGTGATACAAGTCCCCGCTCCTGCAGGCAACGTCGAACGGTACGTGCTGACACAGGTTGTTGCGCAACACACCCTAATTCCTGCGCTGACGTTCGTGATGTGGCGGTGCGAGCCGTCAATGCCAGCCTCACAACATGCCGGTCCCCTAGGCCGGTGGTGTGCCGCGTCTGCGGCAATCGCTCACGTCGGTCCGTCCGTCCCTCCTGCAGTCACTGAATCCATACTCGCCTCACTGTGTCTGGATATTGTCCCACACGGGCACCGATGTTTCGGTACGATAAACCGCTGTCGCGATAAGCCACTATTCGGCCTCTGTCGAACTCCAAAACCTCCTGGAATGACTGCCGTATTCTGCGACGAGGCATCAGGAAGCTTCCCACGCACAGGACCGGCAGCACGATGCACTTCCACTACTAACACCCTGCCTTCTGTGCACCTTTCTGACATTGCTTATCGGTTACGTTCCGGGCGGACATGATTTGCATATGACCTGCAATGCGAATCGTTTGCATGTCCTCTCATGGGCGACGCATGCTGCGAACTTCAGGCCAATCGGATGCTTCCTTCTTGGTGTTACATTTTGGGTGGCCAGCAGTGTATTATTTATTTCATGAAAGGCCAGTGCCGTGCGCTGAAAGAATTAGACGCTCCAAGAGGTATGGAGGCGACGGGGTTTATACTTGTAGTACAATATTTGCAAACTTCCAAAAATATTATTTACATAATATTATAGTCTTAATCCAAATCACCTGCGTTTAGAAAATTAATTTAAGGAATTTATTTTATATAATAAGGCGCCAGGTGAAAATCACCGTAAAGTGTAAAGCATAGCTTTTCTGTGAAATTGGGTTACTCACCTCACGACAAAATAACTTTTGACTGCGGAAAGGTCACTCAGACGTCTTCATACGAGCGACTACTGCCAAAAAAACTTCTTGTTGTGATGACAAACACAAATTTTATGATGGCATATACCACAATTTCAGCTAGTGTAATTGAACAATAAAACTATTTAAATTTGTGCAGGAACACTGTGATGCTAATTTCCACTGCACGTGTTCCTAAAACGCCGTCTCGTACCTTTCTAAAGAGAAGTACGTGCATGTTTATTAGGAATTCGTGGTTTCAATATGCGTGTTGCTAATATACCGTCATTTTTGTAACGAATTCATGGTTTCCATGTGAATGTTGCATATAACGCCGCTACGTACATTTCTATAGGAAAGTACATACATTTTTGAGAGAAATTCATGGTTTTCATGTTAAAGTGTCTAACATCACTGAAAAATTAACACCTGATATTTCATTGACAACGTTATATAAAAACGAAACGGTGCAGTAATGCTACAAAACAGTTTTCGAAAACCATTTCTTTCAAATGCCTTATGATTTTACATTTATTGCAACTCTCTTTAGATATGACTTCAAAATTATTGCAAAATATACACCCTAGATATAATTTTCAATAGATATTCACATCCATTTGCGTAAGTAAAAACAATAGGCACAAATGCAAGCTTTCGCCATCAGACGACGGCTTCGTGAGGCAGTTGTTCACTTTAAAATAAACAGAACAGTTCCAGAGAATTCGAAACCTAAACAATACGATATGTTAGATGCACAGATTAAAACACGTGCAGACGAAACATAAAGAAGCTGATTAAACTCGTGGAATTCCGAAAAGTGCTTGCCAAACCATCGGGGCCGCCCTGGTCGCGCAGTGTTCTACGCGAATGGCTTCTGATCATTCGTTAGAAAGGGGTCCGGGTTCGAATATCGGTGAGGCATGGATGTTGTGTTTGCTTTACGGCACTAGTTCTCTCCCTTCTCTGGAACCCGTGGCCCTAAGTTAGGAACGAACGATTGCTTACAGCCCATTGGATTGCTCACGGTGGTCGTTAAACCTCCCATCGAAAAAAAAAAAAAGAACAAGCATCGGGAGGTCAATAGAAATATCAACATATCAGGCTGTTGCGATGCTGAGAATTTCTATTGGTTCTCTAAATACGGTAGCCTGTGGATTGTTATATGGGGAGATTTCCTTGATCTCATCCCACTTTGGACAGCGTCATGATTTACAACCTCTCGAGCCGAAGCTGTTGTTAACTTACCTTGTTTTATGTTACACTTTTGTTCAGAAAGTCTTAATTTAAAGTCTGCTTGGTTATACTCGCATGAAGTAAACACCAGAGTTCGTAGGTAGTGCGACAGGATTCCGAATTGTGGTGATAATAGTCGACAAAAACCTTTTTGTCTTTAATACTAAGTTTAGATCAAAATTATTCAGAATGTTTTTGAGAAAACAAGAGAAACTAGGTATGGGAGCAAGTCGTCCTGGTAGTAGCACAATTACAGGCTATGGCGTCTGCTCTTCTGATGACATCATTGATAACTTGTGTGTCAAAACCGGTAGATGAGGTTAGATATCTTAGGTTATTCGTCTTCGTGTCACAGGCCATTCTGTTGGAGGATAACGTAAATGCTCTATTAGTCATGTATCGGAAACGAGGGTACTAATGTTCCTTATGGCTTACTGAAGCTGGGAGAATATCACTAGGCACCTAGCACGGCTTGTAATAAACCTGGCTTTGTTGATCCCCAGTGTGGGGGTTCCGAACTAGAACATCCAAAAAAAGGCAATAAGATATTAGATTCGCACTCCACAAAAACCTTTATATTGGTGTGAGAGGAGCTGGAAATGCTGTGGAGAATCTGATCCGTGGGTCCATACAAAGAATATATCATCTGCATACCTCAGTCACACCTGAGGAGTTCGGGTGGTTTTCAGTTCTTTCGGCAGTTAATAGATGTCAGAATTTATTTTGCCTTTAACTGTCCTTTCCAAGTTTTGTTTAAAAAAGACCAGTTACCTAACCTGTAAATCAATTAAGATATTTTCTCAAAATATTATGTTAAAATTACATCTATAGTGCAACTAAAGATTCTAAACGTAGTGTGCCCCTGATTAATTACTTTAAACGGGTTCCTGGTTTTAACTCTGAAAAATATCTTTACGGCCGATGAAGTAAAATAAAAAGAAAAAGGGAAAAGAAATAAATAAAAAAGCCACACATAGGTAAAGATTCCTTTCCCAGATGCGGTAGCAACCATTTTTTTCCTAGTAGTTGCGTTTGAAAGGCAAACTCCTAAGCATATTATTTCAGTTTCTACACAGTTTGTTAAATTACAGTTCAGTTATACTACAGTTCCTGAAAGTAACACAGCGTTTCACAAATTGAGAGAGAGAGAGAGAGAGAGAGATAGAGAGGTCTAAGAATGCAATGAAATCAAAAGTGACAATCTTTGCTACGTCACTAGTAGCTATAAATTTAGAGTAAATATACTGCTGTTAATAGAAATCACAACACCAAGAAAGCAACAAGCTATCGCAATGAAACTTATGGGAGTGATTAGTTATGGTACAAGCTACAAACGATCACAATGAAACTTACGTGAGTGATTAGTTATGGTACAAGCTACAAACGATCACAATTACATATCAGTTAGTGATGAAGCAGGTCAAATATATTTATATCAAGTAAATCCAACATGGGCGGTGATATGGGCCCCACACGCCATGGGATCGAATTAAATAGAGTGAAGAAGGTCGTCTTCTGTGTTATGGGCATTCCATCCGGCTTCGACACACATCCGAAATTTGTTTGTTTTTACAGGCGGAGAGGCCATGCCAGTCAGTCGTTGCGCTAAGGGACCTCAGTCGTTCTCTATAGGCGACAAATCTTGCACGCGAGCAGGTTAGGAAAGACGAACGACATGGTCCGCAGAGAATACGTCTTGTACAGTACGAGCAACATGGGGTCGGTCACTGTCTTGCTGGGAGACGGCTTCCGAGATCGTCTGTAAGAAGTGTTGAATTTCTGCTTCCTGCACATTCGTGATGTAGTGTTTTCTGTTTAATGTACCTCTGATGCCTTGTAGGCGAGTGAGTGAATGCAACGGTAAAGCGTTTCTGGACCATCACCCTCGGCGTGGGAACAGTATGTCGCTGCACAATGCAGACTTCCAGATGTCGTTCACCACGGTATATGCGAACACGGATTCGCCCGTCGTAATGCATTAATTTGAATTAGGACTCGTCCAAAAATACAATACACTCCATAGAAAGACATTGATCCCACATATATGTAACCGGTGGAAAGAAAGACATTGATCCCACTGATATTTTTAGCATGTAACTTTTATGATTGACGACTGTGAAGCTGTGGAACGATATAATGGTACGTGCTTTTTGCCATTTTTTCTGTGAACGGTCTAGACTGCGACGCGCAATCGGCTTGTTCTTCGATACTCAAAGAAGACTGCGTGTGGAGGAGATGCACCTTAATTTTCTGAGGAATTGCAGAGAACTTCGGATTATTCCTAATTTCCTTTCATTGAGATGTATTCCATCCTCGCATCAAGACAACTTGGTACTGAGAAATGCGGAAGTTAAGCGGTTAGTGAAGGCAATTCGTCTGAAATATTGCCTGTTGGATACATTGCATCGTCGTACATATTTGGCGTACCGTTTTCTAGATCATTTGGCCCACCCCTATCTGTTTGAGAGACTTATGATTGTCCACAACTCTATGTTGAACACTGAGCTGCAAATAATTCAAAGTATACATATTCATAAGCTAAGAATACTTGTATCTCGAGCCACTGATGGTACCACACGAGGTGGTGCCTCCCTCCCCCAGAATTTGTCTTCAGCACCTCGATTAAAATTTCACAATTTTAGTGATGTTTCGTTGAATCCAGTTCTGGTCCGGGCATTAAATTGGGGGTCGAAATTCAACTACCCCACCGATGGTGTTAATGCTTTCCGTGTTATTACAGAGACCGAGAACATTATTCATGCTTTGCCTTTGGAGGACCAGGATTCTGCTAGGCAAAAAATTGCGAAGATTTGCAGTCAAATTGGGCCTCAGGTGCCCTCGGCGATGACAGTGTATTACAGTGAAGAGAAGAAACTGTTGTGTGAATTGAGAAATAACCCTGACATTGTTATCACCGTTGCAGACAAGGCTCACGACATCGTTATTTAAATCGGGAGGATTATATTCAGAAGATGAACAATGTGATTAATACTATTCCTCACTCAATTGTCCTTTCTGACCCAACTTCGGCCACTATTGGACAAATTTCAGCCCTTAAAAGAGAGGGTTTGTTGCCTAGTGAGATTCATTCTATGTTAAGAAGTGTTGTTGGCCCTGTCATTCCCAATATATTTGGCACCGTTAAGACTCACAAGCCTGGTTTGCCTCTTCGCCCGCTCGTTTCTAGTTGTAACAGTCCTTTAAGACCATTAGAGAGGGCGTTGGCACGTTACCTTCGGCCTTTTGTCCAATCCTCACCTTATTCCATCACCAGTTCCCTCCAGGCCATTGCCCGTATTCGAGAATTCAGAGGCTTGGGCTCCTCTTTCATTTTGGCATCATTGGATGTGGAATCGTTATATCCGAGTGTTCCATTGAACGTAGCTCACGATTTGATTATTTCTAAGTTGTCCGACTTGGGAACTATTCCCCTAATGCAAGTTCAGGCAATTTCCGATGCTTTAAATATTATTGCAAAAAGATCCTTTTTTCGCTTTAATGGGACCATTTACCGTCAGGAGGTGGCACTCCTATGGGCTCGCCTCTCTCTGCTGTTTTGGCAGAGGTGATCATGCAAGATTTGGAGGACGATATTTTGGCCAGGGCAGAGAAGGTTCCAGCACTGTACTTGCGTTACATCGATGATGTTTTTGTCTTTTGGCCACATTCTGGTGATGCTTTGCTTTCTTTTAGAAGCCTTTTGTCGTCTAAATATCCTACTATTAACCTGACGATAGAATGGGAGGAAAATTTTAAGATCCCTTTCTTGGACCTTCTAATCACCAGACATGTTAATAAGGATTTTTTTACTTTTGAAGTGTATCGGAAGGCCGTTGGTTCTTTTGATATCATTCCACACGCCTCTTTCCACACGGCTAGATATAAACTTGCAGCTATTCGGGCTTTGGTGAATAGAGCGTATAGCCATTCCTTGTGCATTGCTGCTCGGAATAAAGAACTTCTTTTTATTAAAACCATTGTGATGGAACATGGGTATGGTGTTTGTATTGTGAAAAAGTTGTGTGCTCGGCATAGGAGAAGTAATTCGTCTTCGTTGTGTGTTGAGCGTGAGCAGATTACTTATGTGGGATCAATGTCTTTCTTTCCACCGGTTACAAATGCATTGCGGAGAGTTTGTAAAAAACACAAAAAAGATTTTGGTGATGTGGCCTCTAACCTTCGGAGCATGCTTAGGAAGGATCGTGAGCCCAAACCCATCCAAGAACAGTGGGGCGTGTACTGTGTGCCCTTGAAGACCGACGTTGCTGCTGCTCCTAATTCATGGTACATAGGATCCACTCTTCGTAATTTAGGAGTTAGAGTGACTGAACATCAGTACACTGTAAAGACTGGATCTACTACTACTGCCCTTGCACGCCTGGTTAAGTCTGGAACTCATCTGCCCTCATGGTCTGAGACTTATTTATTACTTAGGACCAGAGGTAGGTATATGACTCTCTTCGCCGAAAGTTTGTATATTGACGTTTTTAAGGACGTATGCTGTAACGATGACTTACCTGCACATGTACATGCACCGTGGATTCGCTTATTTAATTTTTTATGTCGTGCGAAGTACCCTACTGCGGGGGTTGATAACGGACCCTGTGCTTATTTTTCACTTCGGTGAATATGTATTTGTAATCTATTTGGTGTTTTCTTTCTTTGCTTTGTTTCTCGCTGTAACCGAGTTGTGACGCGGATATCATGTCACTCACCGGGATCGCTGTTGTCTTCGGGGCAATCTATATATTAAGTGTGTGTGTTCTCCTACCGCCAGTTCTTTTAACCATTAACCTGATGACGCACAGGGCGCCTGTTGCGAAAGATCTTGTTTTTACCTAATATGCCTTTTAGTAGTAAAATTCTAATTGTATGTTTTGGGTAGTTTTCTACATGCTTAGACAGCTGCCTTTTTATTCTTCTTGATATAAATTTCTGATATCCGAGAAAATACTGCATAAAAATTCCATTTGAGGTTTCACCAAGAATTTATCGTTAAAGATAAATGGTCAAACCAAAAATCAGTGATGATATTTTAAATACCTGTTATTCATCATATGTTTAATTTTCAGATCGAGTCATTAATAATTATCTATTTCATTAGCGTCTGTGTCAAGTAATAGTTTCTATAAGTGTATTTTTAAGTTCTAATAGTATCCAGTGGTAGGGATAAAATGGTTTTTAATTACACTGTTGGCCACCAAAAATGCAACACCAAGAAGGGAAAATCCGATTGGCCTGAAATTCTCAGCATACGTCGCCCGCGAGAGGACGTGCAAACGATTAGCATTACAGGGCATATGCGAATCATGTGCTCCCGGCACGCCACCGAGAAGCACTATAAGGAGGGTGCACAGAAGGTGTGGTGTAAGTAGTGGAAGTGTGTTGTGCTGCCGGACCTGTGCATTTGCTGCCGGGCCTGTGCGTGGGGACACCGCAGCGATGCCTGGTCGCAGAATACCGCAGTCATCCCAGCAAATTTCGGAATTCGACACAGGATGATTAGTGGCTTATTGTGACAGCGGTTTATCGTACCGAGACATCAGGGCCCGTGTGGGACGACATCCAGCCGCAGTGAGGCGAGTAAGGATTCGGTGGGTGCAGGAGGGACGGACGGACCGACGTGAGCGATTGCCGCAGCCGCGGCTCACCCCCGAACGAGAAGACCGGAATGCTGTGCGGCGGGCATTAACGGCTCGGACCGCCACATCACGAACGTTACCGCAGGAATTAGGGTGTGTTGCGCAACAACCTGTGTCAGCACGTACCGTTCGACATCGTCTGCAGGAGTGGCGGCGCCCATTGCCCCGATTACCATTTAATTTACACCACCGGCGAGTGCGGCGGCAATGGACCGTTAAACGCCGCACCAGGACTACGGAATGTCACGACATTGTCTTCTCCGACGAATCCCGCTTCTGCCTGAAACACCACGATGGTCGGACCCGCGTGTGGCGGCACCGCGGCGAGAGACTACATGTCGCCTGCATTAGGCCTCGCCATACCGGTCCGTCGCTTGGCGTTATGGTTTGGAGCGCAATTCGATATGACACCTGTACCCCTCTAGTACGCATCGTCGGTACACTCAACAGACACCGCTACGTCTCTGACGTTTTGGAGGCTGTAGTCCTCCCTTACCTGCAGAACCTGCCAGCGCCCACGTTTCAAAAGGACAATGCGCACCTGCACGTGGCAAGCATCGTGCAACAATTTTTCACGGACCACCAGGTGTCACTGTTGCCGTGGCCCGCCTGTTCTCTCGATATGTCGCTCATCGAACACGTCTGGTAGCTGATCGGCAACCGAGTGGCCCGGCAAGCACCACCAGCGGCTACGCCTGATGAACTGTGGCAACGTGTGGAAGCTGCCCGGACCGACTTACCCCAAACCTCTTTCGTTCGATGCCGCGGAGTGTAGCGGCCTTTATTACCAGCCATGGGTGCCGCACGAACTATTGATGCCTGTGCGTTCCGCAAATTGCACGGACCTGTAAGCCTAATCGTTTCATCTTTGTATCTGTTGTTATGTGTTCAGTAAATTTGGCTTTGCTATCTCGTGTCCTTCTTGGTGTTGCTTTTTGGGTGGCCAGCAGTGTATATTTCTCCTGTGAAATCACTATTTAGTTAAAGTGATTATTAAGAAACCCAGTATCTAACATTCTCACGCACACGTATGTTTGGATATGCTGAATATGAGAATTTTCCTCTCTCGTACAACGCTGAAATACCATATGCAAAGTGCAAAGTTTCCAAAACCATAGTTTTTGGGCATCAAAATCTAAAAACTTCTCAATACTTTCAGGGTTACTGTTCGAATCAAACAGTTAGTTCCTTTTTCGTGCAATCTATCTTCTGTCACATGATCGCGATAGTTCCATTCGGTGTTACAATTTACTGTGGGATGTTCTATATTTTATTTCCGACAAAACCTTTGCATTTTAGCCTCTCGAAGGAAAACATTCACACCTATCGAAATATTTTATCAAAGCAGCGATTTAAAAAAAACCTCAAAAATCTTGGAAATGAAATCCTATAAGATAATAAAGTGCTGGTGCACAATGAAATATGAAAAAAAAATTCCTTTCCTGATAGGGCTTTTTATACTCTTTAAATTTTAAGTTTTCACTCTGCTGGAATATTGTTTTTAAAGAATTTGTTCAGTGGCACATGCATTGCTTAAGATTTAGAAGTCAGATTTCTTCTTTAGGCTATAAAACCATGTTGTTTTATTAATCTTTTTCTTTTCAGTTCAATAGAATTTATGTTAAAATGTAGTTATTGTGAAGGACCTCTTTTTGTTTCATAAATTCATACCAAGCTGACCATGTAGTTATATTCAATACAAGTATATATCCCGAATTTTCCGTGGATGTTATCGAAATTTACCTGAGAAGCTTCAGCTGTAATAAATAAATTTTCCCCCTTAACATTCCACTTTGGTTTTAATTTCGTTTCACAGCACATCCATGTCATAACAGTTACATTATGGTGACACAAGTTCTAGTAACTACGGTAAAACGAAGTTTGACCTTTTAACTCCAATGAATGTTTTCCGGCATATCAGAATTCCTTGAACTTTCTCCATAATACCAATAGTATGCGACATAATAATATATTTAACATTGCTAAACTTGAATATACTCGTCGCCTGATGCCTAAAAAGGTACTCTGAAATTTTAACTTGTCAAACATATTTGATCATATTGTCTGTATGGTGTCGCCCATTTATGTAAGAAATTCTTCCATACAAATAGTTTGGTATGATCATCATCATATGTAGAGGATTTCAGGGAGGGAGTGTCTGACCCCAGGTCTTAAACAACTTTTAGAAATAGGAAGCTAGGAAATTTCGGCTAGAGTGCCCGATAGCAAAGTGCTATATCCTGCCGATGACTGCGCCAAATTTCTTTTCTTGCTCTAAGAGCGAACGCGTCGTCACGTGACTTAGCGCCGCCTCCTACTTAAGTATCCGAGGCGCACGCGCTACGTGAGCTCTCACAAGAAGCAGAAAGTGGTTTATTCTTCCCGGAAACACTCTCTCTCTCTCTCTCTCTCTCTCTCTCTCTCTCTCTCTCTCTCCCATTCTGTTCGAGCGAACAAACGAAACCTCCCCCGCGTTACTATATATATATATATATATATATGTGTGTGTGAACCGGGAAGGCAGAGCGACACAGCTGGTTATACGGAAGTATATCCACCTTCAGACATACTAATGTGAAGAGAACGCTTGGTTAACACATATACAAAACATTTATTCTTCATCAACTAGAATTTTGATGGCGACGGATTATTCGCTCTTGGAAGTGGCCTCGTTATGACTAGACCGGGTAAAGATCGTGGGACGCGCAGGATAAGGTGATCGAATTCTGTAGAAATATCACGCTGCGCTGGCGTCCTAACTTAGAGTCTTCTTGACACTAGAAAGCCCTGTATCTCATCGATACTTCAGGAACAGTCTTCTAGCTATCCTTCTCTAATCGATCTTCAGTAGACTGTACTAAGTCCGTAATTCAGTAGTATATCATCAAACTACTCTATCGGAATCCCTGACTCGTGTCAATTACTTCCGTAGCGGCGACCTACCTCATCTAGGGTCGGTGCTCGCTGATTTTCCATGTGGACTCCGAGATCCCGTCACATCATCACACCAAACGCGTTCCTTTCTATCGGAGGACTATCACCTCCGCGCTCCGAAGACAGACTGACGAGCAGATCCTGTAGGAGTGACCTCTTCGCTTCCCCCTTTTAACGCTGCTCCTCTTTCAAGGGCGATGGCGCTGACCTTCAACTCCGCTAGCCGGTACATGCTGCTCTCCTCTCTGGCCACGTGTAACCTCTCGCGTCTTTCACCTGCCTCGTCCTCTAGTCGTTTTCTGTGAATCGAGTTCCAGGACCTTTAAATCTACCTTGCGCGTTCCTCGTTTTCTCCCCAGGCCATCCTTTGTGAGTACCTCCTTTCAAGAAAGCAACCCTGCCACCGTAGTGCATCCGTAGCAATACAATACACATTGTTATAATTATACAAAAGAGTATGTCTGGATTTCAGACTTGCAGGCGCGAAGTGAAAATTAACAATGTATCTGTAAAAGTCACAGCGTCCTTGGCAATATTCTCAGTTCGTAGAACAAGTCCTGGCACTTTCTAAGGCGTGAGAACCTGAAGTCTTTTGTCACACATATCGACTTCACACAAAAAAGTATTAAACATATTTGCGAACTCTCTGTCGCCAATTTGGGAACTTGCGATGTTTTCTTTGGTCAACCCCCCCCCCCCATAATGTTTATCATTGAAATTAATTAACATCATTAATGTGTCCGTTCTTACAGGCTCCTACTTCTGAGACGAAATGTGTGTGATGTCATATTTCACATGTAGAGCCTTAAGCCTCATGAGCAAAGTTCGCTCGGTGACCTCCTCGGCGTCTCTTTAATTCGATACGCCCACAAGCTTCTGTTGTGTCACACATATATACATACATACACTGGGCAGTACCACCAAAGAACCTCGCTGGGTTTCTACCTGAGTGTTG
The DNA here is from genome assembly GCA_039090855.1 of Macrothele yani. Lineage (NCBI taxonomy): Eukaryota > Metazoa > Arthropoda > Arachnida > Araneae > Macrothelidae > Macrothele > Macrothele yani. Next base: position 189,662,886 of record CM077034.1, on the reverse strand, counting down.
ACTCCTCCCCCTTTTCAGTTTTCAAGGGTGCGAAGCTCTCCTCCTTCTTCCCTAAAAGCCAATCGTGATAGAGCATCTGCATGGGGAATTAATTTCCCTGCGATGTTCGATATGGTTCAATTGAATTGGGCTATGGCTAAGCTCCACCTCTGTAGTTTGGAACTCTGTGAAGCCGTGCTGTTCAAAAACGTTAAATTGTTGTGGTCAGGCATAATCTCGATCTGGTGTCCGAAGATCCACCCCTCAAACTTCTGTAGCGCCCACACTACCGCGTAGGCTTTCTTATGGCTCGCCGCCCAGCGTCCCTATATACCAGTACGCTTTTTTTTTTTTTTTTTTTTTTTTTTTGATTGGAGGTTTAACGACCACCGTGAGCAACTCAATGGGCTATAAGCAGTCGCCCGTCCCTAATTTAGAGTCACTGGTTTAAGGGAAGGGAGAGAGCCAGTGCCGTAAGACAAACACAACATCCATGCCTGACCGGGATTCGAACCCGGACCCCTTACGGACGAATGATCAGAGGCCAACGCCTTAGACCACGGCGCCACCGGGGCGGCTCGCTTTTTACTGGCGTACGCTACTGGTCGGAACTTCCTCTTCTTGTCTCTTTGCCCCAAACATCACGCTACTGCGTATGCGCTGGCGTCCGTGTGCAATACGAACGGCTTATTTACGTCTGGGGTAAACATCACGGGTGCTGTACACAATAGCCGTTTCAGAACGGCAACGCCCCCTCCAGTTCTGATGTCCAAACCAATTTCTCTCACGCCTTCTTTCCGGTCAGATCGCTCAACGGTGTAGCTATCTCTGCAAATTTAGGTACATAATCTCCGTAGTAGCTACACAGTCCGAGAAAGCTATGTACCTTCCTTTTCGTCTCGGGGGGTTCTAAATATCGTACTGCCTGGAGTTTCTAGGGATCTGGCTGGTCCCGCCCAGACCCTACTACATGTCCTAAATAATATACGCTATCCTGGGCGAAACAACATTTCTTAAAGTTGCTCGTGAACCCGGCTCCCTCCAGACTCCTCATCACCAATCTCCAATGCGGCGTAGGCAATACGCTCCCCGATTCAACGGTTATTATATTATCCCCTCCAGTAGCGGCTCTTGCCACTCCGGAGAAAGACTTGCCCCTATCACTTGCTACCTCCGGTCGCTCCTGTATTGGGTCCCGTGCTATCGTTAGGCTTCTTACTCGTGCGCCCGTCGGGTACGCCCACTCTTCCTCCGTTATGCTATTCAACACTTCTTGCATATCCCCTAAATCCTCGTCGAATTCAAAGATGCCCCTTGCGACGTCGATCCTGGGCCGGTACTCTCTCAGTTCTCCTACGTGTGCGTGGCGCTTGTATCTCAAACCCAAACTGATTGCGTAGCTATCGCTCCCTCGCTTCTCTAAAATAAATGTTCGACATGTCCATCTTACATCAATTTCATTCTTAAAGTACGGGGTAAGTGCTATGACTTGGTCATCTACTTCGAAGGATTTCGGCCTCCGCCGTCGCTTATAATACGAGGCGTCCCGTCGTGGTTGACCCTTGTCTACTTCCCCTGCCTGCTGTGTCATCTTCTCTACTTTCTCCTCCCACTCCTGAAGGTATTGGGTGGCCGACGCGGTTATCCTTATGGGGCCCACAATTTCCTCTTTTACCTCCTGAACGGAAAACGCTGGCCTCCTAACTGGGGTTATGGGAACCCGGTCTTCCTGTGTGACTGGCCTCCTAAGTTGGCAAGCCTATCAGTCATCACCATATTTCTTAACGTCCTTCTGGTCGGATGGCCAATGAAATGAGTGGCGGATACGCTCTAAGGCCTATTCGTGGCCTAAATCAGCCGTATCCACTGAGTCGTGCGCCAACCTCATGCTTTCTCCCCTTATACATTCCGGCACCACCTACTGATTGACCGTTTGTCCTAACACCTACTCTCGGTGATGTAGCAGCCCATCTACCAAAGATCCTTGCGTCTCGTCGCGTGTCTGCTGGTCCTTGAAAACTACGTAGTCTGGGCTACGAGCCTCCCCATCTATGGGAATCTTATCTCGGCTAGAGCTGGCCTCGCTCTCCGTTGACTGCAAAATTTCTGTCCCTTTACCTGATTGGCTGCCTGCCGCGCGCTCCGCGGATGCCCCGCCTATCTCAGCAACCTCGCTTCCTGACGACAGGGGCGACAACAACACTTCCGACGCTTGCTACTCTCGCTCTTCCCTCGCGACGCAAACATCTTGGGCTTCGTATGGATCTTTTTCTGTAAGCTTTTTCCCATCTCGTAAATCCCTTTCGTTGTCCTCCGCTCCTGAAATGATAAACGACATCTGGGTTGAAACAAACCACTCGGGACTCGCTTGCCTAGCTTCCATCATCTTCGCATAATCTAACGGCGTAATTAACGCATCGTTACTGAGCTGGGTTACGATAGCATACATTATTTCCGTCATATCCATCACCTCTGTCATGGCCTTTTCCAAATCTGGGTATATTAACCTAACTTTTAGTTGTTTTAAGGGAAAGTTTGCAGTCCTCCCGTCGAAACCCGTCAAAATAATACACCCGATCTCTTCCTCATCTTCTTCCTCTAGCTTACCCTCTTTTACACAACCAAATTCCGCCCCGCTGTTTACGATTATCCCGGCCTGAAGTCCTTTCGCTGTTTCTATCTTTAACTGTCCTGCTACAGGTATCTCCATAATCTCGCATTGGCTACTTTCGGATCCCCGTATCCTTAACATTTTTGTCTCTAACTTCCTAGGGTCCTCTTCGGGTTGCTTCTCGACGTCCCTTGCTTTGGTTACTTCCCTTCTCTCCTCTCTTTTCGCTACCCAGCTTACCTTCTTATTCCCATCGTTTCTCCAATTTCCTGTCGGTCCCTTATTATCTTGTCCCGCAGTACCTCTCAGCTGGCAGTTCACGCGTCGGTGCCGCGCCTTCCCGCAAAGAAAACAGATCATACCCCGATCAAAATTGGGGCTCTCTGGAGGTCTAATTAGGTCCCCTCTATTATTAAACCCTGATCCGGTCACTGGGAATGTACGTTTCTGGTGTAGCCCGTTGTTAGGCGGATTTTCCCTCTTTAACTGATTTGTCCCTGCTGCATTATACGGACCTCCCTTAAATTTAGAGCCCCACGCGTAATTGATTTTGGGTCTCCCTTCTCCCATTCCATCCCTTCCACATGTGTCTCATACAGGTCACATAACTCTCCCAATTTGCTCGCTGGAACCAATTTCCCTACGGCGCCCCTCTGCAGCAGATAAGTTTTCAAACTTGGAGAAAGCAAACCCTTTAAGTTATCACAAATTAATAAGTTCATTAACTGCTGGAATTTAGATACTCCGCTCTTCTCCACGTAGTATTGGAGCGCTCGTCCAATACGACCTGCTAACTGCTGGAAGCTTTCCTGTTTATTCCGTTTCATTGTCTCAAACGTTTTGAGATGGATATCGGCGGTCAAGTGGCACTCCGCCAAAATAGCTTCCTTGACGGTGTTGTAGCAATCATACTGCTCCAGGGTTAGTCGTCTGAACAAGTTGTTCCCGCATTCGGCGTTAAATAAAACCATGACTAACCGTCCCGGAATCTCTTCTGGAACAGCATGTAATAGAAAGGCGCTCTCTATGCAATCGAAAAAATCTAGGATTTCCTCGGGCTTAGAAGGACTCTTTGGAATTGTCCTCTCTATTATTCTCATGTAATCGGCTAGGCATCCCTGATCGTTCCTTTTCTTCGCCGGAGCGTGACCTTCTGAGGATAACTGTATCTCATTCAGCTCAAAGTCCCTTTCTTCCTTTCTATCTGTTAACTGCAGCTGTAGCATCCTCTCGGCCCGTTCGGCTTCTAGCTCGATTTTTTCAGCTCCCTCTCTGCTTCTATCTCGGTTTTCCTCAGTGCTCTTTCCGCTTCTAGCTCGGTTTTCCTCATTTCCCTTTCCGCTTGCTTTTCCTGGCATTCACTTTCTGCTTTCCTTTCTTGCAATTCCCTTTCTGCTTTCTTTTCTTGCAATTCTCTTTCTGCTTTCTTTTCTTGTAATTCGAGCATACGAAATTTAAATTCCAATTCTAACCTAGCGGTATCCCCTTCCATCTTTCTTTGGTTAATCTGTACCTCGTGATTAGAATCTGAGCTGTTATCTTTCTGTTTATCACTTTCCCCTTCACTTCCCTCTACATTCTGTCCTTCGTACTCCTGACTCTTTTGCCCGTCCAAAAGCTCATCCATATTGCATGCAATATTCATAAAGAATATTCATAAATACCAATATGCACATAAAAGTACAATCAAATTTTCGATATCATCCTATGCTCTCAACCTGGTTACCCTACTCACTCCTAACATTCCCACATGCTTATTTCAACATATAATAATAAGACACAATAAAATTCTTGACATAAATAATAACCTCAAATTTTACACATAAATACACTTTGACAACTGATAATTTCTTTGACCCTATGGTCTTTAACTGATCGCACCTTAACGCGAATTCTACTAGCTTTAGGTGGCAAAAATACTACAGGTAGTGCCCCGAAATAAAATTACGATTCCAAAATGATACTTCCCCGCTGAAGCCATTAAAGCTTCCTTCTGCTTCTTCCTGTGTCCTGTGATGGCCGGACACTTCATTTTGAGTTCTTTTTTCTTGATTCACAATGCAGTCCTGTAGCACCGTGAGGCACTCTGGTTACGAGCTCTCCTCACTGTATCTGCTATCTCGTCGTCCACTTCACTTTGAGTTCTTTTTTCTTGATTCACAATGCAGTCCTGTAGCACCGTGAGGCACTCTGGTTACGAACTCTCCTCACTGTATCTGCTATCTCGTCGTCCACTTCACTTTGAGTTCTTTTTCTTGATTTACAATGCAGTCCTGTAGCACCGTGAGGCACTCTGGTTACGAGCTCTCCTCACTGTATCCGCTCTTTCGCCGTCCGGGTCGTAGGTTTCCTTCGATGCGCTTGATCTCTCGTCCGCCGCAGCGTGCGAGAAGCTTCCTGGTAGCGGACTTCCTCTAGTCGTCCGTCGTCGGATAAAGTTCCGTCGGTACCTACTCTTTCACCTGTGGGTACCGTGATTTTTCTCTTGCCTACCTAACTGAATTTTTTTCCTCAGCCTGTCTATCTCCTCAGATTTCGGTTGTGCTATATCCTGCCGATGACTGCGCCAAATTTCTTTTCTTGCTCTAAGAGCGAACGCGTCGTCACGTGACTTAGCGCCTCCTCCTACTTAAGGTTCCGAGGCGCACGCGCTACGTGAGCTCTCACAACAAGCAGAGAGTGGTTTATTCTTCCCGGAAACACACTCTCTCGCTCTCTCTCATTCTGTTCGAATGAACAAACGAAACCTCCCCCGCTTTACTGTATATATATCTGTGAACCGGGAAGGCAGAGCGACACAGCTGGTTATACGGAAGTATATCCTCCTTCAGACATACTAATATGAAGAGAACGCTTCGTTAACATATATACAAAACATTTATTCTTCATCAACTAGAATTTTGATGGCGACGGATTATTCGCTCTTGGAGGTGACCTCCTTATGACTGGACCTGGTAAAGATCGTGGGACGCGCAGGATAAGGTGATCGAATTCTGTAGAAATATCACTCTGCTCTGGCGTCCTAACTTAGAGTCTTCTTGACACTAGAAAGCCCTGTATCTTATCGATACTTCAGGAACAGTCTTTTAGCTATCCTTCTCTAATCGATCTTCAGTAGACTGTACTAAGTCCGTAATTCAGTAGTATATCATCAAACTACTCTATCGGAATCCCTGACTCGTGTCGATTACTTCCGTAGCGGCGACCTACCTCATCTAGGGTCGGTGCTCGCTGGTTTTCCATGTGGACTCCGAGAGCCCGTCACACCATCAACGCAAACGTGTTCCTTTCCATCGGAGGACTATCACCTCCGCTCTCCGAAGACAGACTGACGAGCAAATCCTGTCGGAGTGACCTCTTCGCTTCCCCCTTTCACGCTGCTCCTCTTTCAAGGGCGATGGCGCTGACCTTCAACTCCGCTAGCCGGTACATGCTGCTCTCCTCTCTGGCCACGTGTAACCTCTCGCGCCTTTCACCTGCCTCGTCCCCTAGTCGTTTTCTGGGAATCGAGTTCCAGGACCTTTAAATCTACCTTGCGCGTTCCTCGCCTATCCTCAGGCCATACATTCGTGAATACCTCCTTTCAAGAAAGCAACCCTGCCACCGTAGTGCATCCGCAGCAATACAATACACATTGTTATAACTATACAAAAGAGTATGTCTGGATTTCAGACTTGCAGTCGCCAAGTGAAAATTAACAATGTATCTGTGAAAGTCACAGCGTCCTTGGCAATATTCTCAGTTCGTAGAACAAGTACTGGCCCTTTCTAAGGCGTGAGAACCTGAAGTCTTTCGTCATAAATCACGACTGCCCCCCCCCCAAAAAAAGGATCAAATATATTTGCGAACTCTCTGTCGCCAGTTTGGAACTTGCGATGTTTTCTTTGGTCAAAAAAACACCCACATAATGTTTATCATTGAAATGAATTAACATCGTTAATGTGTCCGTTCTTACAGATGAATTAAACAAATAAAAGTTCTCTCATTGTAAAGGGCGATCGTTCAACGTTGAGTTTGTCCCTAGGTATCATTAAAGTAATAGTACATTATACTGAATACAGCCACGTTAGAAGCATTTGCACATACAACTGAACAATAATAGTAAAAGTTATGTCAGTAAATGAAAAACAATCGGGAATGTTTAGAGAAGTGTAAAATAATCATAAATTGAAAAGTGAAAAGAGTTTAATCATTCCTCAATAACTGAAGTAGTTCCAAATATGCAGGATATAACACATATTGAAACATATTTTTCTACAGAGCAACATTCTGGTAAACTTATTTTGGAAACACAGTACAAAAGATAAAGGAAAACAGATAGAAACAAAAGTTAAGCTTTCAGAGAAAGAATACTGTCAAGAATATACGTTCAAAATAACTGATTATAAAAAATGGCACCTTAAAAAAACACAATCTTAATTTTATTCTTTACACATTTGTTTTGGATATAAGGAAATTCTTTTTTTTTTAATAGAAACAAGTTATTTCCATTCTTATTTCTTTTATAAATAAATAATTTTTTTTTAACTGTCACTGAACTTTAAAATAATAATTTGTTGGGAAATAATTAGATATTATAAATAAATTTTATAAACAGTAATTTTCACTTTCTGAGGAAATTATGGGTATGGAGTCCCTCACCTGTCTCGTATCTCGGTTATACTAGTAGCACTTAATTATTGCATGTTCTTCTTTTAACGCTTATTTGGTAGTGAGAACAATTAAGTTATTTTTTTGCTTCGAAAGCCGTTTTACTGTGTTGGAAGATGTGGAATTGGAAGAAATTCATCAGTGACATTGATAGAGATGAGGCTACTTGTATTTCGTGGTGTGAACGCCAAGGACTGCTAAAAGAAGATATTCAGAGGGTCAATCGGTGACTCTGAGAGTGATGTGAGGCATCGTTTTGGACAATTCATTTGTTAGAAGTTGTACCTTTCATGGAAGGATGAGTTGCGTTCCCGTACCGTTAGGACGTGGAAGAATCATGGAAGCATTAGCTGTACTCCCGTACCGATAGTGATTACTTTTCATGGACGGACCAGCTGTGTTCCTGTACCGTTAGTGATGTGAGTCATCGTTTTGGACAATTCAGGTGTCAGAAGTACCATGTTTCAGGAAAGAATGAGGTGAATTCCCATACCGTTAGGACGTGGTTCCACAAAGCTCGTAATGATATCGTGATTATTTGAGTGTATTGTTTCGCTATAGATTTATCCAACGAAGAGGCAATCTATGAATCGTCAAAAGGCGACGTTTCCAAGTCAAATCAGACTGTTAGAGATTGATATCAGTATAGCACAGAAAAACATTTGTGTCCTTTCAAACGCAAGTTAGTACAAGGAAGTCAAACGCTCATTTTTTATACCATATTCTGTAATTCCAACGAACCTGTCGTCTTTCCTCATCTCTTGTTTTTCATCATCAGATAGTTCTTCCCTGGCATGTAATCAATTCATTTTAAATTAACGTAATCAGTTAATTTATTATGCCAGTTCGACACTTTCCCATTCATGAAGAACAAAAAATGTTCCGTCATTACAAATGTTTTGAGGTAGGTACACAATCAGCTTTCAAAAATGTCGTTTTATGAGCCAACCTAATATAATAAGGAAATTGCAACTTAGTTGCTTCACATATTTCATGGTTGTAGAAAACGCTGTATAAAAGGTGTAACATGCCGGATTACTTTTAAAAGAATCAACCAATCCAGGATTTTTGACATACTGAAATTCAAAGTTTACATATAATCGCAAAAAGCTTATAACTTAATACCCTAAAGCACAAATGTAAAAGCAATAGGACGTACAGAAATACTTCAGAACTATCCCAGAATTATGTATAAATGCAAACAACATATACTGGAAACCGTATAATCGAGGTTCGATTCTATATACTTTTATTTGAACTGCTATGGATACAACGTAATAACAATTACACTCAGTAAATTACTTTCTCGAATAGGTCATTGAAAATGATGACTGGGGATCCTGGTCTTATAAAATAACGTGATACTAAAGCTTGGCTTTTAAACTTTTATAATACAATTTAATGGAATTCTAAAGGCCAATATAAAGAAGCGTGTTGAACATGTTAATACACATCTCGTCCAACACCACTCAGGGCACCAGAAGTGGCGAGAACGTGAGTGGCTTTTTTCAAACACTGATTACGGTGTCTAATCCATAAATATTCAAAATCAACCTCTGTCCTGTCCTGTGAGTCGCACCAGTTGCTTTTGTAAACTTTGCCCTGGAGCTGGCTTAAATGGTAACTCGTGTCTTTAACCATTGAGCTACAAACACTTGTCGATGACCTTCACGTACATCGTGAAAGGAATTCGGCGCCGATGCAATTTCGTTTCTTGTTATGAATGCGAGTGATCTAGTCATTTTTATTTTATTGGAACTTATTATTTTTCTGCATTAATTTGTATCATGTTTTTGTGTAGGAGTGCTTTTCACAATTTAATCATTTTTGATCCTGATTTTTCGAAGTAACAAAACTATTTTCAACTTAACAGTTTTGACTAACAATGACTTTCAGTCATCTTCAAAAAAAGGTTAAATGTACTTTTTATGATATTATTTCACACACCACACACACATACACACACACACACACACACACACACACACACACACACACACACAACTAAATATAAAATTCTCTCTTGATTACTATAATATGTTTTGTCTTAAGTTGTCTGAAGGCTGATACACAGACATCGTATAATCATCTGTACAATAAGTTAAGTGTCCGGTTTCTTACAGTAATCAAATGTAATAAGTTGCTGGTGCACCAAATAGGGAAAAGGAGAAGAAGTATCCTGTGCGACCAAAATTCATGCGATATGCTATCCACGATATCCGATATCTCTACAAAACTTCAAAATTCGACAGACGATTGAAATTTAAAAGTTAATCAATCCTCACCAATCACTTCTATTACCGATAATTTTTCGTCATACGGATACCGAAAAAGTGAGAACGGAGATTTTCCGTTAATATACGAAAAGAATTGCGGAAAGGTTTCTGCAAATTCAGAATTTTCCGTTAACACATCTCTAAACCGGTAATTTACCGTCAATATAAGAAAGAAACAGCGGAAAAGTCTGAAAATTCAGAATTTTCCTGTTGTGTGAATAGTCCGTGCAATTCAGGTTTTCTTCCGTCATTTCACAGTAAAAGTTGCGTCAGAAATATGCTTCGTTAGTTCAGGAAAAAAATTATGGAAAGTTGCTCGTGCATTTCAGAATTTTTGTTACAGTGTATTACCAGTCTTAAACCGGAACATTTAGCATTTACCTACAGCATTAAAGCATAACTTTTCGAACAACAGAATGAAGACCAAACCTGTTAAACAATGAGGCGGCGTATATTACTTAGAGAGATGAAAGGGAAGGAAGAAAAAATGGCTTCCGGGTTCCTTGTTTAATTAAAACTGATGTCGACAAACTTAGCTGCAATATGAGATTCAGGAATGGGCCGGTTCATTTCCTTGAAGTTGAAAGCGAATTTTTCATTCACTTCAATAGATTTCATTTGTCTTTACAGTGCGACAGCGGCAGTAAAAGATTATTGCATATCTTTCCAACGCACAATTTTTCACTCCATGTAGTTACTTCACAAATTTGAAAGATTTTTTTAAATTCATATTTTTAAGATGTCTCATTTATTTCTCTGTATTAAATTCCCTTTATAATTGAAGTGTTACAGTCTTGCAGAAAAGCTTTATTTCTCCTGTAAGAATGAAATAAAGAAGATAGCTTCAGTTTCTGAATAATCCGCAAAGAACGTTGAATGAGAATATGGAACCGGACCGGGTAGTTTAAAAGTAATTTATCAGCCTTGTATATATCTACGTACCCAACGTCTAGGCCGTAGCCTTTGAGCAAGAAACTGTAGTATTATGTGAATTTGTACCACTTGATTTCTACATTTAGAAACGAAAGCTAGAAGTATTCCATACAACTGATCTGTTAACAGTTGCTGGTCTTTAAAAAACTAGGCAATAGATTGTAGGAAAAAAATTACTATTACATTTATATATATATGGATTTTTATGTTTTGATAAATTACTAAAAAGTATATTTGAAAAATAATAGCTAAATTTGCAATTAAGAAAAAAAAGGGCAATTGTTTTACGTTTTTTTTTCTTATAGTTGGGGGCATGCTTCTGTTTTAGCTTAGTCTACATTAATCTTCTTAATCTTTTTGCATGTCGTTTATTTGACTAGGGAATGCTTCATTTGCAGCGGAGGCTGTTAAAAGATCAAATGATCTGTCTTTCTCACGTTTTGCATTCACAAGTGTTTCGGAGGGAAGCGTAGCAAAGAATGTTAACTGTTTTCTTATCCGTTAATATAAATGGAGAGGAAAATATAAAACCTCTAGTGATCAGGAAAAGCTGGTGCAACATTCCCCATGTAAGCAATTCACACTACCTCACTATCCATATGGCGCAACAGGAAACAAAATTCTTCCGATCATAGGACTCTTCAAATCACTCAGTGTCCAGTTCTGATGATCGCGTGCCTATTGTTGACGCTTTCGGCTAAGAACCGTGAGGTCAGCATGGGCACTCCGAGCGGCTGAGCGGCCCCATTTTGAAAGAGTTCGACGTACTGCGCGTTGCAACACTTGAATTCAGTCATCAGAATCCAAACTAACAGCGATTTGACGCACAGTATCCCTTCTGTTTCCTCATAACATACGGGATAGTCTACGATCAACGCTAGAATCAATGTGTCGATGTCGGCAAGCACATTGCTGTCGGTTCGTTTTTGAGGTAACCGTGAGTACATCACAAGCCTCATCGTCTCGAAAATTATCTGATCCACTCATCCTGTAACTACAATTTGGCCTTTGTTAAACTTGTTTCAGTCCGCCGCGTTTTCCATCTGGTGAATGGGAATAACGCTGATTAAGATGGTTCAGTATCAGGTGTTATTTATACAGTCTAATAAGCTTCACATGCGTCGTGGTTTACTAGAAGTTGCTCCATATTGAATAAATATGAGCTCGTCATAACGGTTTGGCACTTTTGTGTACATGTCTAACTAAACAGGATGTTATGATGATAACCTCTTTGTCGTAAACGTCTTGCCTGATATTCTCTCTATTATTTTAAATATTTTTCGGGTGCCTGAGTTTGACGACTCTTAATTTGTAAGAACAAATGTTATGATTTAAACTTGATATGTACGACATTCGGACCGCGGCTGCATTCGGCCTCCGTCCTAATTTTGTCAGGAAATCGATGGTTCTTACAAATTTAACAGAATCTGTTCCTACAGTCAGCTACGGACGGTTAAGCTTTTCTGTAGTAAAACTGATGGAGCGCTTTAGATTTAACGTCGCTGAAGGATCTCGGAGAAGGATCGCAGCACGTTGAAAGAAGCATCTTCTTTTGATTGACCTGAAGAAAAGCATGTGAAAGCGGGATGCCCGAAGCAGCACTGAATTTGAGATCCTATAGACAAATGCAATTCTGTTTGATTGACGGGCGGTGGGGAATGTTGTAAGGTGGGGAAACAGTCTGCAGACCTGACTGAAACGAACAGCGGGATATTGTTACTGTGCCGTTGATGTCTGCAGTGAGTGGTGCACGCAAGCAGCACCGTCATCCACAACTGTCAGTACTGAATTGATCGTCTTATGAAAATTTAATATGCTAATGCATTGTATTTGACTGCATTGATATCTTGTGGCACACTGCGATTTTAATGTAAGTTTTATTTTGTTATACTTTTGTTTGTGAGCGTTTTTTATAGAATGTACTTCGTCAAATCTAAAACGATAATGAGAATTGCAGATTCACTTCCAGAATACTTTGCGTGTTGCAGTTTCAGTTATTTCCCTGAACAATGCAAGTCTTGTGAGAGACACGAAGTTTCAAACGACAAACTGAATGCATCTAATCTATCGTAAGCAGAACACACTTTTGTTCATAAAGCAAAATTAACTATGTATTAATTAAAATAGAAATTAAATGATAAATAGCTGAATAAATCTCTCATGATATGTATATTTCACTTTTGTACATCGATATGCCATTCCGTTTGACCTTCCCCATCCTAAAGAAATTGATTGACGGGCGATGAGCGCGCCTGGAGACTGAACCCTGGCGTATGTGAAGTTCACAGAACAGTATATATATACAATTGGAGGTCCGACTTTCGGTTAGTAGAGTGTTCGAAGTCCGAATGGGAAAATCTGCCGATTTATCGAGTTTGATAAAGGACAAATTGTGATGGCAGGGTGCATCACGACTTCGATCTCGGATACGGCGCAGCTTGTGAGTTGTTCAAGTGCCGCTGTGGCAAGTACGTATAACTATCTTTACACAGATGGCCAAACGACTAACTCTTGTCCATCGGTGTGTCATACGGTCCTCATTGATGCCAGAGGGGCGCGGAGAGCGTCACTTATTGTGCACAGCGACAGCAGAGCCACATTGCGACAAATCAACCGCAGTTACAACAGTTGTGATCAGGTCAATGTGTCACAGCACACAAATCATCGCAGCATTCTGAGAATGGTCATGCGTATCCGATGTCCTAGGTGGATCCCCATGGTCATTGCACGTCATCGAAAAGAGTGCATGGAATGGGTACCAGATCATCGAGATCAGATAGTGAATGATTGGGAGAAAGTGGCCTGGTTTGACGAATCAGGATTCCTGGTGTATCACATAGACACCTGAGCGAGGATGCGCTGATCACCAATGGAGGCTATTGCACCTCGATATACTGTTGGGCGGAAACAAGCCGGTGGCGGTGGTGCTATGCTGTGGGCGATGCTTTCTTGGGACACTTTCCGCCATATTATCATAATAGCACAATCCCTGACCGCTGTCAGGTATCTGAACATCGTTTAGGACCACGTTCACCCATTCGTGGCAACTAAGATGAGAATTACAGATTCTCATCAACTAAGATGAGAATTACAGATTCTCATCAACTAAGATGAGAATTACACCCCTGCTTGTGAGGGCTAATGCCAATAGGATAATATGTCATGCCACACTGCCGGAATCGTCACAGAATGGACCGATGGACATGCTGGTGACTTTATGTTAATGTCCTTGCATCCAAATGCGCGTGCCATGAACCCAATCGAACATTTGTGGTTGTACTTGGAAAAGCGGGTACACGCTAAATCCCCACCACCCCGAAATCCACGAGAACTGGGGGACCTGCTGTTGACGTTATGGTACCAAATACCCCAAGATACCCACCAAATCTATGCTTCGCCGAGTGGCAGCTATTTTACGGGCTATAGGGGGTTCCACAGCTTATTAAGGAGGTGGATGTAATGTATTGGTTCATTTGGTGTATTTGAATAATGATTAATGTTAGCAGTCTAAATTCGGTGCTTTGCAAAGCAGTTGCATGTTTACATTCAGGAAAAATCGCATTTTTTTCCCTTAAGAGCCTGTGACAGGCTTAAAACAGCACTTTTGATTCATCTAGGAGTTATATGAATTGAAATTGCAATGGATTATATAAATTTTATTTTACAAATATTAAACTGGAAACATAATTCTATGTACTCCAATATCATGAATGAAGTTTACTCAGGCCATCTTGAAAGAATAATATATCCTAGGCCAATATGTACGGATTGTCAGACTATCTATTGGTCTCAAGTACTGATTTAAGGAATATAATGACTGACACGAAAGGCCTCTGCTCCAGTTATATACCTGGAGAGTGAGAACATTCTCAGGGTCGAGTTGCTGCCATACATTCGGAGAGAACACGATTGTGGACGGCTGGGTTGCCCTGAAAAGAGCAACTGCAAGCAGCAGCCCTTTGCCAGAACAGTCTGGGACAACTAGGCCTCGGTGGAGGCGTGGCTCAGAGCCTTATAAACTGCATCAGTTCCCGTAGTGCGAGATGACTGACTCTTTGGTGCAATCACGCAGGCTGTTTTTCCCTCGACGTTAGCGCCACCTGCTGCATCACTTTTGGAATGCCATGCTATAACGCTTCTTCTTCATGTGGTGACAGCATATTTATTGTGCAGAGTATTACATTGTTATTGATGTGTGTATGTCCATGCCAACCATTATTATACTATGTTGCGTGGATTTTGCGTTATACATGATTTTGTAGTTTCATTGTTAATTTGAACACCAAGTATTATGAACTCCGTTTTATGATCATTCAAATTAAGGAATACAAAGCTTTTAAAATTTACAAAATTCTTTATGTATACTCTGAACTCTGTGTGTCTGCATGTATCATACAACGTCTGTCTTCCTGGGCTCCACTCATAAACCAGAAAAGCTGGAAATTGAAAAGAACTGATGTTTCATTTTCGGATGAAAGGTGGAAAAAAATTGTATGAAATATTAGGGACATGCGAAAGTTTCCCTCATTTTAAAGAGAAAGAAGCAACCAGAAAACCCATACGCATTTACTGTACGAAATATTTCCCGCAAGCATCAATGACCCTTTGCCATTTTCAAGCAACAAATGAACGCCCCTCGGATAGAAAGACTAGGGTTTTGAGCGGAAGAAAACAATGACGAAATTTTCCACCTCTTGAACTGTGGTGAACCGCTATTTGACTAACGAATATTGCATAGAGCGAAACAGATGAAAGTCTGAGGGTGCAACGTCCGGGGAGTAAGCCAGATGTGGTAAAACCTCCCAGTGTAACTGTTCAAGGGTTGATTTCGTGGTGTCACCGACATGTGGGCTAACATTATCATGCAACATGATGACTGAGCTGCGTCATTTACGTGTCCATGGGCGTTTTTTCTCAATTTCGGAGTTCAGTTTCGTCAACTGGTCGCTATATCGCTGTTGAGTGATTGTTTTTCCCGTTTTCAACATTTCGAAGTACATCACTCAATGCATATCTCAAAACACACACAACAGCACCTTTTCTCTGAGGATATCCTGTTTTGGAATGGATGTAGATTGCAATTCTGGATCAACGCAGTTTCCCTTTTCGTATGGAGTTGTCGTAATAAACCGATTTTTCATCCCCGGTGACAACCTTCCCCAACATTGTCTTCCTTTAAACCTCTTCAGCATTGATGTGCATATGCCCAGTCGTTGACCAATATTACGCTCAGCTAAAATATGTGGAACCCACTTACCAATTTTCTGGAGCTGTACCAAGGTTTGTAGACGCCGTACCACCGTCGATTGAGTCACTTTCAAACGTTTCGCCTGTTGCGTGGTGGATTGTGTGGCATCCTCTTGCAAGAGCGATTCCAGCTCCTCATTTAGTCTACCTGCACGAGGCTTGTCTTCCAAGCTTAGATAATCTTTCTTAAACCTGGCAAACCGTTCCCGACACGTCCACTTATCCATAACTGTTTCACCATACGCCTGACTAATTGAACCGTATGTTTCACTTGCAGTTTTCCCTAAATTAAACATGTATAACAAAGAGTGCTGCAAATGAACTTTACGGAGTACCATGCCTGGCTTCTTGTACGAACTGATAACACAGGTCTCTGGCCCGACAGACCCTTACAGCGCCGGCTAGCGAGGGCACCGTAAAGGTTTGCGTGCCTCTAGTATTTGCAGTAGGAATTCTTGTTACGTTCGATATAAAGATGATTTAATTGCGAGATCACTCTCGAAGTGGGACACAACATTTTTCACACTCTCAATGTCTTTTCTTTCAAACAAGCACTTTCTGTTCGAGTGAAAAACAGTGAAATTATGTTACTTACTGCTAAAAACGTTAGTAGTCGAACTTTTAGCCAAGATTTTCATTCTCTTATTTTTCCCGATATACCTTTCGGTATTGGTAATAATCTTTTCATGTCCACAATTACCGCTTTTGTAAATTAGGCTTTTCTTACCTTAATCTATCAATCACTTTCATTTGGCAAAAACTTGCCTATGCTAAAATTAAAACTTTTGCCTCCATTCGTATCATTACATCGTTAACTCGAGGTTACATATATCACGAACATCAGTCAAAATATTTTAATGCGGATTCGATCAATTTTACCCTTCCCTTTTAAGCTGCAGATTGTCGCCCAGGTGTTGCAGTGGTCTAAGCGCTGGCTTATAACCATTCGCCCGAGAAAGGTCTCTGTTCGGATCCCGTGAGGGATATTTGTTATTTTTTCTTACGGCACTAGCTCTCTCCCTTTCCTAGAGTCAGTGGCCTGAAATTACTGACGGGCGACACTTTCTAGCCTATTAAGCTGCGCAAGGTTGTTGTTAAACCTTCAATAAAAAAATGCAGCGAAACACAGTTGCAAGTGGTTTTCATTCGCCTTTTATTGTAGTCTTTTCAAATTTGATTTTTTAAACAATTCATATTCAAACATTATTCGCTGCACAGTAGCAAATTATTGCGAAATGCCACCTTGGTTAACTCTTACAAACTTCCTAATCTTAACAATTTTTTTCTTAAAGGTCAATAAAAAAGCTCAACGTTATAACCTTTTCAATGATGATGAAAGGGTGCTAATTCATTTCACTCTCTGAATGCTAGGCTGAATGGGAAAAGAAACATTTCTGTAATGAGAAAGCTCCTATTGCTCTGTTTCTGACATACTTTCTGTTGAATCTTACTCAGTTAACTTTTGTTTGTTTCCAAATACGGAGAGTTTCTGAAAAACGAAAGCAGTCAAAAAGTCAGAAAAAACTAAAAATAAAAAAGCAAAGAACAGATGTAATTTATTGTGTGTAAGCAACTGCCAAGCCCTTTCGAAAACCCACTGCAAACAGGAGCTGACTTTAGAACTAATACTTTCTTCCTATTGTTTTACTATCATGGCTTGCTTTCCTGTCAGCAGTGCGTTCTCAGTTATTTTTGTATTAAGACCATAAAAATGCGTTCATCTGATTACAGCTTAATTAGTCAGGATAGCGTAAAATTACTTACATCCCTTTTTCTTCCTTTTTGTTTTTAGGTACACGCTATTGTTAAACAGCTTTCTTGGATACACAGGAGGAGACGACCTACTAAATTTTTCAGGGATTTTTAGTTTATATAAAAATATTTTTCCAGATAAAATACAGCACACTACTTTACTGATTTCCAATGTGACTTGTGCAGAATTTAGAGAAGGTGGCAGGCGCGAAAATTAAATTGTTATTCTAAGAAGAACTGTGCTTTGATTGGAGATTACATGCGGTTATTACTTGTTAAATTGCAACACCAATTGAAATTTGAAATGATTTTAGTGGAGAAAGTAAAATGGTAATGAATGAACTCAATTTTTTCCTCTAAGCACACGTGTTATGGACATTTCATATTTTATATATTCCTTGTATGATAAAATGTTTGTGGTTTCTCCTTGGAAAAAAGTTCACTCAGGAAATTTCAAAATACTGATTCGTTCACGTTAGGCAAATTTCGGGAAACTTTGTGTTTGAAAGAGAGTGCAAACAATTCTTCTGCTGTTGAATCATTGGTGTCCAAATATGAGTTCTGCAATTATGGAATTTCCAAATAATCTCAAGCAACAAGAACGGCGGGTAATCAATCTATGAAATAAAAATAAGTGAGTTATTTAACTACTAGCAAATACAGTATAAGGCGTGAGGTTTATCCAGTTGAAAGGTCAAATGAGGAAGTTTCCCAGAAGTATAAGCTCAGTACAGGATCATTTATGTATTGCATGGCATGCCTTGGCCTGTGCTTCGGTCCAGCTTGGTCTTCGGCTTAGTGTACCGAAATACATGTCCCGCCAATTAGTGACTGCTTCTTGTGGTAACCGAGAGATCGCACATCAGAGAGAGAGAGAGATCGCAAATTGCTTTCCAACTTTTCTTTGGAGACTTAACTTATTTATCGAACGTGCCGCTATACCGATGAAGTACGTGCTGGCCTTTATCGTAGTTTAATAATGATAGGGTTGAGGTTTTCCATTATGCAAGTACTAAACAAGCGGATGTTTTGTCTTTTAGACTGATTTTGTTAACACCAAGTGGCGCCATATGTACCAGAAAATGTTTCAATACTTTGTTTAGGGATAAAAATTCAAGTCGAAATCAACGGAATTATACTTTGCATTAATAGTTCTTGTTGTCATCGAACCTGCGTTTGCTTGGATAGTAGATGATTACGCTAAACCCTCTGCTCTCCTTGGCTCTAGTTGATAGCGTGAGATGTGTGTGTACCAGCTGACATATATGTGTTTTTTTTTTTTTTGTTCATTTGTTTTTTTTTCTTTTTAATGAAGGACGTTTTGTATCACTAAATGACGTTTTCTATGTATAATAAGATAATACAATATGAATCTCCGAACAGCTAAATTTCCAAAAATGAACGTTTCATGAACAATATACACGGTCGAGTCACATTATTGTGACCACGAGCTAATATCAACAGTAACCGCCGTGGAAAAGCGGACGGCAGGTGGACGGCCTGGTAATAAATCAATAAGGTGCTGGAAGGTATTTACAGGCATGTGGAGCCATGATGACTGCAGTGCATCTGATAGCAGCTTGAGAATGGGAGGTGGGGAACCCATCTAGCGAACAACACGATCGAGGTGGTCCCACGATGTTTAAATGTGTTTACGTCTGAAGAATTAGTGTGCCAATGGGTAGTACTTCGAAGTCTTCATCGTGCTGCTCCCATCACTCTCGGACAACTTCAGCGGTGTGACACGTCTCATTGTCGTTTTTATCCCATTCAACCCAGGGAAGACAATCAGCATGTATGGGTGTACGTGGTCTGGAAGGATAGTTTCATAACGACTTCGGTCCACAGTGCCTTCCACAGTAATGAGTAGACCCAGGGAATGACACGGAAACCTTCCCCAGACGATAACGCTGCCACCACCAGGATTTTTATTATTTCAGCAATGGCTGAAGAGTGTTTGATCTTCGATGTTTCTCTCCTTATACGCCGTCGTCCATCCGTTCAATGAAGCAGAAAACGTGACACATCGGAGAACGCAATCTTTAGCCAATCGGCGATGGTCCAATTCCGATACTGCAGTGCAAATATGAGCCTTTTTATCTGATGCACCTTCTTTAGCATGGGTACAGTATCCATCCGCTTGCATCGGAGCCCCATATGCAGCAGGGCTCACTGTACTGTGATTTTAGACACACGTCCGGAAGTCCCCCTGGTTCTTTCGGCCAGTGAGTTGCTCCCCGGTAGCGGGTCGATCAGCCGAAACGGACCTTCGAAAACGACGTTCACCTATAACATCAACGGCATGTGGTGCTTCGCAGTTTCCACTTCGCTTATTCGCAATGGTGCCATTTCTCCAATGACGATACACTTTAACCACAGCAGCACCAGAACAGTTCACAAACTGCACTGTTTTTGATACATTCCATTCTTTTCCGGAAAGTCGATAATCATTCCTTTTTTCAAATATGACAAATCGCTTCTTTTATCCATGACAGCAACGAGTGATCTGTTTTCGGATTGCCTACAGCACACTTTATACACCCTCCAAGCCAGTTCACGACACGTGCCTTCTTTCATTGGCTACGCGCTGTTAACCTCCAAAGTAGGGCGTGGTCACACTAATCTGACCCGACTGTGTAATCAAGTGCTGAAGATTTTCCAATTTCGGTTTTGGCCTTGGAGTGTTTCGAAAATACTTTCACACACTTCACAAAACTTGGTATTCTACAACTTCAGATGCTTGATGATAAGTAGCATAATGATCTTTCGAACATATAATAGCTGTTCCATCACGTTATATTTTGAATTAGGCCAGAAATGTATTCAAGGTACTTTCACTTGAAATTTATCTTTTCCTTAGAAATAAGATACATTGTTAAGAATAATCAGAACAAATTATGAACATTCGCTTTATTAGTAAAATATTTAACTTTCCTTGGCTCGCACGTCCATTAAGCTATTTTTTTACATGCATTTCAAGAACGCTGATTTTAAAGTCATTTCGACCACACAGATTAATGGCCATTTAAACCACATGTATCTCTTTCTTATGTTTCAGGCAGTAAAACTGAAACATGAAGGCCTTTGAGTGCACTGACAGCAATTGCAGTCCAGCCTTTTAATTAGGCCTAATTAAAAAAAATGTAGGTTATCGTAATACTCATGTACTTTCACACAAGCTTGGCTGCTAGCCAGGGCTACCACGTGCCATTCCCTCCAGTATATCCTCTTTTCCGACGAAATCACCATTATCGAGCACATATCTCATTGTTCATAGGTACGTAAAATCTCTGTTCAACAGTGAGATTATGTTAAACAGAGATTTTACGCAAAGACATGCCCATTTGCTTTTGCAGAGGAAAGAGTGGGAAATATTCCGCTTATTTGCAAAACATTGAGGTTCACATCGATACAACGAATAAACATCAAGGTTTCTACCTATACATTAGTGTTTTTAACAAATTCAGTGAAACCTGTCTAAAATGGAATCCTTCGGTTCATTTTTTTCCTTTTTATACAGGTACATACATAAAAAAATACATGGAGTAGGATAATGTCATAACGAAAAAAAACCGCCTAGAAACTGTGCAAACTCTACTTAAAAGACGAACTCCATAAAAAATTAAAATAATGGGAAAATTCATACGTAATGGAGATAGCTTACATTGCTGTTATTTAAAAATGTCATCTATACTTATTTGCCTGACAGGTTTCAGAAAAGTAGTAAATATAACAGTTTTCGCTTCTTGCAGTATGTCCATGATTTGGGGACAATTTTTATGGGAAGCAAATTCCTCTTGCTCATAAATTGCACTTATTGCGTCACGGAATGTCTTTATTTTTAACTCTCTGGTTGTCTTCGTCTCCTTCACCCAAATCATAATTTTCTTGAACTTCTGCCTCCTTCAATACATCAACAGCCTTGCCAACGTCTCCAAACACGGGAAGGTTATCATCTTAATGAACAGCAACGTCAGCATGAAAACCCACGATTGGTTGGTCGGCA
The DNA here is from genome assembly GCA_039090855.1 of Macrothele yani. Lineage (NCBI taxonomy): Eukaryota > Metazoa > Arthropoda > Arachnida > Araneae > Macrothelidae > Macrothele > Macrothele yani. The sequence continues at coordinate 189,641,432 of CM077034.1, read as the reverse complement.
TCGATCAGAAATTTTAATTCTATTTCTTCTTGGCCATTGACTTTGCTGACGTCTTCTTCCATGTTTCCAAATCCCTCGTTGATGAAAAATTTCTTCACCGTCTCAGGATAGATGTTCTTCTTTGCCTTGCTTATCCAGTTAACTGTATCCAGTAGGTTTATGGATTTGCATAGCTCAGAAACACTGGCACAGTCATGAATCTTGTCGATAAGTGATTGTAACACGCAATTCCTGTAAAAATACTGGAGATTGGAAAACACAGCTTAGTCCAATTGATACGTAACGGACGTCACGTTAGGAGGAAACCAGGCTAGTTTTACATTAGAAAAAGAAATGTGGGGACAAGAAGTTTGGTTATTTAAAAACAAGAAAACCTCTCTGTTCTGTGATTTCATCTATGCATTGAACATGTTCAGCCATTCTTCCATAATGAGACCTCACAGCCTTTTTACTGATTCTCCAATGAACTGGTGAGGCATTACGGTCGTGTTGTCTGAATGGCCTAGGACGAGCAGATTTACCTATGACAAGAGGTTTTTCAATGTCCCCCTCCATGCTAGCACACAGAAAAACAGTCAGTCTTTCTTTAGACATTTTGTCTCCGACGCATTTATCAACCTTCTCAACAAGTGTCTTTGTAGGCAACAGTCTAGTTTTATCTGCATTATAAATGTTTTCGTTTCATATCCCTCAATAATTTGCCCGATTTTATTTTTCCATTCGTTTACAGATTGAACATGTACGTCTTTAGCTGCACAACATATTTGAAAAAAAGGCAATGTTATGACGGAATTTGAAACTCCGTAGCGAGCCATTGGACGCTTTAAAGTCAGATTTTTCGAATTTCTGAACAACCGCCAATGCTTCTGCTTGAATCATTGGCCCAGAAATCAGCATCGCTTTAGACTTAGCGCTCACAAACCATTCCCAAACTGCCTTGTTTATTTCTTAATTTGAAGACACTCTACCCAGTCCTTTTATCTGTACTGCAGTTCCTTTTAACCACTGCTCTATTATCTTGTCTTTAGTTTTCAAAGCTTCATACAATTCAGTATTTCCAACTTTAAATTTCTCAGGGAATTCCTTAACCGAGCGTTTTTCTCGTTGATGCTCTTCAATCACTTTCATTTTCGCACCAAGAAATAGGCTTTCATGTTTACCGCCTGATTTTATTAAGAATTGTTTAAACTCTCTTAAACAACATACCCACTTTTTGACACAATCGATAATGAACGGTGTCGGTGAATTCCACGTCGGTAAAATTTCTTCAATGGCAAAAGCAGGGTGAGAGGTGTTACATGTACTCAGCATACTGTCTGATCATACAAAAAAACAAAAAACTACGCACGACGAATTTCCGAGTTACTTCGAAGACGTTCTTTTAGATTGATCTTGCTTTTCTACACAGTCGAATTACATTATTGGGACCACCTCCTACTTTTAAAAACAACAGCGCATAACTAATGAAAGAAGGTACGTGTCGTAAGCTAATTAGGATGGTATATAATATGTGCTGTAAGCATTCTGTAAACATATCACTCGTTGCTGTCAACGATAAAAGCAGCGATTTATCAGATTTGCAAAAAGAGATTATTACCGGCTTTCGGACCAAGGGTGGCAGTATTTGTGAAACAACACATTTTGCGAACTGTTCGCGTGCTCATGTAGTTAAAGAGTATCGGGATTGGAGAATTCGCGCCACTGAGAATAAGCAAAGTGGAAACTGCGGAGCCCTTATGCCAACGAAAGTGGAAACTGAGGGTCACTGCACTTATGCCAACGAAAGTCAATCGGCAGAAATGTCTTACATTTAACGGCAGTATCGGAATTGGTTCTCCGCTGAATGACAAAGAATTCCCTTCTCCAATGAGTCACGTTTTCTGCTTCATCGAATGCATGGACGTTAGCGTGTAAGGCGAGATACATCGGAGAACAAGCACTCGTCAACCGTTGCTGGAAGAACACATGCTGGTGGAGGCAGCGTTATGGTCTATGGAATGTTTTCGTGGCATTCACCTGTGAAAGATACAATGGACCGATTTCGTTATGAATCCGTCCTTACAGACCGCGTACATCCGCACTTACTGCTTGTCTTCCCCGGGGCGGATGGGATCTTCCATCACGACAATGCAACGCGTCTTACAGATAGAAATGTCCGACAGAGGTTGGAAAATCATGATTAAGACTTCAAGGTACTTCCCTGTCCCCCAAATTCCCCAGACTCAAACCAAATTGAGCATCTGTGGGACCACCTCGCTCGTGTTGTTCGCTCTACGATCCTCCGCTGCTCACCCATCCCTAGCGGTCAGATGCACTGCTATCAACATGGCTCCACATACTTGTTAGCACCTTCCAGCACGTTATTGAGTCATTCCCAGGTCATCTAGCTGCCTTCCGCTCCGCACACACAGGTTACTCTGGATATTAGATGCTGGTAACAATAATGTGACTCGATTGTGTATTATTCCCAAACCATGCACAGTATTTTTAATAGTATTTAATTTGAGGAATCAAGAAACTACATATTTTCAAATTTGATTTTCCCTTTCAAACAATTTTCTCTGTACTATAGTAACGAAAATCGGTTTCCGTTTCAGGGTTTGACAGGTTTCCGGTTTACACGGGGTGGTGTAAGGCAAAATATTCGGTTCCAAATTTTCTTCCTGATAAGCCAGGTTTCCGGTTTATACGGTGTGGTTAATGGTAAAATGATCGGTTCCGAAAATGTCTTCCGATTAAGCAAGTGTTTTCGTTTCAAACAGGGTACGTTTTAGACAGGTTTACTGTATTAAGAAAAAAATTACAATTTAACATTCCTTTGTGTGAAAGTTAGATTTACTTGATATATATTTAATCATCATACGTGTCCACCATTATCAATCCAAGTCTAGGGAAATATCTGTTCACGTTTCTTCCACGACTGTCTGTCTGCCCCCAGGTTCCACAATGTCACTCCCTGATGCTTGCGATTTTCATCCACCCATCTCACATGTGGTCGTCTTCTGAGTCTTTTTATTGCTCTTGGTAACTAGTCTAAAACGTCAGTTGTCCATCTGTTGTTCGTTTTTCTGGCAACATGTCCGACTCATTATCATTTCATTCATTTTAATCTTTTCATGATATCTTCCACTCTTGTAATTTTTTATCAACGAATTTTCCTTTTCTTATCTTTACTGGTAACCTCAAGCATGCATTTCTCCATGCTTCTTTCAGATGTCTTCAGTATTTGTAGGTAAAGGTCCATGTCTTTGTACGATACGTAAGCACAGAGAGGACACATTTATCAAACACTTTTCTTTTAAGACATAATGACATATTTTACTTTAACATTTTTGTGTCCCTTCCAAAAGCTCTCCAGTGAAATTTGATAAGCATTTTAATTTCCGCATCAATGTGACTTTTGCATGATATCAGTTGTCCAAGTAAAATGTAGGCATTGGTTACATCGGGCTTTTCCCCAACAATCGTAAAATCTGCAATTCCTGTAAAAGCACTGTATTTCCGTTTTTGTCTTCTGAAAAATCATTTTAATCCCACTTCTTTATTCTTGTCAGCTGTTTCTTAGATAATACTGTGCAGCCCTGCATGAGTAGTTGTAAAAATTATTATTTCATCAGCAAAGCCAAGGTGAGTTAACTAATTTCCATTAAACTTTATCCTCTTGTTTTACCAGTTCAAGGATTAGAAGATATTTTGTACTGTTGCGTAGCTTTGTAGATATGGTGTCAGCTTTTCTAACTCCCTTCCCAATATTTATTACTGCTATATCCTCAAAAATCCAAATTTTTGTACTTGCATTTTCAGAGTAGCTATTAATAATGCTAATGTAAGCATCTTCAATAGAGAAGGATTTCAAAGCTATTGTAATTTCTGATGGTTTCACCAAATGAAATGCCTTTTCATAATCACTAAAAGCCATGCATAATCGGAGTGTATATTCCCTCGTTATTTCAATTGGTTCTCTGGGTACATTGATATGATCTATGGCGCTGTGGACACTACTGAATCCAGCTTGTTCTCTCGAATTAGACTTGTCCACTATTACCTTCAAACGATGTGAAAGAACCTTAGTGAAGATTTCATAAATCACTGTAAGAAGGTTAATGGGCCTATAGATCCTGAGATCCTCAATGTCACCTTTTTATGTAGTAGGATCATTGTAACATTGTTCCAATGCTCAGTTTTCTTCAATGAGAAATCTAGTGAAAACTTGGGCAAGTGTAACTTCTATTTCTCTTCTTGCTTCTTTTATAATGTCTAAGGTAATTTCATCTTTTCCTGGAGGTCTTCCAGATTTCACGTTCGTAATTCCATGTTCAACTTCTGCTGAGGTGACAGGGGAAATTGTGGTACTGGTACCTTTCTTAATGATTGTAGTAAGTGTATCATCACATTTAAATAGGTTAGTGCAGATATCTTTCACTCTTGCCAAAATTTCACCTCTACATCTTGTTACAGAACCAACTTCTTTACGCAGTGCCATAATCAGTTATTTCCTTATTGAGATGTCCCTTTGCTTTCTTCAGGCTTTAGTTATTTTTAATTGCTTTTCTTACTAGTTCACAATTGAATTTCCTGTTGTCTTCAGTCATATGTTCCGGAACTGTCTGGCATATTTCTATATATTCTACTTTGGAAATTCGATTTTTTTTATATGTCTTCATCTACTTTCCATTTCGCATCAGCATTTTTGTTTTTCCTTATATTTCCTTTATATGCAACTTGTTCTTAGTACCACCATTTTTGTTGCTATTTAGGTTTTTGAACATTACACAGCTGCAGAAATAGTTAAATATCCAATTTGGACGGTACCCGTGCACATCGAATATTTTAAATGTAAGAGAAAATAACTTTAAATAATTTCACCATATCTGAAAATCATGGTTTTATTTAATGTTGACTGTTTCTCAACAGTATTTCTCACAAATATTCCCATATGGAGTGTTAATAATATTTAATCCTAAAACCTAAATACATCTCAACTTCCTTCAGATAACTTCGGTTAGGAAAAGCCCATTCCATTTTCCTCGAAAGGTAGCATGGAGCTATTGCTTCAGGTGTACTGCATGACATCATCTTGCCATCCAAAATGGGATTGTTGCATCTCACAGTTCTCACACAAGAACTGCGGAGAATTGACAAGATGGCGAACCATGACTTCTGACCGGATGTGAATTGGGTAGCGACACTCGAACCGAGAAACGAAAATAGAGAGAACAAATGCCCAACAATTTGCATAATAAAAGAAATATGCAGATTCAGAAAAATTCATGTTAGCTGAAAATTCTTCCACCGAAGTCCAGTATGTAGAAACAAGAACAGCGACGCCAATATCACATGGTGATTTAAACGCTTCCAGCAGATTAGAGAATAATTCCACGCTTATCTACATCACGTCGGGTGTCAACTTCCGAGGTACTCACTTTGCAAGCACTATCCGTTACCGTAAGTCGCCCACCATCTTGTATATGTCATTGTGATACAATGCAGTTGCACAACAAGCTCACGTATTGTGACTCGTCTCTCCGAGCAAATCAATTTATCCAGCGGTGAAAGATTCGTGTCAGTGGTCCCAGATGACGTCTCCTACTGCGTGGTTTATCTTCAAAGCTGGTTTCCTCTTCTTCAAATTTCTTCATCCATCTGTGCACATTGCTCTTGTCAATGGTGTCATCTCTGTAAACATTCTGTATCCTTCTGTCGATGTCGGAAAGCCTGCACCTTTCCTTCCCCAAAACCTTAATGCACGTTGCTTCTGATTATAATCCATTACTAACCTGCAATGAAGGAAATAGGTTACTATAGAAGATCAGTTACTCTACCAACATGTGCGATTTTAACGACCTCTGTCAGTTAAGGAAGAAAGTTATGCCAACTTTTACATTACTTTCGGTACAACCTTCGTAGCTACGTCCATTAAACTTAAATATGCCACAATATTTTAGCTGATATGCCTCAACCTAAAACGGCTGACATCTTTTTCTTAGCTTCAAAAACCAAGTCGTGATTATCTGGATGATATTTTCTGAATTGATGGTGGTTCCATACACACCCGTGTATTAAAGAAGTCTATGCCAAATTTTCTAATGCAATAAAAGCTCTTTAACCATCTGAGATGTTGGTCAAAACAGCGCCTTTTACCCGGCAGCATGTCTTATGGAACTTGTATTTCGATTTTAAAGCCGAATACACTGCTGGTCCCTGCCATTGAATTCCTTTGACATGATACAGAATTGTGCAATGAATATGGTTGTTTGAATCCATGACTGAGTAGGGTATATAAATGGAGAGCTTTTTGCCGTTCGCTTCCCATTTATCACCTGCTTTCTGATCAAATGAACATGCCTCTACCGCGTCGATCACAGAAGTACAGTGACACGTGTCTGTAGTGGTTACAATGAACACTGTCATATAAATTGCTCTAGATCTCTTTGCATTAGGAAGAAAAATAAGTTCGCTGTAATTTATTATTTCCTCATTAGAAGGAGAGTGCTGCGAAGATTAAGAATTTTAATATTTTTTATTCTTTGGTTACACTTTTTCTCTGTAATAAATTAGTTTATATATTATATTCAGACAGCAAGGTGTGAAAATAAGAACCAAAATTGCCCTTTGTCACATTTAAAATATGCTGTTAAAATGTCATTAAGAATTCGTAGTTCAAACACTCGATACACTTTGTGGAAATGCTTCCCTTGCAAATAAAATAAGCTACTCTTTTCTCTCGTAACGGGGTGGTTCCACATGCAGTCTAAGAGAACGCTCCACGGCTATGGACTTCTGATACTTAATCATATTCAGGAGAGAGTACTTAATAAATTTAGGGATTATTCGTTTTTTCAATATGTCCAAGAAGGAATTACTAAAAACATTCAAATATGTGCTCCAAAGTAAAATTGAATGATTTTAAATAATTTTTTCAACAGCCCAATGTCATGCTTTTACCATAATTATGATAAACTTATTAGTATGCAAAAAATATATTTAAACAGTTCGAATACTAGCTATTTACTGATCTTCCAAAATTACATTAGATCAGTTGAAAAACTCTTTCGCAGTAAAACAGCAAAGAAAACGTTCTGCCGAAAAGGACTGTACTAAACCGGGCTCCCCAACATCCAGAGATATTTCTGAATTTTTCTGTTATTTAATTGGTCTCAGCTAGCTCAGCACGGCCCAATGAGAGGACGACCTAAGGGATACCAAGTAACGCTCGAGACGCTACTCATTTACATTAACATGGTTTCTTAAGAAAATTGCAGAAGCAGGAGTATTGCTTCCCGACTACATACTTGTGTTGACCGAATCAAGAGTACTTGTTCATTGAACTTTCAGTATCTTTCTCTCAAGCATATTCAGTACGTCTCATGGCAATGCATTCGTACTCCGAAAACCATGTTAATATTATTTGCGTCCCTACTCCGTAATATACAGTATATTTCAAAGTAAACGTTTTTTCTCATCATGACACGGAACCTATCTATCCAGAACAACAAATGGGGTACATTGACAACTTGCTAGTGAAGATTTGTCTAATGATGCGAAACAGGACTGTAAAATAGTGTTCTAAAGAAAGTGGACATTTCCGTTGGAATGAAGTTTGAATACGGTGGTCTTCCAAATGGATGCTTTGGTCCCCTCTGTTAGTTTAAGTTTAAATAGACGCCAACTGCTCTCCACGTCTTGAGAATATCAAGAGGAATATGAGTTTTATGGAACCACGTACGAAGTGTACTGTCACACATATCTGAAAAATGCCTGAAACGTGCTTCTTCTGACAGTTGAACTGTCCAAAACGATGTGACAAATCTAATTGGAGACCCACTTGGTCACCCTCGGAATATCTTGACGTCGAAAGCAATCCCTAGAATTTACATTATGAAATGCATGAATTCTTGTCTCTAGCGATTTCATTAAAAACATTTTTCAATTCAACACACAATAGCAAAAGAATGCCACGAAATAAGTGTACAAAGGACACACAGCAAACGTTATGGCGATAACACAAAATAAATCAGCACTGATGTTCTGCCACCTATCGGCTGATCTGTAACAACTACACTGGCGGAAAGTGAAAAAAGAACACCAAAAAAGAAATTGGCGGACGATCATGAAATTTTCATATGTTAATGTGGTCGAGAGTTCGTAGGTGTGATGTTAATTTCGGGACCAACCGGTGAGCTCTTACTCCACAGCACGGCATAATATGCAAATTATCGTCTGTGGTATTTAAGGAGTACGGCGAAGTGAATGTAATCAGTCGTCGGCGTACGGACACGTGCGAAAACCCTGAAGAAGCTGCAATGCCTGGACATGGAAGACGTGTACGATTTCAGCAGTTATCGGACTTTGAGCGAGGTCGTCTAGTCGACCTCCGCGAGGCCGGGTGGTCGTATCGTCGTATTGCGGAGCGAATTGGACGGGAAGTATCGGTGGTGTAACGATGGTGGCGTATATGGTCCGAGGAACATTCCCACACGAGAAGACGTTGAACCGGAAGTCACAGACGGATTGATGAGCGGACCGATCGACGCATAAGAAGAGTGGCGTTGTCAAGCAGAACATCCACTGCGACGCAAATCCGAGCTGCCGTTGCACATGAGGTGATTGTGCGAACAATCCGCAACCGTCTACTGGATGCAAGACTACGTGCACGTGTGCCTCTTGCATGTGTACCTCTGACTCCAGCCGACCGTCAGGAACGGCTGCAGTGGTGTCGCCAACGTCTGCATTGGAGAACGCAATGATGATTTGTCGTGTTCCGCGTTGAAAGCAGATTCTGCTTGGGAGCCTCCGATGGCCGTATGCGTGTTCGCAGACGCACAGGGGAGCGTCTCCACCCTTCTTGCATCCTCCAGCGACACGCAGGGCGTATACCTGGTCTCCTGGTGTGGGGAGAGATCAGTTATCACTCCCGTACACAGCTAGTGTTTGTACCGGGTATGTTAAGCAGCACCTCCTACATCAACAACCTTATTTAGCCCGTTGTTGTGCCATTTGTAAGGTCGGTCCATCGTGGTGGTTTCCAGCAAGATAACGCACGCCCACACACGGCACGTGCAACGCAACATGCACTTCAGGGTGTGAGACATCTTCCATGGCCTGCACGTTCACCGGATTTGTCCCCCATTGAGCACGTGGGAGATTTTATGAGACAACAACTTATCCGGTCTCCACGGCGAGCCACGACCATCTCCGATTTACGCGTCCAGGTTGAGGATGCTTGCAACTCAATATCCCAAACTTACATCCAACATCTGTACGACACTCTCCATGTCAGAATTTTACAGTGTGACGCAGTTCATGGCGGTTCAACCTCGTACTAACTATGTTACATGGAAATGATATTTTTCAGTTTACCAGCAAATACAGCTATATTTTGCCATAATTTTTTGACCACTTTATCCTCTGTATTCTGTTATTATGCTGTATAAATTTCGTTGGTATCAGACATCTCCTTCTTGGTGTTCTTTTTCACTTTCCGCCAGTGTATATCGAACAGATCAGGCCAGGCTTGGAAGTAAAGACAAAATTTGCTAAAATGGTATTTATTACATCACCCGCACTAAAGTACACAAGATATTTCATTGATATACCTTGATGCCGACGACAGGACGAATTCTATCTTTTTCATTACTTCGTACGGCATTGAGGCCATTTCCCTGTTTATAACAATTCAAATAATCGTAAACGAAGACCCCCTTTCAGCAGAAATAAAGTAGTGATGTTCTTGAGTCCTTGTTTTTCTTCGGTAATTCATATATTACTCTACTGTATCATCCGAACTTACGAGCGATTCTGGACGTATACACATCTGGAGAGAGCAGGGAACACCCAATCACACCTCCAACATCATCGAAAGGGACCGGTTTAGAGGTGGCGAAGATCTCATTTGGGGCGGTATCATGCTTGGTAGTTGTACTGACCTACACATCTTCCAAGGAGGTTCAGTCACTGGTGTCCGCTATTGTACCGAAGTTCTCCTGAAACACGTGCGTCTGTTTGGAAGTGCTGTGAGTCCTGAGTTCCTTTCATGGATGACAACGCTACACCTCATCGTACAGTGGCTGTCGCAGAGCTGTTGCGGAATGAATATATTCAACGCATGGATTGGCCCTCAAATTCCATGGACCTAAATCCAATCGAACATGTGTGGGGCCTTCTCAGGAGACGCTTGGCAGCACGTCACAAGCCGCCAGCAACGATTCTGCAACTGCGATTGGCGCTACGAGAGGAATGGGCCGCCATTCCGCGTAGCTTCTTGGCAACTTCGTCCTCAGAATGGACAGACGTTGTAAATCCCACAACGCAGTCATTGGTGATCATATCCCCTACTAAAGACTGGATATTTCTTGGCAGTCGCCTGTCACATGGACGTTTCTGTCTTCTGTCCAGTTGTGCTCGAAGCTACCTTTTCAATAAAGTGCATTTGCATACTTTGGATTCCTTGCTTGGACGGTTTTGCTCAGTCGTCACATATTCTTACATCTTGGGAATCTTATGGTATGATTTGAGTCGATGTGGAGCACTTCTGCACGACGTTATATTCGAAAAATCGTCTTGTCCTTAATTTTTGCACGCCAGTGTATTTGAAATGATTTGCACATAGATATATTTTCCTTTTTAAAAGATTATTTTCCAAGAGATCCATTATGCCAGCAAATATTTCTCGGTTTCACCGTTTGATTACTTTTCCCTTCACGCCGTGGTTAATCCTCAGCACTATTTAGATTAACGTTTAAAACAGACGGGCTTGAAAGATCTTCAGGCTCAGTTTGCGGAAATACACTTGGATTATCTTTGCTGTTGTCATTAGAAAATAAATACTGTTACACTCCAGGGAAGCTGTCCACCCACACACAGACACACACGACTAAAAGAACCACACATTATTACTTTAAAATTTTAGATTGGTAGCGGGATTAAAAATGGGTGAGACCCCGGAAGTTAGCATTAAAACTTATCAAATAGAATTACTTATTAAAGGTTTCGTTCAATGCCGAAACCCGATGTTTTAGGCGATAGTTTAATTAACAAAAATTTGAACAATAAAAAGAAATGTCAAATCACCGCGAGACTCAAAATTGCACACTCAATTACGGTTTGGCATAGGACAGACATATTTAATTTTAATAATTAGTAAACACTAAAATATAAGATAATGTAAAGGCGTCACTTGTAAATGCAAAGAAAATGAGTTATCTACCGAGCAACCTCGATTTGCACTATAACCCATCGGTTACTATTTATCACCGATTATACCTGCAAGCTAGTGACTGATTGTATACTGCAATTAAATTTAATTTGTTCAGCAGACCGTGGAGGCTTGCTTCGTACCTCAGTGAGAACTAATTTCCTGCATAACAGAGTAGTTTCGATTGTTGGACCCCCAAGATGGCGATTAAAAGAAAGTGAAACCGGTGACGGAGTGGACGGAAGAACGAACAATGCGCTTCAGCCGGATTGTGATCAGCAGCCATGTCAATCAGCCTGCTAGAGAGAGGAGAGAGAGAGAGAGAGAGAGAGAGACAGACCCCTTTTCTCACTTCCCCAATCAGCAAAGAGGAGACGATAGTTTTGCTTGGAGTGCAGTTCGGAAATACGCAGAATGCACGTGTATCAGTGTTTTGTGCGCGTGTAAGTTAACTGCAAGAGCGACAGTGAATTAGAGCTATCTCAATTCAGTGTTGTGTCACCGTGGTAACCTTTAAAACTGTATTATACAATGTAAGAATCAGTAAGTACATTTATTAATCGCACAATTTCGCTAGTTACAGAACATTAGTTCAAACTGCAGTAGGAAGCAAGCCTGCACGGTCTGCTGACCAAATTAAATTTATTTTCAGTATACAATCAGTCAGTAGCTTGCAGGTATAATCGATGATACAGTGGAAATCAAGGCTGCTCGGTAGATTACACATTTTCTTTGCATTTACAAATGACGCCTTTACATTACCTTACCTTCTAGTGTTTTCTAATGATTTGAACTAAACATGTCTGTCTTGTGCCAACCCTTAGTTAAGTGTGTAATTTTGAGTATCTTGGAGATTTGATATTTCTTTTTATTGGTCAAATGTTTGTTAATTAAACTCTGGCCTAACACACAGGGTTTCGGCGCTGAACGAACCCTTTAATTAGCAATTCCATTTGATAAGTTATAATGATAACCTCTGGTGTCTCACTCAATTTCAGTCGCGCTACTAATCTAAAGTTTTAAAGTAATAATTTGTGCTTCTGTTATTTGTGTGTGTCTGTGTGGGTGGACAGCCACCCCCAGAGTGTAACATTATTCCGTGGCCGCGGTCGGGATATCTCCAGGAGTTTACAAAATTATTCCACTGCAACGCCGAAAGAAATATGAGGCGAGAAAGTGTTTTTTTTCAAAATCCTAATTTAAATTTGTGACTCTTTATGCTCTATAGAGCAGCAAGTAGATGACCAGTCAGTATGGAAGAATTGAAACAGTTATTGATAGATATAAGGAATTCAATGAATGAGAAAAATGCGGAGCTTGCGGAACAGTTAAGAGCTCAGAAAGAGATCGCCACTCAACTGAAAGGGACCTTGGCATTTCAGCTTAAGGCACTGACGGACAATGTCGAGGCGTCACTAAAAGCTCAGTCCGATAACTTTCAAGCATCATTTGCAGAGCAGACTAGACAGGTCACAGAAAAGTTAAGCGCGGTAAAAGAAAATGTCCACTAAAAATTTCGTCTTTTTCGCGTGATTGGGAGAAACATTTTCTAATTTAAGAAGAAAGAATATCCGAATTAGAACTGCGCGAATCCAGAGATCACTTAAAGGTAACAAACTACTTAACAAGCGGAATAAGGATATAACAACGGAAATACCCCATCTTGAGGAAAACTTAGATATTGAGGTCGCAGAAGTTAAGAAGAAAGTTAACGAAATTTTGATAGTACATGATACGGTGCAGGACAAATATTGCACGCTGAACATTTAATTTAAACCATTAGGAAAACACTAAGAGGTAAAATAATGTAAAGGCATGACTCGTAAAAGCAAAGAAAATGCGTTATCTAGCAGCCTCGATTTCCACTGTAACCCATCGGTTACTATTTATCACAGATTACACCTGCAAGCTACTGACTAATTGTATACCGCAATTAAATTGAATTTGGTCAGCAGACGTGTATGTAGGCTTGCTTCCTACTGCAGTTTGAACTAATGCTCTGTACCAAGCGAAATAGTGCAATTAATAAATGTACTTACTGATTCTTACATTGTATAATCTAGTTTGAAAGGTTACCATTGTGACACAACACTGAACTGAGGTGGCACTAATTCACTGTTGCTCTCACAGGGAACACTCATGTTCACAAAACACTGCAGGAGAAGACACAATAATGGTGACTTGAAGAAACACACACACATGTAGGTTGCTATTTCACTAAGATACGTGCATTCTGCGGATTTCTGAAATTCACTCCCAGCAAGACAGTCGTCTCTTCTTTGCTGATGGGGGAAGAGAGAAAAGAGGTCGGTCTCTCTGTCTGTCTCTCTTTCTGTCAGGCTGATTGCAGTGGCTGCTGATCACGTTCGGCGGTAGCACACTATTTGTTTTCTGTCCACCCCGTCTCCGGTTTCACTTTCGTTTCATCGCCATTATTGGCACGTTCAGGTTTGGGGGTTCAGCAATCGAATCTACACCAGGCCTTCCACGTCCCATACGCCTTCCTCTTGGTCTCCCACGTGTGCTGCCTCTAGGAGGCATGGACCCTCTCCCTCCCATGACAAGCCTTAAAATGCAATACTTCACTGCAAAGTATTACTTGAACTTCGCAAAACAAAAGCACAGGCCCACAAGCCGATGCACTACAATCAAAGCGTGCAAAATATATGTAGCAGAAGTGCCAGCTCTCCCTAGTGGGCCAAACCCCTTCCAGAAGGAAGAGGAAGACCGCCTGGAAATTTTAAGGGTGCATTAAGAGGACCCAGCGGCTGAGGTGGCCCTCCAAGAGGATGACCAATTGCACCTCCAAAATGAGCTACATTTGCAACTCCCAAATGAGCTACGCATCCTGCGATTCTCAGTACGATCGTACTTGTTCTCCGTGTTGTTGCACATTCAACAAACAGTTGTCCATAAACCGAGTATTCTGTGAAAGTAGACAGATACCGCATTTCAGAAGTCAGTACTTAAAAAAAATGAAGCATTAGACTTTTGGTAAATTGACTGCGCATCCACGGTTTTTAAACTTTGCCAATATTTCTTTACCCCACTTAATTGTAAAATGTACACGTAGATTATTTTTAATAATTAGACAGAAGGTGAGCTGAAGCTCACGACGAGCAAAAGCAAGACCATTGCATTGATAGCACCGTACCAGTGTTATTTTTAATATAAGTACTTTATCTAAATTATATTACTGAAAGCTACTTCATGCAAGAAATAGTCTATACAGGTGGAGTGATTGATTCCAATACTTTAGCAGAAGATCAAGATTATTAAGAATAGTTAATTTTAAAATATTGTGAACTAAAATGGGGATAAAAATTAAAAATTACCATGTAAGTAAAAATTTGAGTGTAATTCCAGATTTCCCATTTCTCCTCAACAGGTTTGGCGCTATGAAATTTAGAGTGTTACCCAAAGTTTTAGCCAAATAAAAAATCATTAGCCATTTTCTGGACATCTTAGCCAATATTCCCGGAGTAAAATTTTAAAAGAAAAGGCTTACTAGACGTATATAAAATAAAACAGGAAACATAAAGAAATCGCTTACGACTTTAGATGAAAAGCTTATTAATTTCCATTCAATATGTTGGACAGACCTAGTCGTCTGTTTATTCACAAATGAGGTCATTCCCATAATTACGCTGTTTAGATCCTTCTATGGGCGGCTTGTTTGGCTTAAAGACCTCAAGCAGTTTACCGAATCAGTCTCAAAAATACTTTTGTTGGATGTTTTCAATGTGGTTTTCAGAAAGTGGTTTGAAATTTGAAAAAACGCTATAATTTTCTTTGGGGAAATGGCTATAATATGACATTTTATTGTTATACACACAGTCAAGACACATCATTGTGACCACATCCTACTCTGGGCGGGAGAGGGGTGGGCGTACGACCGACGTGAGCAACTCTTCGTCCTCGATGGGCTTTAAAGCAGTCGCTCGTCCGCAAATTCGGAGCAATGGTACCAGAGAAGGGAGAGAGCCAGTGATGTATGACAAACACAACTTCCAAGCCTAACCGGGATCCGAGTCAAGATCCATCTCGGACGGATAGTTAGAAATCAGCACTTAGACCATTCCGCAACCGGAGTGGCATGGATTAGGTTTAGACGCCATTCTCCATGTTGAAATCCACTACTTAGTACCACAAACAAACAGTCCTGTAATTAGGAATAACCTCATTCAGTGAATTCCTATCCACATTTCTCATTCGTCCCTGGACATACTAATGTGAAAAAGGCTTGAACTAAGAATTTGAAGAAGTCGAGAACAATTTCATTTTCATTGCCCTGGGGAGTGGCGATGCTATTTTGATAACTTCTCTACGGAGACGTAAACAACATACACATGTGTACTTCCAAAATAAAAATACGTAGGGCTACACAACATAAAACACGAGAATTATTATTATTGGAAACGTCCAGATTATATTTTAAAGATCCAATAATTGAGAAATAGCCCGTCTCAAATTGGGTGTACGGCAAGGTGGGCTGCAGCTCACCATCGCAAGCACTTGACGACGTCCCTGTTTATAATCCATTAAAAGTTCTCGGATTACGACCAACCGCGGAGCTGAGTGAATCGTAAACTGAATGAACTATTCCAACAAACCAGTTTACGACAGTGCTCGAAGCTTTGTGAGCCGTGAACTAAATGAACTAACTAAGCGAACTGATTCACTGAACAGATCTGAACTATACTGAGTGCTCTCTGCCGTGAATTAAGATGTGCACGTCTATTCTGAAACACCATTGCTCCTTCTCTCTCTCATCGGAAACATTTATTGTTCAAACAGTTTTTCGGTGACTTGAGTATGTGGTATCATCACCAAACATATCAGCTAGATTGGATCATTACTCGATCGATATTAGCTTCATAACTGAATACAATCAATATGTCGAGAGATTTGACATAAAGGTCCGTATTACAAAGTATCGTTCTATTTATCTCTAAAATATGTATAGACATAATGAGAAAGTCGAGGGAAATTTCCCAATTTGTATTGATTAGCAGTGAAAAAAGACAATTCCCTTAAAAGCCCTTTTCTAACTACGTTTGCTAATTTCAATGCCATATCAAGCTTGTGGTGCTACAACCCACAGAGAAGCATGTTTTCTGTGATAAAAATAGGTAGAGAAACCCGAAATAAATTCTTGAAAAACTATTTCTTCAGAAAAGAGTAACAGGGACAGCAATATTGCTAAATTTCATTCACAGATCTTTACTTCCAACAAAAAGATGTGGTACAACTGCGTATGATTTGTATCATTACATATCACAAGTCAATTTCTTGCGTACAGTTATAAACCGAGTGATTTTTTAATTATCGCTACTCATATCAAAAGTGGATGTGAGACCACGTGATTCTGGGACCACGTGATTTCTGAGAGGGCATGATTAGTAGACCGATGCTGGTACATTTTTACTTTTAACCGCGCAGTTGTATTTTTGCCTAATATGTTCAATCGAGCTTTACCGGTATCATTGAATGAATAATAAAAGAGAATCAGTACTGACTAGAGAGCATTGGTCACCCGTGCGTATGCTAGGGGGCGCCACTGCAAGCTATCCCCGATGAGGGACGAATACTCTAGAAAAGGTTGGGAACCGCTGCTTTAGAAATTCATGAGAATAAGTCTTCATTTTTGGAAGCACGATCAGTGCTTCTAACTGAATGTAGCATTAATTTATGAGTAAGAAGGTAAATTAAAGTATGATTCATTTTCTTGTAGGACTTCCGTCCACAGTGAGTAGATTTTAGGTCGCAGCCACCTACAGCGAGTTCGCCTTTAGCGCAGGACACAGAAACGGAAGGAATGAGGGCAAGTCTAGCGTCTTTGACAGAACAGTTTGTAGTGAGATTAGAGTACAGTAGATGGCGCCACCGTACAAGTACGATGTTGCACATAGAAGGGTGAGAGAATTTCAGGAGGGGGGGGGCATACGAAAGGATACCCATTTAACCAGTGCGTCCAACCAGGGGACCGTCACTTAACGTGCGCGTCCGATGCACGGCTAATATTCAGTGATTGTTAGCAAATCATACCACCTCCGCAAGATCAGCCCAGGATCCAACCTGAGGACCTGGCATTGGTAGTCTGAACCGCTAACCCCTTAGCCATTCGCGGCTTAAGAAGGTAAATTAAGTTAGATTACCTTTATAAATATATTCTTTTATACATGGGAATTACTGCGGGCAAAATTTTAAACACGCTCAATTTCTAAAAAACAACAACATATTTCTGATAAAGAAACAGTATCTCCATAAAAAGCAGATTAAAGGTTAGGAATCCGACATATGTATAAAACAAACAAAAACCTTATTCGATGCAATGAGTAATTACTACGAGCAGGGAGCAGGTTTATTTCCCTTTAACTAACGCAAGGTCTACTGGAATGGAAGTCTGTTTTATGGAAATATCAATTACTCTAAATTTGAATTCTCTGTAAATAGACAGAGAATCTGGAACATTGATTTTAATTTCTTTTGAACGACACTACTCATGAGATGAAATGGGGTAACATGACCTACATCGGATCGAAGTAATATCCATGTAAGTTATAAAAAACTTCAGGAGCAGCAACAGTTTATATAATTCGCGGAGAGCCTGTCGGAACGAGCAGCTTAGTAGTTAACAAACGTGTTTATCTTGCAAAGCAGATGTTGATGACAAAATGAAAATTTAATTAGACTGTGATACCTTCCTTATAATGAAAAGTTCTGCGTTTTAACAGTCGCAGCGATATTTATCTGCCTTGAAGTTAACCTAAAGTCCACGTCTAATCCAGAGGAGTATGCTTACTAATAAATTTATGAGCAGCTAATTTCTTTGCTGCTTCATACTCGGAGTCAGCAGGCTTTATTTAAACAAAGCGGAACTATAAAAACGAGTATGGGAATCATTTGATATTACATCACGTTTATTTGTATTTCCTTTGTGCTAATTATTCTCCCTAAAAGTTTTAGTGAAGAAATTATATGTTCCATTACCATGGGGTGTTTCACTCTTTTTCAAGTATTTATTTTGAGCTTCATATTTTTGCGCTTACTTTGCTTTTTTTTATTTACTTTCCTGAGAGAGTATGTAACAGTGGTGTAGAAATTTAACCATTTAACGACCAGGGCACTAAAATCTGGTGTCGCTCACAACACCATAACAC
Organism: Macrothele yani; assembly: GCA_039090855.1. Classification (NCBI taxonomy): domain Eukaryota; kingdom Metazoa; phylum Arthropoda; class Arachnida; order Araneae; family Macrothelidae; genus Macrothele; species Macrothele yani. The sequence continues at coordinate 189,623,075 of CM077034.1, read as the reverse complement.
ACAAAACTGCCTTTTGCTCAATTCGGAATTACTTTCCTCCCCTTTAAAAGTTAAAAAAGCAGGATTCTATCTCGATCAACACACTAAAATCTTCCGTTATGTATTCATAATGTGCATTGAACTTCAGTCGTTTTCTGAGGGTCGTCACTTACTTTCTTCCATGGAGAAAGCACGAGATTTCATGACAGTAAATAATATCGCCTTGGAAAATACCAACGCCTACTGCATTTATTTGTTTAGCATAACAATAGTGCCTGGGGGTAACTTCTGCTAGTCCGAGAGAGTTCCAAATTCAAACAACAGGTGGAGGAAGTCACATTCTGCTCACTCTAACTGGGTGTTTTAACACGGTCCTGGTAGTTTAAATGTAAGGGCTTTTTTAGTCCTTATGGTCGTTAAAGGATAAAGCGAGATATTGTCGTCATTACTCCCGTGCTAATCTTATTAACTGGGTTTTAATCCTTTACTTTTCCTCATTTAGGTAGATCATGTTAAAAGCTATCCGCTGGTGGGGAATGTTAGAAATACTGGGTAACTGTAAGAAAGTCCTCGAAGGCCAATAAATTGTAACCTAACTTTAACCTATAAAATTTAATTTACACGGAAAGTATGAAATTAAATTATAAAACAAAGTTTCTTGAAGTCTGACATAGAGTAAGGACAAGCTAAAATACATTTTCAAACAGACGAAAACGCGCGCACACGCACAAATCAGCGCTGGTTAGTGATCACAAGGTTCTAGTTGCTTCAGCTAGAGATGGAAAAATCGATTATTCAATTTAACTAAAATCATTATTTGACTCACTAAAACGAATAGTTCGGTGATAATTCAGCTTTAGAGAACGACTTCTGTCAAGGGATACGATTCTTTGTCGGATCCATTCCTTTGAGAGTTGATTCGTCGAAAGTTAGAGCTACCTCGGTGGTTGACAATGCGGTTTAGTGAACGATTTGAACGATTTTTAAGTTTAAATTTGTTTTTAAATGTTACAGGAATCTTCCACAGATAAGGTTTGACATAAGTCCGTTTTGAAACGTTTACGTAATTTATAGTTATTTTACACCTCTCGATAAGGTAAGATTTTCTGACCGAACACGAAACTTAGTGGGAAGTCATGACAAAATTTTGATGTCTAGTTAAAATTAATACTGACTGATTCATTCAGGGAATCAGTTCTTTTGTGGAATCGATTATTTCCATATAAATTTTAGTACGCCAATGACTGGTTTTGCTGATTCTTTCTTGTGTTTGAACGACACATCCCTAGTTTCAGGGCCTGATCTAAGCCACGTGGCTGCTACCATGTTTGTTTACGCCCACACGAAAGCATTTTTTGTGTGCTATAATGTATAGGTCTTCAGCTATATATGAAAGGCATACCCTAAAATATAATAATCCTGTGAATTGTCAAGAAAATAACGCCAAAACAAAAAAGACTCCATTTTGCGTTAAATTGTAACAGCATTCAGTTATGGTGTCTGAATATTCCCCCATCAACTTGGCGCACCTTTAAACCTCTTGGAGCGGTGCACAATGCAAATTACGCCCTTCATAGTAGCAAAAACGTTGAAGATATTCAAATGAAAGTGAGCAGCAGAAAATCGCATTTTATGGGTTTCTTCAATAATTCGTACTTAAGTCACCTATAAATCTCATTGTTCATGGTACTCAGATCTGTGTCAATTCATAACAAACTGCGATTCTTCTCTTTATCTATTCTTCTTTTTTTTTATCTCGTTATTTTTTTTAGGTTCTCAAGATAATTCAATTTTGTTTAATTGAAAGCTGGACCACCATGCAGTTAAGTACAAATTATTTAGGGGTTAGGAAAAAAGTTAAATCCATTTAAAAAAATAAAGTACAATTGCGACATGGCCGTATTGTTTGAGTAAAATTAAGAAATAGACACTGTAAAACCTCACGTTTAAGTTTAAAGCTGTGATATCTTATAATGAAAAATACTTCATTGTGATTGAGGAATTGAATCGTATATCAAACTGCTGAAAACATCGGCCACAATAGAGAAAAAAGAAATACAATAATTAAACATTTGAGAAACGATTCTAACTGTAAACATTCAGTAGCTCTAACATTTTTCTAAGGTGCTCTTCTAACCGATGAGTGCTGACCGAAAAACATAGATACCTAATTTTTTTATGAATAGGTTTGCAATTAACTAAGAGTATGTAACGATGTATAAAAATGCAGTGTGGATTCATAGATGACAGGTATGTCTGGAGCTTTGTCGCAAAGAATGGAATGATCTGATATTCTATGGAGTACTTTATGAACCACAAATGCAGCATGAACACCGAGCGGTAATTGAGTTATTCTCGTTGATAGGTCATTCGTCTAGCACAATATAATTTAACAGAATATTTTCTTTCTGTGTTAATTAATTTGTCCTCTAGACTTCATTTACTTGAATTGATGACAGATGTCGCCAGGTTTGTTTTCACTAAGATAGGAGCTTAGAATCCACTTTTAAGTCAAGCGATTATTTTACTTAACACAGTCGTAATGCCGTTACTTAATAAGGAAGGCATGCACTTTTGAGTAGACATAGATTTCAAATTGTGTTCTATGACCGTGTCGTAAGGGAGACACAAACGCACATTAATATTTTAATTGTTTTGGTATAATGTATTATAGTAGTAGTAATAACCTGGATATTATTGTAACAATTTTCTAAATAAACCAGTTTGAATGCAGTGAATAACAGAAACTTCAATGTTTCCTTTGTAATTAAAGTCTTTAGACACAATTGCATCTTTTTTTTCAATTCGCTGAAGCATTCCTATACTGAATCACAGAGTTTTATTTACCAACTTTCTCCTGAAACAAAACAATTTTTCAAAATTATTTTAAGACTGTTGGACTTATCAAGTAAAGTCTTTTTCCACCTTCCATGGACACAAGGATCTCGTGTGTTGGCAACTAAATTTTTGAGGGAACTAGTAACTAGAAGGAATTTTCCAAAATTATTTTAAGACGGTTGGACTTATGAAGTAACGTCTTTTCCCACCTTCCATGGACACAAGGGTCTCGTGTGTTGGCGACTAAATCTTTTGAGGGAACTAGTAACCAGAAGGAATTTTTCAAAATTATTTTAAGACGGTTGGACCTATGAAGTAACGTCTTTTCCCACTTTCCATGGACCCAAAGGCCTCGTGCGTTGGCGACTAAATCTTTTGAGGGAACTATTACCCAGAAGGAATTTCTAAAAATAATTTTAAGACGGTTGGGCATATGAAGTAACGTCTTTTCCGACCTTCCATGGACCCAAGGGTCTCGTGTGTTGGTGACTGAATCTTTTGAGGGAATTAGTAACCAGAAGGCATTTTTTCAAAATTATTTTAAGACGGTTGGACCTATGAAGTAACGTCTTTTCGCACCTTCCATGGACCAAAGGGTCTCATGTGATAGTGACTAAATCTCTTGAGGAAACTAGTAACCAGAAGGAATTTTAAAAAATATTTTGAGACGGTTGCACCTGTGAAGAAACGTCTTTTCCCAACTTCCATGGAACCAAGGTCTCGTTGTTGGCAACTGAATGTTTTGAGGGAACTAGTAACCAGAAGTAATTTCTAAAAATTATTTTAAGACGTTTGGACTTATGAAGTAACGTCTTTTCCAATCTTCCATGGACACAAGGGTCTCGTGTGTTGGCGACTAAATCTTTTGAGGAAACTAGTAACCAGAAGGAATTTTTCAAAATTATTTTAAGACTGTTGGACTTATGAAGTAACGTCTTTTCCCACCTTCCATGGACACAAGGGTCTCGTGTGTTGGCGACTAAAACTTTTGAGGGAACTATTAGATAGAAGGAATTTTTCAAAATTATTTTAAGACGGTTGGACCTATGAAGTAACGTCTTTTGCCGCCTTCCATGGTCCCGAGGGTCTCGTGTGTTGGCGACTAAATCTTTTGAGGGAACTAGTAACCAGAAGGAATTTTTCAAAATTATTTTAAGACGATTGGACCTATGAAGTAACTTCTTTTCCCACTTTCCATGGACCCAAGGGTCTCGTGTGTTGGCGACTAAATCTTTTGAGGGAACTAGTAACCAGGAGGAACTTTTCAAAATTATCTTAAGACAGTTGGACCTATGAAGTAACGTCTTTTCCCAACTTCCATGGACACAAGGGTCTCGTGTGTTGGCGACTAAATTATTTAAGGGAACTAGTAACCAGAATGAATTTATTTTTCAAAATTATTTTGAGACGGTTGGACTTATGAAGTAAAGTCTTTTCCGACCTTCCATGCACCCAAAGGTCTCGTGTGTTGGCGATTAATCTTTTGAGGGAACTAGTAACAAGAAGAAATTTTTCAAAATTCTTTTAAGACGGTTGGACATGTGAAGTAACATCTTTTCCCACCTTATGTGGACCCAAGGGTCTTGTATGTTGGCGACTAAATCTTTTGAGGGAACTAGTAACCGGAAGGAGGTTTTCAAAATTTTTTAAGACGGTTTGACCTATGAAGTAACGTCTTTTCCCACCTTCCATGGACCCAAGGGTCTCGGGCGTTGGCGACTAAATCTTTTGAGTTAACTAGTACCCAAAAGGAATTTCTAAAAATTATTTTAAGACAGTTGGACTTATGAAGTAACGTCTTTTCCCACCTACCATGGCCCCATGGGTCTCGTAGGTTGACGACTAAATCTTTTGAGGGAATTAGTAACCAGAAGGAATTTTTTCAAAATTATTTTAAGACGGTTGGACCTATGAAGTAACATCTTTTCGCACCTTCCATGGACCAAAGGGTCTCATGTGATAGCGACTAAATCTCTTGAGGGAACTGGTAACCAGAAGGAATTTAAAAAAAAAATTGAGACGGTTGCACCTGTGAAGAAACGTCTTTTCCCACCTTCCATGGACCCAAGGGTCTCGTGTGTTGGTGACTGAATCTTTTGAGGGAACTAGTAACCAGAATTAATTTCTAAAAATTATTTTAAGACGTTTAACCCCACAAGGAGATTTTGACAAAGAACAGGTAAGAGTTGCATACAAAGCTCGGGTCGGCAAAAATTGTTTTCTTAAATTACCAAGAAAGACTGGTTCTAGTAAAACTCAGTGGGCACAGTGAAAAAAAAGGTATGCAGAAATTAACCACACAACGAAATTTTGCCAAAGAATAGGGAAAGGTAGCATACAAAGCTCAGGTCGGCAAAAATTGTTTTCTTAAATTACCAGGAAAGACTGCTTCTAGTAAAACTCAGTGAGCACAGTAAAAAAAAGGTATGCAGAAATTAACCATACAAGGAGATTTTGCCAAAGAACAGGTAAGAGTGGCATACAAAGCTCACGTCGGCAAAAATTGTTTTCTTAAATTACCAAGAAAGACTGGTTCTAGTAAAACACAGTGGGCACAGTGAAAAAAAAGGTACGCAGAAATTAACCATACAAGGAGATTTTGCCAAAGAACAGGTAAGAGTGGCATACAAAGCTCACGTCGGCAAAAATTGTTTTCTTAAATTACCAGGAAAGACTGTTCTAGTAAAACTCAGTGGGCACAGTAAAAAAAAGGTATGCAGAAATTAACCATACAAGGAGATTTTGCCAAAGAACAGGTAAGAGTGGCATACAAAGCTCAGGTCGGCAAAAATTGTTTTCTTAAATTACCAGGAAAGACTGCTTCTAGTAAAACTCAGTGGGCACAGTGAAAAAAAGGTATGCAGAAATTAACCATACAAGGAGATTTTGCCAAAGAACAGGTAAGAGTGGCATACAAAGCTCACGTCGGCAAAAATTGTTTTCTTAAATTACCAGGAAAGACTGCTTCTAGTAAAACACAGTGGGCACAGTGAAAAAAAGGTACGCAGAAATTAACCATACAAGGAGATTTTGCCAGAGAACAGGTAAGAGTGGCATACAAAGCTCACGTCGGCAAAAATTGTTTTCTTAAATTACCAGGAAAGACTGCTTCTAGTAAAACTCAGTGGGCACAGTGAAAAAAAAAGGTATGCAGAAATTAACCATACAAGGAGATTTTGCCAAAGAACAGGTAAGAGTGGCATACAAAGCTCAGGTCGGCAAAAATTGTTTTCTTAAATTACCAGGGAACACTGGTTCTAGTAAAACTCAGTGGGCACAGTGAAAAAAAGGTATGCAGAAATTAACCATACAAGGAGATTTTGCCAAAGAACAGGTAAGAGTGGCATACAAAGCTCACGTCGGCAAAAATTGTTTTCTTAAATTACCAGGAAAGACTGCTTCTAGTAAAACTCAGTGGGCCCAGTGAAAAAAAAAAGGTATGCAGAAATTAACCATACAAGGTGATTTTGCCAAAGAACAGGTAAGAGTGGCGTACAAAGCTCACGTCGGCAAAAATTGTTTTCTTAAATTACCAGGAAAGACTGCTTCTAGTAAAACTCAGTGGGCACAGTGAAAAAAAGGTATGCAGAAATTAACCATACAAGGAGATTTTGCCAAAGAACAGGTAAGAGTGGCATACAAAGCTCAGGTCGGCAAAAATTGTTTTCTTAAATTACCAGGAAACACTGGTTCTAGTAAAACTCAGTGGGCACAGTGAAAAAAAAAGGTATGCAGAAATTAACCATACAAGGAGATTTTGCCAAAGAACAGGTAAGAGTGGCATACAAAGCTCACGTCGGCAAAAATTGTTTTCTTAAATTACCAGGAAAGACTGCTTCTAGTAAAACTCAGTGGGCACAGTGAAAAAAAGGTATGCAGAAATTAACCATACAAGGAGATTTTGCCAAAGAACAGGTAAGAGTGGCATACAAAGCTCACGTCGGCAAAAATTGTTTTCTTAAATTACCAGGAAAGACTGCTTCTAGTAAAACTCAGTGGGCACAGTGAAAAAAAAAGGTTTGCAGAAATTAACCATACAAGGAGATTTTGCCAAAGAACAGGTAAGAGTGGCATACAAAGCTCACGTCGGCAAAAATTGTTTTCTTAAATTACCAGGAAAGACTGCTTCTAGTAAAACTCAGTGGGCACAGTGAAAAAAAAAGGTATGCAGAAATTAACCATACAAGGAGATTTTACCAAAGAACAGGTAAGAGTGGCATACAAAGCTCAGGTCGGCAAAAATTGTTTTCTTAAATTACCAGGAAACACTGGTTCTAGTAAAAATCAGTGGGCACAGTGAAAAAAAATGTATGCAGAAATTAACCACACAAGGATATTTTCCCAAAGGACAGGTGAGACTAGCATACAAAGCTCAGGTCGGCAAAAATTGGTTTCTTAAATTACCAGAAATGACTTGTTTCTGGTATAAATCAGTCGGCACAGTGAAAAAAAAAGGTATGTAGAAATTAACCATACAAGGAGATTTTGCCAAAGGACAGGTAAGAGTAGCATACGAAGCTCAGGTCGGCAAAAATTGTTTTCTTAAATAAGCAGGATAGACTGTTTTAGTAAAAATCAATCGGCACAGTAAAAATAAAGTATGCAGAAATTGAATACACAAGGAGATTTTGCAAAAGAACAGGTAAGACTAGCATACAAAGCTCAGGTCCGCAAAAATTGTTTTCTTAAATCAGCAGGAAAGACTAGTTCTAGTAAAATTCTGTGGCACAGGGGAAAAAAGTATGCAGAAATTAACCACACAAGCAGATTTTGCCAAAGACCAGGTAAGAGTAGCATACAAAGATCAGGTCGGCAAAAATTGTTTTCTTAAATTACCAGGAAAGACTGCTTCTAGTAAAACTCAGTGGGCACAGTGAAAAAAAGGTATGCAGAAATTAACCATACAAGGGGATTTTGCCAAAGAACAGGTAAGAGTGGCATACAAAGCTCAGGTCGGCAAAAATTGTTTTCTTAAATTACCAGGAAAGACTGCTTCTAGTAAAACTCAGTGGGCACAGTGAAAAAAAAGGTATGCAGAAATTAACCATACAAGGAGATTTTGCCAAAGAACAGGTAAGAGTGGCATACAAAGCTCACGTCGGCAAAAATTGTTTTCTTAAATTACCAGGAAAGACTGCTTCTAGTAAAACTCAGTGGGCACAGTGAAAAAAAAGGTATGCAGAAATTAACCATACAAGGAGATTTTGCCAAAGAACAGGTAAGAGTGGCATACAAAGCTCAGGTCGGCAAAAATTGTTTTCTTAAATTACCAGGAAAGACTGCTTCTAGTAAAACTCAGTGGGCACAGTGAAAAAAAAGGTTTGCAGAAATTAACCATACAAGGAGATTTTGCCAAAGAACAGGTAAGAGTGGCATACAAAGCTCACGTCGGCAAAAATTGTTTTCTTAAATTACCAGGAAAGACTGCTTCTAGTAAAACTCAGTGGGCACAGTGAAAAAAAAGGTATGCAGAAATTAACCATACAAGGAGATTTTGCCAAAGAACAGGTAAGAGTGGCATACAAAGCTCAGGTCGGCAAAAATTGTTTTCTTAAATTACCAGGAAAGACTGCTTCTAGTAAAACTCAGTGTGCACAGTGAAAAAAAAGGTATGCAGAAATTAACCATACAAGGAGATTTTGCCAAAGAACAGGTAAGAGTGGCATACAAAGCTCACGTCGGCAAAAATTGTTTTCTTAAATTACCAGGAAAGACTGCTTCTAGTAAAACTCAGTGGGCACAGTGAAAAAAAAAGGTATGCAGAAATTAACCATACAAGGAGATTTTACCAAAGAACAGGTAAGAGTGGCATACAAAGCTCAGGTCGGCAAAAATTGTTTTCTTAAATTACCAGGGAACACTGGTTCTAGTAAAAATCAGTGGGCACAGTGAAAAAAAATGTATGCAGAAATTAACCACACAAGGATATTTTGCCAAAGGACAGGTAAGACTAGCATACAAAGCTCAGGTCGGCAAAAATTGTTTTCTTAAATTACCAGAAATGACTTGTTTCTGGTATAAATAAATCTGCACAGTAAAAATAAAGTTTGCAGAAATTGAATACACAAGGAGATTTTGCCAAAGGACAGGTAAGAGTAGCATACAAAGCTCAGGTCGGCAAAAATTGTTTTCTTAAATAAGCAGGATAGACTAGTTTTAGTAAAAATAAATCGGCACAGTAAAAATAAAGTATGCAGAAATTGAATACACAAGGAGATTTTGCCAAAGAACAGGTAAGACTAGCATACAAAGCTCAGGTCGGCAAAAATTGTTTTCTTAAATCAGCTGGAAAGACTAGTTCTAGTAAAATTCAGTGTGGCACAGTGAAAAAAAATGGTATGCAGAAATTAACCATACAAGGGGATTTTGCCAAAGACCAGGTAAGAGTAGCATACAAAGATCAGGTCGGCAAAAATTGTTTTCTTAAATTACCAGGAAAGACTGCTTCTAGTAAAACTCAGTGGGCACAGTGAAAAAAAAAGGTATGCAGAAATTAACCATACAAGGAGATTTTGCCAAAGAACAGGTAAGAGTGGCATACAAAGCTCAGGTCGGCAAAAATTGTTTTCTTAAATTACCAGGAAAGACTGCTTCTAGTAAAACTCAGTGGGCACAGTGAAAAAAAAAGGTATGCAGAAATTAACCATACAAGGAGATTTTGCCAAAGAACAGGTAAGAGTGGCATACAAAGCTCAGGTCGGCAAAAATTGTTTTCTTAAATTACCAGGAAAGACTGCTTCTAGTAAAACTCAGTGGGCACAGTGAAAAAAAAGGTATGCAGAAATTAACCATACAAGGAGATTTTGCCAAAGAACAGGTAAGAGTGGCATACAAAGCTCAGGTCGGCAAAAATTGTTTTCTTAAATTACCAGGAAAGACTGCTTCTAGTAAAACTCAGTGGGCACAGTGAAAAAAAAGGTATGCAGAAATTAACCATACAAGGAGATTTTGCCAAAGAACACGTAAGAGTGGCATACAAAGCTCACGTCGGCAAAAATTGTTTTCTTAAATTGCCAGGAAAGACTTGTTCTGGTAAAAATCAGTGTGCATAGTGAAAAAAAAAGTATACAGAAATTAACCACACAATGAGATGTTGCCAAAGAACAGGTAAGAGTAGCTAGCATACAAAGCTCAGGTCGGCAAAAATTGTTTTCTTAAATTATCAGAAAAGACTGGTTCTAGTAAAAATCAGTCGGCACAGTGAAAAAAAAAGTATGCAGAAATTAACCACACATTGAAATTTTGCCAAAGAATAGGTAAATGTAGCATACAAAACTCGGGTCGGCAGAAATTGTTTTCTTAAATTACCAGGGAACACTGGTTCTAGTAAAAATCTGTGGCACAGGGAAAAAAAGTATGCAGAAATTAACCACACAAGGAGATTTTGCCAAAGAACAGGTAAGAGTAGCATACAAAGTTCATATCGGCAAACATTGTTTTCTTAAATTACCAGGAAAGACTGGTTCTGGTAAAAATCAGTCGGCACAGTGAAAAAAAGTATGCAGAAATTAACCACGCAATGAGATTTTGCCAAAGAACAGGTAAGAGATGTTAGCACGAATTGCCATTCAACACGAAGGATTACGTAGCCGAAGAAAAAAGATAAACTTTCATAAAATCACATCAATTTCTAAGATTTGTGAAAAAATTAAAGAAAATCTCAGTGATTTGGCGTGCTAGACTAATGCAAGTAAAAAGATGTTTCAATTGTAAATTATTTACTCATCATGGATATCAAAACATAATCAAAACTTTCTAATAAGCGAATAGTTAAAACAATGAACTCAAGTAATAAAATCTACATTAGCCCTCAATATCCTGATCACAGAAGTTTTGTATAGCAGTAAAATTTCCTTCATTATAAGTTTTTGTTATTGGAATTATGAAAAAAAAATGCTTTGACATAGGAAAATCTTTGGAAATGAAAAATGAAAATCAAAAACGTTAGTGTCTTTATAGAAGACAATATCAGACGATTAGAAATATTTGAAAATTTCTCTTGGTGTAACAAACGACAGCATTGTTAACTAATCAGAATTCTTGTTTTATTGCGTAACATCCCTAAGGGAAATAAATAGTTCTTTCAGACACATAACGTTTAACTTTCCTGATGGGTTTTCGATTATTTTTTTTTGTTTATTCATAATAATAAAGTTCGCAAAATTCAGCCGTTTCTTCCATGAATTTTCTAGTTCCGTATTTTTTTTTTTTTAATATTTTTAAGAGATTTTTCTTGCATACGAAAGGAGTCTCACGGTTTCGGTTTTGCAGTTAGATCTTTGAGCTGTAAGAATTGACGGAGAAAGAAAAAATCAACAACAAGATATAGCCTAGATCCCAAGGTTCACTAAAATCCTGTCATTTCCACATTGTGTCAGATATTATTTATTTCCCTATAAATTTTGACACTTCGGCACAGTATTCCATTGTAATGGAAATGAGAAAAATGCGAACGCTCATACTTTGAGGTTGTCAGCGTCGTACTCCAATATCTGCCACGTGACTCTAAGAAATTTCTAGTTTTCCGTCAAGCTTTTCCTTATAGAAGCAATGGCAGTGGATTTTCGTTTATGTGCAGTTTAATATGTTATTCTTAAGAAAACAGTCTTTTTTAAAGGAAGATGATAAACCATTGGACATTAAAAAATTTTCATGCTGCTACACCGTTTCCGAGCAAGACGAATATAGTATTTCATTTTGGCTGACAGCTAGGAAAGGCACTTTTAAATTTTAGTGAAGAATAAATCTTTCCACGCTGGATGAAATACGCATTTTCCTGGATACATAACTTTATAAATAAACGTAAGTTACCCTCAGTTACATTAAAATATGCATGGTTTGATGGGTCCCTTATAATTCTCAATGTTTTAGCCGTATCATTAGACCGACTGCAACAACTAGTATTGTGTAGATCGTGTACTACAAAATAACAGAAATTCCATGCTGTTTTTCATTTTTTTCCTATTGTACCTTCGCATTCCAAAAGGTTTATCACATAATGTAAGAAAAACTTTCGTCTAAAAGAGCAAGTTTATTTCTGTTGCAGCACGAAATGTCATGCTGTTGTTTGTTGCAATTCGATATGTATCTTCTTCCTTCTATACACTGCCGGAAAGTGAAAAAATAACACCAAGAAGGAGACGTCTGATACCAACGAAATTTACACAGCATAATAACGGAATACAGAGGATAACGCGATCAAAACATTATGGCAAAATACAGCTGTCTTTGTTGGTAAACTGAAAAATAACATTTCCATGTAACATGCGTAGAACGAGGTTGAACCGCCATGAACTGCGTCACACTGTGCAATTCTGGCATGTAGTCTGTCGTACAGAAGTTGGATGTAAGTTTGGGGTATTGAGTTCCAAGCATCCTCAACCTGGACGCGTAAATCGGGGATGGTTGTTGCTGGCCGTGGAGACCGGATAAGTCGTTGTCCCACAAAATCCCACACGTGCATAATGGGGAACAAATCCAGTGAACGTGCAGGCCATGTAAGTTGTCTCACACCCTGAAGTGCATGTTGCGTTGCACGTGCCGTGTGTGTGCGTGCGTGATCTTGCTGGAAAATCACCACGATGGACCGACCTTGCAAATGGCACAACAACGGGCTGAATGATGTTGTTGATGTAGGAGGTGCTGTTTAACGTACCCGGTACAAACACTAGTTGTGTACGGGAGCAATAGCTGATCGCTCCCCATGTCGACTCTTGGCTGATTGCAACTTGTCATTTGACCCAAATATTTCTCCCCATAGCAGACAGTTCACAGGACGGTGCTCTAAACCCGAATGCGCATTTTCACTAATATTTGAAACATCTACTTGTCCCAACCTGTTGTACTTATTCTGTAAGTTACAAGCTGGCACCAGCAGGCCTTCAGGTGTTGTAATTTTCACTAACAATATAGTACATACCACTGCAAGGAATGTTCTTATTATTTTTTCTTTTTCGGTAGAGTACATATTTTTGAAACTCAGCTTTTATTGCAGTTATAAATATAGGTAACATAAATATAGCTAACGTAGTAATTTAAAATTATGTTCCTGCAATTCTTTCTGCAACGTATTTAAAGCCTTGGTATTTACCCTTAATGTCATGAAAATTCAGATTGTTTTCCTGCAAGTACGTTTGATCGAAAATCTGGAATAAAAAATGCAGCAAATCCTGCCACGCAAAGCACAATGTTGATCATACTTCAGATAACATGAATAAAAGTTGTTTGATGTAAACCCGTGGAGTGAAATATCCTTTTTTGTGGTTTGCTTTTAACGAGGGTCAAATTATTCACACATATGTTTGAGCATCGGAATCGAACACCAGGAAATTTCACATTGAGAGACTGAAACACAACAGGTGCGTCTTTGTAACAGTTTTGCAATAGCGATAACATGATCGCGACGTAGCTTTGCTCAAACCAGAATGTTCTGTGTATCAGAAAGATGCTTAAACGCATCCCATCTGGAAGTTTTGAAAATGTGCAAGAGATACATTTCCTCATTTTTGATCATGTAAACAGGATATCTTCTCTCCTAAATATTTCGCATACGACTTACTATTATCGGTCAAAAACCATTCATGATGGTGGTTTCCGGTAGATGTACTAGTTTTATGAATCAGCAGACGTTGTCTTAAGGTGTTACTTTCTTGTTCGAGACATTTCAAAACTGTAATCATGAATGAAGTCAAATATTACATCTAAAATGTTGGTGGCTGAGCGTTTAGCGAAAACCGTTGCATCAGCCTGGTAATACGAATTTTTAGAAGCATCAATGACTTTCATCTAGTAGCAGCGAAATCAGAATAAACCGACATCATGTCCTTCATTGGATCAAAATTCGACAGTATTTTAAGTATCACTACACTTTCGTGCTCTTGCGGAGCTACTGATTGAATGATTGCTAGTTGGCGGGGTTTGAATGAAAGAATCTTATACGTCGAAGTATGAGTGAAAACTTCATGTGTTGAAAATTCTGTTGCGATACAAAGTTCAAGATATGAAATGCATTGGTAATACGTTTAATAACACATGTTTCCACAGTTCTTCAGAGAACAAAAATTTAAGAAGTGTTATCGAGATGAGCAAAAGTTAAATTTTCTGGAGTTTTAGCAGTTTATCCCTTGTTCAGGAACAGAGCATTTCGGAACTGGAACTACAGCATCGCACAGTTTGGAAAAGCAGATCAAACGTCCCAAAGGTGTGACTCTTCCTTCGAAATGACTTTCCAAATGAAGCGCAATAAATATATTTAAGAACTCAGGTTTCCAAGTGTTATTGACTTTCAAAGCAATTGTTGGAATATTTGTGGTTTTACGTAACACGTATTGCTGCAGTGATTCCTCATTCTATCAGTGAAATATTAAAACTTACTTTAGGCTGTTCAAATATTCTATGGTGCCAAACCATCATTCAGTTTATGCAAAAAAATGCTATATTTCTAGTGGTTTACTTAAATGCAAGGCTGCTGCATTCACACCCATTAAAAACATATTTTAACATCTCTTCTTTTTTAAAAACATCGCATAAACAAATTATGAAAATTATTCAGAAACGCAATGCCAATTTCTTATCTTCATGTTTTTTTATTCCATTTATAATTTTTAAATGTTATTTGGAAGTTTCTGTTAAATACATCCATGTGTCTTTAAATTCGTAGAAATAATTTTTATATCAATAATGGTATCAGTAAATAATCCAAACAAAAAGTATTAAAATTAAGAGATAATTTATTTTGCTGTGCTTTTTTCTACATCAAAAATTACAGTAAAGCGATTCAAGCTGCTTACAACCCAGAACAAATGAGGCGTTTTGTGTTATGTTAATTAAAGAGCATTCAATGTATTATGCTACCTGCTACAGGATTTATATTAAATGCTCAAATTCAGATAAAACTGCATACTCAGGTGGATGTCACTTTGTGCCCTAAATTTGTAAGACTATTTTGACTAAAAGGAAGCATTGCTCCTGGGAATCAGTTTCTCCTCAGATTAAAACAGAATCAACAAATCAATGTGGTTCATTTCATTTCTCGATTGAGAATCGAGCGAACACATTCAAATAAGTGATCTAAGGTATAACTTTTTATGCTCGTTTATGAAATTTTTTTTAATACCATGCTATGATTCCATTACAAATCCCTTATTTTTATATTCAGCTATGTTCTTTATTCAGCTATATTCTTTATTCAGCACATGTTTCCGTGAACACTTCAAATTTTCACTTTACGGATAGCAGTTTGAATAGAATCATTTTATATTTCTACTCGAAAACCTTACAAATATTGACTTTCAAAGAAGTATATAATCTAAGAAAACGTCC
Organism: Macrothele yani; assembly: GCA_039090855.1. Classification (NCBI taxonomy): domain Eukaryota; kingdom Metazoa; phylum Arthropoda; class Arachnida; order Araneae; family Macrothelidae; genus Macrothele; species Macrothele yani. Next base: position 189,607,937 of record CM077034.1, on the reverse strand, counting down.
ATTTTAGTGTTACTGAACACCCAAGGTAAGCTGTAGTTGTACTATTGTATATCACACGATTGTTAGTTTGTAAGGGGTAACACATGCCTAGGCCGTGACATTAAACTGTATATCCTGTCTGGAAATGGAAGCAAGGAGAGCAACGGGCCAGAATGTCCCCAACGCAGATCAGAATGGAAACAGGAAAAGATCTGTAATCGGAAATAATCCAACCTCCGTCAATCCTTACTGGTTACTACCATCGCTCCCGTTTATGTCGTTTTGGTAGAAAGTTTCAATACAAGGTTATTTGATGAATCCGTGAGGATTTGTTTTCTCAGATATCCCGTTCACAACAGAAGTACAAAACACATTTCCCAATGTAATTGAAATATTACTACAGTTTTCCATAAATGTTTATTATGTTACTTAATTTTAGATTTTACAAGAGAAATACATGATTTTTGAAAAAAAGAAAACCTAGAATCTTCTTTCTGTTTCATCTTTTTTTGTCATTGTATTTCACTACAATACTTTAAAATCAGCAAGAACATATTTATTATCAAACAACGATATCAACTGAGCAAAGAATCCAGTGTTTCCATCTAAATTATTTTATTAAAGATATTACAGATTTGTTGTAATTTATTTCCCAACTAAAAGAATTCAATGATAAATATTACATTTTTTTATTATGTGACGGCTGATTTTGGAATGTGGAACAAAATATATTTCTCCAGAATTTTAAGACCAGTAAAATATTATGATTACTTAAAACCGTTTGAATTAAATGTTAATTAGTAGACAAAAATTAGAATTCCTGTTATTTGATAAAGGGTACGTTACTGTCGTAACTTTGTAATTACAAAGCTTTTGAACTTCGTTCTTTGTGCGTGCAAATTATTACGCCTTACACAACGCATCTTACTGTTCTAAGAACGCAGTGTTTCCATCTAAGTTATTGTATTTAAAATATTACAGATTTGTTGTAACTTATTTCCTAACTAAAAGAATTCTATGATAAATATTATAATTCTTTATTATGTGACTGCTGGTTTTGAACGCGGAATGTGAAACGAAATATATTTTTCCAGAATTTTAAGGCTCTTACGATATTCTGATTATTTAAAATCGTTTGAGTTACATGTTAATTAGCAGATGCAAATTTAGAATTGCTGTTATTTAACAAGCCTACGTTGATGTAACTTTCTATAATATTCTGATTTTTTAAAACAGTTTGAGTTACATGTCAATTATCAGTCGGAAATTAGAATTCCTGTTTTTAAATAAGCGTACCTTGCTGAAACTTTGAATTTCCAAAGACTTTAACTTAATTTGTTGCGAGCAGGAACCTGCTTCCGCAAATAAAAAACTTTCGTTGAAAAGATGTTATGTAAGATTTAACTAAAAAAAATTCATGAATAACGTACTGCAACCTTTTTTGAAATACATATGGATATACAGGATGATTCATAATTACTGTCAAAGATTCAGTGGCTTATAATCAGAAAACGGTAAACAACAAGCTAAAACCGCAAACAGAATATGACAGATGACAACTAAGAGGTATATGATCTGCAGAATTGATATATCAGATCGCTAAACAACTTCGGTATGACCGCCTTTAGTGGCACGTGAGATATTCAAGCGATAATCAATTTCCCTCGAAGAGTCCTCAGAATTTGGGGCGTTACTGTTGCTATTGCAGCATCAATTCTTATTTTAAGGTCATCAAGCTAGATGACAGGGGTCTGGTAAAAGTATTTTTTACACGCATCCCCACAGGAAGAAATCCATTGGCTAAATATATGGTACGCTCAGAGGCCACAGACTAGGTCTACCGCGTCCAACTTATTGCCCAGGAAAATGCAGGTCAAGAAGTTTTCGGACAGTAACAGCCTAATTCGGTGGTCCGCCATCGTGCTGTAACACTACATTGGGCTGCCGATCTTCCAACTGAGGCAACATATACAACTGCAGCATGTTCAGATATGTCCTCTCTGTTACTGTTTCTCGCTAAGAGAAACAGGGCATCAACATTTTCGAACATGACAAAGCGCACCAGACGTTCACCTTATGATTATCTCTTTCGAATTCTTAAGAGGCGTGAAGGTTTTCGTAGCCCCATATTCCGCAGTTATGCCGATGTACCTTATCTGTGACGAAAAACTTCATCACTAAATATCCATGTCTGCAGGTAATGTTCATCACATTGGATTTTGGATAAAATGTTTTGGGCAAACTGGAAACGGACAGGTTTTATCATCCCGCTGTAAAGCCTACACAATCTTCAGTTTGTACTCATGGAGTTGCAGATGATTACGCAGTAACCTCCAAACGGTCATTTCTGGCATACCTAACTGTGACGCATCTCGTTTAGTTGACTACTCTGGCCTTCAAGAAAAGGCTTTTTGGTTGCGATCAACATCGTCCTGCGAAGTGCTCGGTATCCCAGCTCCTTTTTGATGCTGAATACTGCCATTTTTCGGGAACTGCTTTAACCAGCGTTGTACAGCATTATCGGAAAGTGGAACTCTGCCATACTGCGTGCTGTAACGACGTTGCCCTCTGATAACTGATTTTGTTGGAAAGAACCGGAATACGCACGTTGCTTTCTCTTAAACAGTCGTCATTTTGAAGTATGACGTCAATTCAGCGAGTATAAGTTTGCCCCATAAACTTCGCGGATGAACGTGTTTATTCGTGTAGGCAGTTTTATTCTTCTCTCATCAATTTGTATACGTATTTTCTGCAAAAGAATGTAGAATACTCTTCGTTCCGTTATTGTAAATGTAAATTACGTTACATCAATTTTCAGCGTTATTCACCTATGAGTCTTGAAAACACAAATGTATCTCTGAAACTTACGGTATATTAACAAGACTAGCTTTCTGAGGAGTGTAATAACATATTGTTTAGTATTACATTTTGGAAGGGTTTGCCTTATCGATATTAATTTTGAATCACGCTGTAGAATTAAAATCAATAAAAACTGTATTTCCGGTATCTTCTTTTAACAAATATTTATTAGAAAGCCTATTTCAAATATCTTACTGTTGTGGGAATGCTTGTGGCTCAGTGGTCAACCTTCTTCACTGCCACGGAGAAGACCTCGGGTAAAGAATGTAAAGCTTCGCGTGAAGAACGCTAACTCTCGTAGAGAGAACGTAAATCAGGAGACAACAGTACCACCACAACCTCAGACGTAATATGCTCTGCCAGAAAGCAAACATTGAGAAGCAAAACATGTTAGGGAAACTACGGCAGTGAAGCTTTTCTTTGATCCACAATTGTTTCTTTCGATCTGATGACTATTTGCTTGGAACAGTTTTTTTTGTTGATGCTGTTTACTGATATGCCGCTGGTCCCTTACTTTAATGAGAAAAATAAGCAATAATTTTAGTATTACTATTTAAATATTTTTTTATTAAATATTATAGTTAGACCTAAGGATCCAAACAAAATGCAGACAATCCCTAGTATCTGTCAGTACTGAAAATGTTTCTGGAAAACTGAAGAACAAACAAAAGCCTTAACTAACCCGATTGGCGTAACAAAACTAACATATCCGATTTGCGAAGTGATTATGCCAACGAGAAGGTACAAATCACGTGCTGTGAGCATCTCGGCTGACTGATCTTTACCAGAATTGAAGTCAACAGAAATGCGCATGTGCAGTATGCTCCAGAATCTGCCTGCATGTTGGTTAATGTGCACTGCATCGTGTATCCTAGTTGCTGAGGGCTGCTTGCTTGCCGGAATTGAAGTCAACAGAAATACTCATGCGCAGTCTGCTCCGGCAACAGCCTGTATGTTAGCTTCTGCGCCCTGCATTTTATATTTTAAGATATGGCTGCGCTAGTTACGTCTCGCCGAGCCTTAACTTCTTCTCAGTTAGATATTATTTGCCTCGAGTTCGATCCCAGTAGGTACGAACGCTCGAAACACTAAATATCTGACGTGAGTTGGATGGGCAAGTTAGGCCTTCGGCTCCCGTGTACATGCATCCGTTAATAAACAGGGGCATCATCCTACTTTGCTCCATGTAACTTTCCTATCGGACACTCTAGCCGAAATCTACTAGCTTACTATTTCTAAGGGTTGTTTAAGGCTTGGGTCAGACAATGCCTTCCTAAAATCCTCTACATATGATCTGATATTTTTATCCATGGTTGAATGTGTGGCTGTTCTAATGTGCTAAAAGTTGCCAAAATGTACATGATAAGCATGCTGTCTCTTTCCAATAACCATGTCCAAATCTTTGCTGTGTGCAGCATATTGGTGCTTATTCTTTTCTAGACTGAACGAACACATTGCTTTCCATACTCATAGTAGTAATCTTTTAGTAACAATTATTTTTGTCTCAAACCCCTCAGACGGTGATCCTTGGACAAGTCTGTTTGAATGATTTTTTTCTTTGTATGAACATTTATTTACTTTTATTAACAACTAACGGTTTTTTTAGACAAAAGAGAATGAGATGCAATTTCATAAATGAAGAACAGCAAGATCAAAATGCCAGAAATATAATTTCAAGGCGTCGCCGCCAACGCCATGATGAGGCCTTATCAATGAGTGTCACAGCTGCTAGGCTTCATGGTTCTGGATGGCTTTACGTTTCATCAACGGACACTACTCTTTCGGCCTCCATGGCATTTCACGGTACGGTGGTACACTGATTCATTGTGGACCCTCCAGTATTGCCGCTGGTGCATGGAGCACCCGATACGATATATGATAGTTCATTTCTTTCAAAATATGTACATTTACGTCGCTTTCGTGTCATTAAATTACTAATACTTGAGATCGGAATACATTTTATATCGAACAAGTTAAATGAAATGTACCAATTTTATTACTATGAAGTACTCTCTCGTCATATACATTTAGAGCCAATGAAAAACAAAGTACTCCTTACTTCTTGATCTATCTATTAGCAGATTACGGATTGGGGTCTTTCCGTCTGGGTATACCGTTTTGTCACGGATATGCTTGGACATATGCTTAATAAGCTCTCCAAAGGAATTAAAAATTCTCGGAAGAAATAAATTGTTACTTATTTTATATATATTTATCGCTACATTGCCATCGTAATCATCATTTAAGTATATAATTCACTCTTCCCATGCTAAATATGTAGATAACTATTTCAAAAGATCCTTGAGTTTAAATGAAAACTGCATGGTTCGAAAGTAATTTGCTTTTGACCGTTCTCATCATTGTTAATAGACAAAAGATAAGTTATTCCAAACTTTACACGTGCTCTTACTGATAATCTTCAGGTAATATACTATCATTATGTATTTAGAGTGTATCGTTAGCACAATGCATTTAGTTTGAAGAAATATGTGTCATATGGTAGAACAACCTTTCTTAAACCGAAATATTTGGCAGTCAAAATATTGCATAGTTTTGAAAAAGATGTAACAATAACGGATATGGATAGAAATGTAAATAAGTATTGTGGTAAGGAATAGCATATATGTTCTAAAAACTTTAAAGCTATGTGTTTTATACAAGCTGGGAATCATACTAAGGTTTTAGTAGACATTCCAAAACAGCTCCTATTTCTAAATAAGTTCAAAAAACGAGTATTGTTCATCAATTCTTAAACAACTTAAATTTGATAACTAGTTAATCTATCCAATGGTAATAATTAAGCAGCAAGAACAAAAATGTATAATTAGGAAGGAATATGACAGCTGAGCCTGCTTTCTAAACAATAGGTTTCGTATCTGAAAAAGAAACTGAATTTCATAACACCTGGCTGAATCCAACGTACGTGGAAACACACTCTCTTTCGGTGAAGTTAAATAAAACATATTACTGAGTAAAAACATATTCAATAAGAGATACTAACTAACCTGGTCGCAGTAAGTACATTTTATTGAAGAAAATATATGTCGTGCACAATAATTTTGGAACTTTAAAGAGTTTCTAATTAGTGATTTATCACCTGAAGAATAGAATGAATCATCTCTCAGGATATTCGCATATTTGTGTTGCGAAATAGAAAACAATTTAATGAGACCCTCTGATGGACTTTTGATTAATATAGACTCATCAACGTTGGATAAATAGTTGGAGACAAACATTTGTTTTACCTCATTGGTAATTATTAGGCTAGTAATTGTTTCGCAGCGCTAATTTCGGTTGTTAATTTTGCGAATTTTATGGATTGTTCCTGTAATTTCGTTAAATATCAAATAAATCCACGAATTTCAGATTCTTCCCAAATTTTACAGAATTCATATTATCATTTTTAGATTTTTTTCAAATTTAAATAATTATATTACTGCCTTCAATATTGCACTGGATATGAGCGCATACATTGTAACTCAGAGAATGAGAAATGTAATGAATTTTTATGTAGTAACATCAAATCAAATCTATTATTTTTGAAGGCACAAAGTTCCACACTACGGGTTCCAGAATTTACCAATCATATCGTTACTTATGAATGTGCAACGATGTTCTATGAAATTCTCGCAGACCTCCGAAAAGGGAAATGTAAACAAAACAATAAACGCAAGCGTTTTCTCTATAATTTTTAAAATCAGTATTAGTGAATACTCTGCATCATATTATGGATTACTCAGCGGAATTTGCATTATGTGATTCGTATACATCTGTGGAATACAGGAACTGTGAATTATGTGGACTGATAGTGTTCCAAATGCGGTTAAGGGGATAGGTAGATCATTTCTCAGTTTTTAGGAGATAAATTCGTAAAAAAAAAGCTCTAAAGTCACATTGAGATTGTTTTTGTATCCTTGCTTTACCGAAAAATGTTTTGAACTTGCAAATTCCTACACCGGAAGTGAAGTTATCCATTTAACTCACCGCCACATTACTCCCCCTTTCAGAAAGATGAGACACGAAATATCCCAACAGGTTTCTGGTATACCAACAACAATAGTCGACGACTATTTCATTGCAGAAGTACTTAACCTAATTCCAAACAACTGAGAATGTTTTTGCAAAAAATATGCAATACTTCGTTCGACCTTGGCACGAGTCTAGAAAAAACGGCACATGTGGTAGTAACCATAGCAACCGGCTCCGCCTGTTTATCACTTGTGCGTCGTCATTAGTGGTCGGTTCATTAAGGGCTGTTTCGTAAACCCTTAAGTGTTTTCGCGCTGTGTTTTTTCGAAAAAAAGGATTTAAAAGAAGAACAAAGGTGCGCCGTTATTTTTCGGTGTCGACTTAAGAATACTGTCGGAGAGACTTTCCGTCTTATGCAAGAGGATTATAAAGATGGATATTTAGGGAAATCAACAATTTACAGTTCGCAAACAAAATTCATGAATGATTATGAGTTGCCGGCTTTAATCGCGTGTTGAGGAAGATTTTCAAAGTGTGTTACAGAGGTAAGCATCAATACAATAGGTGTTTTAAACAGGAAGACATCCACGTATCAATTTGAGATATCAAAGATATGCTTCACATATCAAAATCATCAAATCACAGAATTTGAACTGAGCATTTGGGCATTAAACGAGTTTGTTGAAATTGGCTGCCCGTTTCTTTTCATGAGCGACCCGATGTAAGTCCGCATAGGCCAGTTCTGCCGTTTCTTATTTGGAGAGAAGTAAAACTATATTAATGCCCCAACCTGCATGTTGTCCAGTCTTGTGCATTTGTGATTTCTGGTTGTTCCTCGTTAAAAAAAGACACAACGGGACGACATTTTGAGCTGCGGTGGAGTGCTTCAACAGCAGTTCAGAAGAATTCCAAAAGATATTCAAAAAGTGGGAGGAACCTTGGATAACTCGTCTTCGATTCAGTGGACAGCACTTCGCAGAATGTGACCACTTTCTCGATCATTAAGGTAGGCTTTGTTGTATAAAAACGTTTTATACGTTAATTTTTTTATAAAAATATTATCAGTTGTTTCGGGACAACCCTTGTATTTATTTGTTACTTTCGTATGTGTTGCAGAAAGACATAAATTGATATTTCAATGATCACGGCAAGGAAATCCTTTTCTGTTCTGTCGTTAATGCAATCTTTATTTGCCGTCTGTATCATTGTAACCTCTATCTTCCTATTCTGGTGCACCGGTTTTCCGAATAAAACTTTGTCGACAGGCTTTCGCTGCACAATTATCCATACGACCCCATACGTCACATTTCGATAATGCACGTTCTGTCAGAAATCTCTCGAGTTCTGATACTTACAACTCATTTATGAATATCTTTTCGATAAATTTTGATTTGCAGCAGTATATCTGCTGGGGTTAAATTTCTCACATGACTTTCGCGTCGAAGGAGACCATATAAGATTGGTACGGTAAGTATATTTCAAAGATTTAATTCGCGCGTGTGACTTCAGAGGTACTATCTTATATTTAAATTAAAATTATTGATCATTTTGTTTAGATTCTTTCGAATCCATTTATAACGAATTTAAATGAACATTCGAAACTTTCCGTTCTGAAGAACAGTTCGATATACGCACTACACCCGGATATGTAGAACTCAGTAGAAATATTTTGTATGTATTTAGTACACTGCGGTTATTTAAGAATACATAGTTCTAACATTTTCAAAAAAACGAACCTCACTTTCATGAATTTTAAATGTTGGGGAAATGCTTATTTCTGCACAATTTAGGTTTAAATTAGAGAAAAGCTTTACAGATGTGTTAAATTAGAAAAAGAAATACCGCATTAATCGTTGTATTCGTTTCCAAGTAAAGAAGATAGCTTTCTCTTCTGTTTTATACACTCAATAGACAAAACATTAGAGATACTTAACTAATAGCGTTTTGGTCCTATCTAACGTGAATAACATGTTGTACACGCCAAAGCACTGACACCACCAGATGCCTAATGGTTTCGGAGGAAATTCCACCCATGAAGGTTGCAACATTACCATTACTCCACACGCTGCGTCTTCTCAGTATCCATTGATCTGATGTTCTGCCGCACGGTATCTCAGAGGGCTCTCACAAGGATCATACTGGCGACGTTAAAGGGCCATTAAATGGTTCTAAATTTAGATGTGTTTCTCGTGCAGTGACTGGGTGTTTGCGGCCTGTTAGAGCGGCACTTTGTTCTGTGAAACAGACGCTCGGCCGCAGGATGCATAAAGAGTTTGAAAGCGTGTAATTCATCAGGCAGCATATGCTGGTAGCGCTCAGAGTTTAAGGAACTCTCCAGACACGCTAAGAAACTTAATGTGTCCCATGAGAAGACTTAGGCTGTATGTGGCCAATTTCTGGGGTTTTTTTTTCACATAGCTCGCTGATTTTCACTAGATCTGCACTTTTCTTTAATTTGCGGAAAACAATTTCGGCTAACATGCGCGCTGTATGTTACGTACGTTGTCTCTGATAAGTGGTGAAAATTGAAATTTTATAAAATTCCTTCACCTCTTCTTAAATAATATGGTATATATTTACCAAGAAAGTTTTAATATATCCTCTCATTGATTTTATCATTTCAAATTTTTAAAGATACTCACAGAAATTGTTATATGACCCAGTAGGATTAACTTCCAATGTCAACACAGGATTATTATTTTTACTTGGGGAACTTTAAGATAAATCAGTAAAGGAAGAAATGTTCTTCATAATACATGGTAAATTGATAGAATATTCAATGCAAACAGAATTTAAATTCTGAATTTGCTTGTAACACTTACTGGTCATAAATTCAATATCTCTCAGAAAACTTGAAAGTTTCATCGTCGTGGATGTGGAATGTCCAGATTTCCGTTTGAGTATGCGAAGCCTAACACGGTTAGCATACTCGAATTTTGTTTCCAATTTCAGTTCTAGTATGCTAACCGTGTACGATTGGATACTTGTCAAACAGAACTCATTGCTTTTTTCATGTTTTATAAGTGAGTCACGGAAACATTCCAATCTGTCGCCACTGGAAATCGAACCCAGAGTCTTTCAGTTACGTGCCGGACATGCTACCACTGCACCAGAGCGGCCTCGATTTCTTCCAGACTCACTAGCGACCAACTGCCAAATCACATTGCAATGGTAGCATGTCCGGTGTGGTGCAGTGAAGGCATGTTCCGCGCGTAACTGGAAGACGTTGGGTTCGATTCCGTGACTCACTTATAAAACGTGGAAAGAGCGATGACTTCCGTTTGATGTTCCTAATCCACGTTAATTTTGTGTATTAATTATTCATTCGCCTCCTTGTTATTTGTTCAGTTTCTGCTTACCATCTTTGGTGAATCCCCAGCATTCTGCGGGGCTCCAAGAAGCAAACTGCCATGTTGTTCGGCAATTACTCGTATCTGAGTCTGGAGAAGTCGAGGACGCTGTGGTGCAATGGTAGCATGTTCGAATCGTAACTGGAAAACCCTGGGTTCGATTCCCGGTGACGGCTGATAAGAATTTTTCCGTGACTCACTTATAAACGTGGAAATAGCGATTACTTCTGTTTGATGTTCCTGATCCTCGTTAATTGTGTGTATTAATTGGATACTCGTGTTCTGCTTCCTATTTCCTTTCGAGAATGCTAACCATGTAACAGTTTGAATTCTCGTGAAACGTTAGCATACTCGAATGGCAATGGAGATGTGATTTCGATTCCCACAGCAGGGTGATTAAATTTTCAAGGTTTTCTGAGAGGTGTTACATGGATGACCAGTAAGTGTTACAAGCAAATTTGGAATTTATGTTCTTTGCTTTGGCGAACTTTGAGATATTAAAGGGAAAAGCATGTTTAAGAATCGGAAAACATCGAAAGAGTCACGACTAACAAAAACAAACAATCCAAATTGCGCTTATCTCAGGAATGTGTTTTAAATTTTATAGATGAAACGTGATGTAATTATTACAGACAAAAGACATAATTTTAAGGATGTCTACTGGTGTAGTTTTGTTCTCCGTATTTATTTTTAAAAATAAGGTATTATTCTAAAACAATTCTGGAGAATCGAATGGCAATGTTAGTTCGACCATAGAAAATCAAGAGCTTTATTGCTCTGTAATCCAAAAACAGGTGTATGTTTTAAAAGCGGAAGAGTTATAAAATGTCTTGGTAAAATTGTTTTATTTTGTAACATAGATAAAAACAAAATAAAACAGCCTCTTCATCGCAAAACATTTCTCTCTCTTTTTTTTAACCTAAAATTAGGTTTTCGTGAATCAAGGGAACATCTAAATTTTTGTTGGGAAGGTGATCGCCTCACAATCATTGGAATGGCTACACTCAGCGCCGAAAGTTTAAATAACCCAGAGTTCACGACATCACACCGAATAATCAAAGCTGACACAGCATTATGCGTCCTTCTTTCTACATTATAAAACATCGTATCCTACAAATATTTTCTGTAATCAATGGATAGAAAAATTAATTCGAACCCAGAAGAAATTAATGAATTAGTACACCGAAAAAGAAAACAGTAAAATAAAGATATGCAATGGAACACAAACCGGTGCGTTTCCTGTGAATGCATTGTGTCAGTGTCAGATAATAAACATTGTTTGTGCTTCTGCGAATGCGAGATGATATGTATGTGAAGGGCCGTACATACCAGTGTTTCATGATGGCTTTCATGCCGTTTTTCTAAATAGAGAATTGTTTGCCACACAGTCTCATGTTGTGTTGAGGACGTACTTTAACTTTTAAAACGGAGAACTAATTAACATCAATAACAGTAATGTGTTGGGCGTAGCCTACAGAACGTTGTTTTATTGTATCAACGCTTAGAAATACTGAATGATTAAACAGAAAATAGTCATGTGTAATTAAAAGTCTCACAATAAATACCTGGAGCCGAAGCATAAATAAAAACGTCTTTTAACAGCACCCTAAAGATTTATATCGTTTTTCAGAAAATCGAGATGGCCCGTCTGAGCGACAGATCTGCCAAAATCTTTGGCAAAGAAAGAATCTAGTTCTACTACATTGTTTAACTGATTACATACTTTAAACCGGTATTTACAATCTATTAATTCCATTTTAACTTTTGTTACAGATATCGACGTCACAACCTATATTTTTATGGTTTCAAATACATCTATCCTGACCTTTAGCGTCCCTTTCAATACCCCCGCACGGGGATAACTGGTTTTCCAGTTATTTGGGGAGCGGCGCCCCCACGGCCCGAGCTGACCTTATGATCGGTCAACATCTTGTGGTGGAGAATTTTTTTTCAAACTTTGGCTCCTAGTTGGACAACGTATACTTCGCCGGGACGGCTGTTCATTCGGCTGTTGGGGAGCAGCACCCCCACGCTTCCCGAGCTGATGAAGTGACTAACATCGTAGTTTCTGTTTGTATTGTATCTTTGTCCCAGGACTCTTTCTGTGTTGCACATCCCGTCCTGTACTAATAAATTTTGTCCTAACTCCGTTTTTTGCTGCGTTTTTTCTTATGTATTCAACCGTAACCCTAACCTCTCAGTCGTAGGTTGCTGAGACTTTTTGTTGGTACCCCATTCTCAGGGTTTTGTTCTTGTTTTGTGTTTCGTTTCTTCTTTTCCTGAGTTTGGGATACTAGGCTTACCTGCAAGTTTGCCGTGTGCGGTAACCCGTAAGGCGGAAATGGGCTGTCTGGTGGCTTAGGTCACAGATGGTGAATGCCTGCCACCTCTGTACCAACACTCCTAATTAACCCCGGCTTGGCTGTAAACGGGCGGCTGGAGACTAGTCCACCTCTAGTCAGTGCATTCTGTGCCGAGTTGTGTGCAGGATTTTAACGGCTTTTGTCGTATAGCACTATAGGGCAAGCCCGGGTGTTGTGGGATCATGCCAAAGGCGTTGGCATGATGGTACTCTGGAGGCCGAAGTGTCCGCCGAGTGCATGTGAACACAACCATTTTACTATATTTGCAGCTAAGCTCTAGAACTGAGTCTTGCGTCATAATTTTGGCTTGCGGACCTCCAGTTCTCCCCTGTTGGGCTCGATTGTGGGCGGAGTACGTTGCAGATGAATTCTTTATTACTCCCATGGGAAAACATAAACCCTCCTCAAAAGTGAAAAGACAAGAAAATATGGTGATTGATCAGGCATCCGTTTTTCCTCAACCATCTCCCAAACACAACACTCTGAAAAGAACTTTAGTTGATGAACAACATCATCGCGACCGAACTTTGGACCCCGGTGCTGAGCCGTCAGCTCAGAAACGTCGCATTACACTTGCAGATTCGATAACTCGAGATACTTTTCCCGTCATTTCTTCTACTGACCAGACGTTGAGACTTTTCTCAAAGTCTCCTTTTTTCATCTCGAAGGCACTTGCGGGTGTTGCTGGCTCTTTGAAGTCAGTAAAGAAGCTACGCTATGGAGACCTGCTTGTGGAAACTTGCTCTATCTCTCAGAGCAAATCTCTTATGCAGTTGACCAAACTTCAAGATATTCCCGTTCAAGTGACGGCACATCCGTGTCTCAATACCTCCAAGGGTGTCATTTCTGAGCCCGACTTGTTGGAGTGCGATGAGGACGAACTTGTGTGTGAACTTGCTGATCAGGGTATCATAGCTGCCAGACGCATGACTTTCAAGCGCGATGGCGCACTGATCAAATCACGAAATGTTTATTTGACGTTTAACAGACCGAAGGTACCTACTGAATTAAAGGCTGGTTACTTGTTATGTGCAGTTCGTCCATATATACCAAATCCTCGGCGCTGTTTTAAGTGCCAGAGGTATGGGCATTCCCAGCGGTCCTGTAACAGTGCTGCGAGATTCGCAAATTGTGGATCCCGAAACCACGAAGGGACTGGATGCACTTCAGAGCCCTGCTTTGTTAACTGTGGTGACACCCATGCTGCTTATGCCCGGTCCTGTTCGAAGTGGAAAGACGAGGAAGCGATCCAGCGCGTTAAGACGTTGGAAGGCCTCTCGTACCCTGCTGCCAAGGCCAAGTTGGGTATTCCCAACAACCGACAGCGTACGTTTGCCGCAGTAGTTCAGTCTGTGCCACAACCCGCGCAGTCCTTTGTACCGCGCCCTGTTGCACTCGCCGGACTTGCCAAATGATCTACAGCTGAACAAGCGACACAGGTGGATTTGTCCGAGCTCCAGCTTATTAAAACAGCTGACTCTGCGCCTTCTCTTTTGAAGACGATCGACTCTTCCAGTTCCCAGCAGAAAGGTTGCACGTGCGGAAGAGCCGGCCCTAAATCCACAAAGGTGTGCAGTGTCCATCCAACTGTCGCGGTCCAACTGACCAACATTGGAACTGTCCCAGACTCAGCGAGGTCCCCACCCTCAACCAACATTGTGGGGGAACATAAGGGGGAGGAGAGTGACAGTTCGTCCCTCTCTTGTGACTCATCTTTTGTGTAGTTTTGTTCGTTTTCGTGATGTGCGTGTTTTCATTTCTTTCATTCTCATTAGTTGATCGGGGACGCCGCTGCACTGCAACGGCTCCTAAATGACAACTGCGATACTGCTGCCGTGTTTTCATTTTTTAAACAAATTGACTTTTGTAAACGTATCTGGATTTTGGCTCTATCATCATTCTCATTCCTCAGTTTTACTTATTCAGCTAGCTTTTAACCTTTGTACCATGTTTTTATTACTGTTTGTTTAATTGCCTTTTTTGGCCCTTCCATCTTTCTCGTGGTTCGGTTTTACTTGGACAGCCAGATTTTGGGCTTTATGCCACGTTTTTAATACTGCTTGTTTGTCTTGTGTCTGGCGCTCTTTGGCCAAACATGGCCCTTGCGCCATAAAAATCAATCAATCAACCAACCAACAAACCCTCTCAATACTGCAATGCTAACCCATGATAGCCAGCAATGTTCGCAAAACGTTCTGCTTTGCAGAAGCTAATACTTTTCGGCTTATAGTTTAGGCAAAGTTGCGTGATGATGATGAATATGACCTATCGCACTATTAATTTGAGTGTATTAGGTCCATCACGGAATTTTGACAATTTGCTACAAAATACGGTAGCCCCTATCCGTGTAATTGCAGTTTTATCCATTATTTTCTTTACTCTTGGGGGTTTTCATAACCTTTCTGTGTATTACTTTACGCATTTCTGGTTCCATTATTTTCTTTACTCTTGGGGGATTATCATAAATTTTTGGTGTATTACTTTACGCATTACCGGTTCCATTCTTTTCCATACACTAGGAGGATTTTCATAACCTTTCTCTGTATTTACTTTACGCATTTCCGTTTCCATATGAATTACTTTATTTCAGATCCGTATGAATTACTCTTTTCAGTAAGGAGTATTTATTTTTAAGTAATGATTATTTTATTTCCAGTTCAGTTTGTGTACATTGCGCGAGGCTATTTATGGACGATTATACAACAACAAATGACTCTTCACTTCGAATAGTGAACGTTTCAGTCTCCTCGCTGTAAATGACCAGTCAGTCCTTTATTGCTGCATTAAATTTCTTCTCACGCAATTAGAGTTTTCACATATTGAGGCCAATTTTCTTCTTACCATAGTAAAAGTGTCTACTGTGCAAATATTGGTATTACTATCATTCAAAGAGATTGAGTGCCAGCAATTGAAATACTTATAAAACCAAAATATCTGGAAAATATAAAGAAATGTTGCATACTGTGACGTACCTGCCAGCAGGACGCACACGACATAAAGGCAGACAGCAGTCAGAATAAACGTCTGCGTAGCTCAGTTGGTAGAGCGACTTGTTCCGGAATAAGCGGACTCGGGTTCGATTCCCGGGGTAGATCAAAAATGACGGAAAAATTTACTTCGTTATAATGGCGCCCGAACTATCCGGATGACCCGACCGATCAAAATCTCGCAATGGTGTGATGTTATTTCCACACCGCGAGATAGGAAAAATCAGAGAATCCCTTTTACAGCGCTTCGAAAAACAAATGTGTGTGACGTTGCATTCCACACACCACATTGACTGGGAGTTCTCAAGTGTACGTTTTACAGTGGATGGCTGCCTGCAACGATTCATGGTCACGGCTGACCCGTGGGCCATGCCTCTGGCCCTCTTTCGGGGGGAGATGTGACGTACTTGCCAGCAGGACGCACACGATATAAAAGCAGATGACAGATAGCAGTCAGAATGAACGTCTGCGTAGCTCAGTTGGTAGAGCGCCTTGTTCCGGAAAAAGCGGACTCGGGTTCGATTCCCGGCGTAGACCAAAAATTACGGAGAAATTTACTTCGTTATAACACCGAAAAGTAAAATATTAAATATTATATTTCAAAAAAGAAAAACACATTCCAATTTACATATCACAAATTTATAGGTATATTATGCTAAATAAGTTGTAAAGAATTTGTATGTATTTTCAGCTTAATATTAAATTTGTACTGTACCAAATTTAAAAAATTCGGCATGTTATTGTATATAATATCATGTGAAATAAGTCGAACAACATATTTCGTCACCACAATAAACATAGATTTCTACATTCGCACGCTGCTCCTTCATTTCGTTACTTCTAAATATAATAATTTATCCAGTAAGCAAAAACCCACGATGACTGGAAACTGTTGTTATTTTAAAGTTTTTAATTAAGATTTTTCGTTGCATTCGTTTTGTATATGTACTCCATAGCAGACATATAGGATCATGAATGGCAGTGGCGGCCTTCGTAGCTTACTCTCTCAAATGTTTTGGCCAATATATTTCATTTTCTTTTATTCTACATCTAAAACATCATTACTTAGTGTTCTCACATTGCAAAAAGGCATACAAAAAATGTATTACAGGTACAATGAAAGGATTCCACGACAATGATGATGCACAAGTAACGTTTTATTTCCAGTGTCAGTACACAACCGTTTGGGTGCCATTAGTGTCTTGGAGGAAATCTCATCACTATTCGAATCCACGCTATGTTTTGCTTAACATCTCTGCAAAGATATAACAAATAACTTTCGTTATTATGCTCTTCTGGAACACTGCTAGAATAAACTTGGTCTTCCACATAATCCCACAGGAAAAATTCTAGAGGGGTTATGTCGGCGATTGAGGTAGCCATACCATGACACCAACGCGGCCAACTCTTCTGTCCGAAAATGTGGAATTCAGAAACTCACGAACCATTATTGATCAATCTGGTGTGTCACCATCTTGTTGGAATAAAACCGACGTTTGTAGTGTATGTAACTGAAGTGTTACAGAAAATTCCAGCATGTCCGGGTACCCTTTGAAATGTCACCATTGCCTCTATAAAAAAAATGGTATGATGATTCTGTTATGCATCAGGCCTAACCACACGTTTACTTTCTGGCTATCCCTCTGTTGTTCGATGTAATAATGGGGATTTTCTGATCTCCAGATGCGCACATTGTGCCGTTTTACTGTACGAGAGACGTGGAATGGTGATTCACCTGTGAAACAGACACGGTGCAGATAATAACTATCCTGAACTATGCGCTGCAACATTTCCGTCGGAAATGCAGGACGGCTAAGCTGGTCATAAGGGTGAAGAGCTTGAAATATCTGTACCTTATAACCATACAGATGTAGACGGTTGTGTAAAATGTTGCGAACCGTGGCACGGGGAATACCAGTTTCCAGTGAAACACGACGAATGGATTGCCTCGGGCTTCGCAGAAATGTCTCCTGCAGTTGGCTCTTGTGTAACCAGTGATGGGCCTGCTCGGGGGAGATCGCCAACACTGCCTATCGATTTAAACATTTCATACCAAGCTTTTATTCTGTTTTGGCGCAGTGGTGATCGTCTGTACGCTTTTTTGAAATGAGACTGGACAGTAACCGCCGATTTGGTCTCATGCAACGACAACGCGCACGCCGCTTTTGTTCCATGGAAGCCATTATCGATGAATGAGCCCCTTATTCAGCAGTAGTGCTCAAGGAACGAACAGAAAAAACTTTACTAGTGCTGCTACATTATTGCCAACCATTTGATTTTAACTAACATATGTTTTCTACATTAAATTTTGTAATATGGCAAAGACTTTGCCGACACGGTACGTAAAAGGCTGAAGAGCTTGAAAGATCTGGTCATTGTGTATATTTTAAATAGTTGTTACTTGAAATACCAAGTGACCTAGGCAATTATTTAAGATTTCGGCTCTTCTGTAAGCATCAGTAGTGTTCAAGAAAAATAAAGGTTCTTTCGGAGTTCGATAAAGGGCTTACCCTAGGTTTCCTTCTGACTGCAGTTATCATTTTAATAACAGCAGAGCTGACTGATTTCTCAAATGCTGAAATATACCTGGTCTATAATCATTGACCAAATTAACAACAATAGAATAATAATAACAACGTTTCGCACAATAACATGTTTATTATACATCGACTATAGTTTCGCAGAGCGTTTGGCTCGGCTTCCTCAGGACGAATGAGGAAGCCGAGCCAAACGCTCTGCAAAACTATGGTCGATGTATAATAAACATTTTATTGTGCGAAACATTGTTATTATTATTATGTCTTAACTCCGCAAGCTTTGTAGTCATAAATTATATATTAACAACAATGTTTGTGTAACAGACGCAACTATTGTGCGACGACAATATCTTAAGAACCAGATCGCTGAAGACTTCTACGGAGAAACAGAGCTTACTATGTGCAGAAATTGAAGGAAGTTTAAAATACTCAATTGAGTGAAGCAAGTATAACATATCTATTGGGTTTTAAGTAATCTGAACTTCTTACGAATTACTGAAGACATACAGATATTCCACATTCCTTTCATTTCGTTTGAGATAATAAGAACAAAGCCTCAGTAATAATATACAGCACACTTCTTACTAAGAAAATTTTGCCTTAAAGCTTTCTTGCATAGAATACGCACTTTACGTTAATTTCGAAATTATTTTTATTCTCGAAAAAGAAACTTTAAAAAATTGCCACAACGTATTGGTAAATTATAAAAATGTCAAGTTGTTGGAGTGAAATGTCAAATAATACTAATGAAATGTCACATACAAGTGCATTTCAAAAGTTTGTTAACACAAAATGCCTACAACAGCTGTGAATACGACTAAATTAAACAAAACTTTAAAACACTGGATTTGCACTGCGTCGATCACAATCTAACGTTTAGTCTAAAACTGGCGAATAATAATTCGCTCGAAGCTACGTATACAGTATAATATAAACATTGAATTTTTAAGTGTAAAATTTTATATAAAACGTATTTCTCCAACAACTTACCAAAAGATATATACAAACACCCGAATTCAAGCACTGATTGAAGTACCACACCTAAGTAGAATTTAGGTAGCCTTTAAAGATTATACTACAATTTTTTTTTTATTTGCTTTTTCCGTAGAAATTATATGAAGAGATTAGAACACACCGCTAGACATAAGAAATGCCACTCCTTAAGAGAATGAACGAATGTAGACGGAAATCACTATACACATTAGACAAGTAGATGCGAAAGACATGCTTTCATTTCAGGGGGATTACTTCGATCTGTTGGGCGATACGACAGTACAATGTGGTCTTATTTAGTAGATCTTATAACTACAGTGTTCGGCTAATCATTCGGCAAAGCATCATAGCATTATTCGGGAACATCTCTGGATGTTTCCTTATGGTATTCTTGAATATGCTTAGTGAAATGATGTGCACTATACATTTGCATTGCGAAGAGGTGGGTGCAAAGCGTTAAATATTCTCTCAATTTCACCCTACACGTTTTGTAATGAAAGGAAACTTTGAAATCGCCCTAGCCAATATTGCACTAGGACACGATATAGGAACTGATTGCTAATTTGGAAATGTAGCGAAATGAGCAACCTTTCGAAACTGGGCATCGGGGATACTACGGAAATTCGATACCAAAGCGGCTATATCACCACATCGACGCGCTTTTCTACTCAAAGGATACCCAAAATGTTTATGAGTAGTGAACGGCTATCGAAACTAATTACATCAAAATGCATGAAACCAGGCTTAGCACCCGCATGATGATTATAGATAGCAACAAGATTATCCCGGTGATCAAGACGTCTGCATACTGTCAGTCGTAGATAGTCAGTGCCGACTCAGAAGCTTATCTAGCTACCAAATATGACATTGCAGCATTCTCCCTGTAATGCTTGGTCCGAATGGCTGGCGAGAGAAATGCGCTTGTTCAGAGTCGGCGGTTTACAGTCTATATCGATGCGGGGATGACCATATCTTCCTGTACACTTATTCGAATGTCCTCCGTTTGGATTCCCTGGCTGCTATAGTTTGTCGTAGAGTACGGAGATCGAGGAGTATTCGACGGCAAACATAAGGTTTCGTGTTGCCGTGGTGCACCATGCATTAATCCGGGTGTAAATGTGGTATTTTGCTTGACAGGTCACCCATTTAAAGACTGGAATACAGTTCCATAGATGGACCACAAAACAGTGGTATTATCTGGCTCAGCATGTTGACAACTCATTCCTAGCACTTCGAAGAAATTATTAACCATAACATTACACGCATTGCACCCAATTTCGGTTTTATTCGGTTCGGCGATGAAATCAAGATCCAAAAATTTTTTTATCCTTCTCACTTAGAGGCATAACAGTGCATCCAATTATCTTCTCTGTTGTTATTATTTTACAACAGAGATGGGAATAACACAATTTTGCTCAGGTGTGAGTCATCGTGGAAACCAATATGTACATACACACGTAATATATGCAGTTGTTCATCGAAAATAATCTGTGTACTTACGCCGCAAATAATGTTAAGTCCAAAGCAGCTGGCCATCCGTTTAAGGATACTCCTACACCATCGGCAGTAAGAACATTAGTTCCCAATCTGCATTTTCTTCTGAGGCTGGGGATCAAAAGATCTTCTCATAGCTGCTGGAGGTCATGGATCTTGCTGTTCTGAAAACAATTCTGCTAGCCTTCCTGGAGACCAAAACCTTTGCACCTGCTTCCTATTAGCGCCTTATGTGCCGTTTTTATGTAATGTTTATCATAAGGAACGACTTCGGGATTAAACACACGGAGCATGATGTAGACGTTTCTTTATCTGAGAGTCCAAGCTCACTCCGAAACTAAGCGAGTTAACATTGCGAACAACCTAATGTTCGACACCACAGGGAACCCGTGAAATGCCGAAACAACAGAGAAACTGCAGTTGATACTAGACATACGTCAGAGACTTTTCTTTTGTTGTTCTCAACAAGGAGTAATTTGTAATTCAAGTTTGGAACAGCAATATAATTTAGAAACATTTGCAGTTTTAATTTTTAATTTGAAACCGAATGAATGATGCAGGAAAATATAGTAGTTCTGAACTATTTGCCAGGAGCTAGACGGAAGCAAATCCAAAAGTACGTCTACCAGAGACAAGGGCACTTGTCTCTCTTAGAGGGACGTACAGTTTCTTCACGTAGATTCTGGGTATTTGTGGTACTGCGGTGATATCAGATGAAGGAAGATTTTTCATTCGGCAGCGGAATAAACACAATAAGGTTTAACTTGAAAATCTTGGCGTCATCCTTAGGTCGCCTTATTCCCGTCAAGTACCTAATTTGGTTTAAATGAAAGCTTGTGAAGTGTAATATAATTTTTGAAGAAAAGAAGAAAACAAATATTCCTTTCTCAAAGTATGCATAGTGTGCCCATTAACTAATAAGACTGAATTTTGCAGAACAACCCCTGAAAAAAGTTTCAAACATGCTTATAGTTTTGACCGTTAGCGTGTGCTGTTTATAGCAGTGACAACTTTCGAGTCGAGTGAAGAGTAGATTTCGTGTGGTGATCGTTGAAGTAACACTGTGTGGAGCATGTAAGAAATTGCATAATGGATCGAGGAATAATGAAAAACTGTTACAGAAAATTAGGGAAAACTGCCACAGAAGTGTACTAAGACATTGGAAGACTTAGGGTGCTGTTTCTCTGAGCCGTGCACAGGAGCTCCGCTGGTTTTCGGCTTTTGAAGTCGGAGGGAGAACCTCGATGATGAACCACGCTCAGGATGTACAGTTTCTTCACGGAGATATGAAAATGTTGTGAAGACCAGAGAAATTTTTGTCCATGAAAGGCGGATAACCACTAGGTTACTCGCTGAACAGCTACGACGTGTCAGGAATGAACTCTTCCACAAAAACTATTAATCTATTTTACACAACAATGAACCCGCACATTGTGCTGTGCACATGAAGCAGCTAATGGTCTCAAGGTCGATCTGTGTGATCAAATATCCACCCTATACACAACAGGTTTGGATCATACATAATTTTTTCTCTTCCCAAAAGTGAATTGTGCCTTGAAAGAAAAGACCGTTAGTGCCGTTGAGGACATCCAACGTGGTGTGACCAACATACTGAAAGTTGTTCTGGTTCAGGACTTCCACCGTTCTTTGGAACAGCTGTACGAAAATTGCCACCGTTATGTACCGTTAGAGATACATTATTTTGAATCCGTTTAGGTGACAATTCAAATTATATTTGTTGTTTTGATATAACAAATTGTGTATCATTCCTTAACGAGAACACTTTGTATGTGATAAAGATGTCAAAAGACGGTTGTAGCATAGTAAAATTTATTTGTTTACTGACCTAGGAAGTATATAGATTCGCAAAGCTTTCGTCTTCAGCGGGATGCTTTTTTACAGAAATTGGTAAACATAAATAGCTAATAAATGAACACCAGAAAATATAGTGATTTTACTACGGTGGAAGCTGTTTTTTGAATGTGCACAATCTAGTCTACTTTTAACTAATATTAGAGATCGAATAATATATCTTATTACAATATTGATTTTGAAGTAATAAATATTTTGCATTCACCAGTGTTATTATCTTCAAAGTAATCGAAAGGTTAATTTCTAAATTAAACAGAAGTCATCACTCTTTCCACGTTTATAAGTGACCCTGGAAAAGATTCTCATGACTCACTTATAAAAGTGGAAAGAGTGATGACTTCTGTTTGATGCTCCTAGTCCACGTCAAACGTCTGTAATAATTTCTAAATTGTTTTGCAGTTTACAACAAAATTATGCTTTTAAAAGCATTCTGCCATAATTCAACATTAAATTATGAATGAGAACGGAAACTTGACTTTCATATAATTATGCGACTTCCTATCTAACTTACGCCCAGTTTTCTAGATGCGAGATTTATGTATGTTAATTTGACAATAAAGTACATAAGGTAAAGCGAACAAGAATTGCGATGTGCATTATTTCAATATGAAGATAAGCACCTATGCAGTATTTCATTTGATAAATAAAACTACATAAAAAGCATAGTGAAGCTAAACTTGTTAAACTGCATTTTTTTTTTGGTAAATTATTAGTTCTGTACGAAAGACGCTTTAGCGTTGATCTCATCAATTTTTCCGTTCCAGTAGTAATGGATCATTGGTAAACGATTCGTTCTCTACGAAAGACAGTTGAGCGTTGATCTTTCAGCTACCCGTTTTCGTCAATTATTCAATCCGTCATTATTGCGTTGCACACTAAAGTTGTAGTTCGTTTCATTTTCTTTTGCTCCCTGAGATCGGAAATGATTTCACTGTTAGGTAGAAATGTCCATATTTGAAAGTCTCAGCCGTTATATTTGTTAGCTGTCAGCTGTGAATTAAAGAAATTTATTAAAACAAGTTCTAAGATAGTAAAATCGGAAGTAAATTTCAAAACGGATTTCCAATGTTACGAAAAATAGCAAGTTGGTATTTCAGCTAGGATTCCATGTTCAACGTCAAAATAATTAACAAGAATCATTATTGCATCGAATTTTCTAGTAAAATCGCATTGTAGTTTAAGTTCTTACAAGCAGAAAAAAAAAGAAAGAAAGAAGTATTTCGGAAAGCGAATCTCTAGAAAAACTGAAGATTAGAATCGAAAAGGTAAATTTACGTAACATAAGTAAGCTTTCCTAAAACTTTAAACGACCGTGAGCCAAAGCTCTTGAGTCCCTCAGAATTGCATAGCATTCAAAACGGTCTGTTGACATTTTCTTAATTTCTGTACCATTTCCTCCTTTTGCAGGTTAACAAAATGAGAATTAGACTAGGACCGCAACCACACAAAACTTCCGATCTTTAGAAATTTCTCGGAAGAAATCATTTCTTTCTTTCACAGAAGACGGATGTCTTGTTATCCCAAACAAACGGACGGTTAGTGATGCATCACCTTTATGAAAATGCCCCGCGTGTCGACATGGATGCGAACATCCCTCTTAGGGGTATTACTGGTATTTTCATGTGTTAATGAAAATTCCGATATTACCAGTAGGAGAAAAAAATACCCCCTCGATAGCATTTACTGTATACTGATAGCATTTACTGATGGAACTTCGGAAACACAGACATAACAATCATGAATAAAGGATACTTTTCCCGTCACTCATTTATAGGTGTAGTTTGGAAATAGGGTAAATAGCAGCATTTATACTAGTACTTATAATTTGGCCATAACACATAGAGACAATGAATGGTATACCACCCATATTTCGCCATTAGATTACATCACACGGAAAATTTGCTGAAAATTAGAAAGTCATTTCTACTGTCGAAGCCACTTCTTCAGCGCGTGTTGCTTTGCAATGCTGCTCCTGTAAAATGGATGGATTTATCTCTAAACAATTGAGAAACGCAGAAAGCCACTGGAGGTAGTGAACCTACCCAGAGTGCCTCCGCAAATTACGTATGGCCCGATTTATCATAATTGTGGTCATCTGCGAAGATATGGGTTCAGCAATATGATATAAGAAATCTACATCATGGTTATAGAAATCAAGAATATCATCCATGTATCGTAGATGTAGACATGGAGCTACTGGAGTAAGTTTTAAAGCTCTTTCCTCTAAATCTTTTAATACAATCTTTGCTAGGAGATGTGAGAGTGGGGAGCCCATCGGTGATTCTTCCATTTGTTGGTAAATGACCTCTTGAAATTTGAAATAGGACCTTTTGAAAACCAATTTCCAGGCTTCCTTGAAAGCTTGGATTTCCAGATCATTCAGGGTTTCATAGGATTGCAGTTTTTCTTTTATTAACTCATGTGCATATGTTATTGGCACACTTGGGAATAATGCAGCCCAGAAAGTTATGCAAATGTCCTAGGGAAATTTAAGTCATGTTCTGTGAAATCTGTAGATTTTCTCCAAAGGTATATCCTAAAAACTTTGATGTCAAAATGAATGAAAATTCGAGCTCAGCCGTTGTATGAAAATATTCTTCGCAAGACGTTGTACATTTTGTATTTTTACTACTCTGTTTTTTTCCTCGACGAGTATTTCATTGTTTACATAGCATTTAAAAATATGTCCACAAAAAAATGAGCTGTTCCCAAAGAACATAATTAGCGGGGCGTGAAACAGCAAGGGCGTTATGAGATTTCTTGCTCTTTTTTGGTGTGGATAAATTAACTGTCATCAGTAGGGACACTTTCTTCGTCGTCGATTTCCATCGTACGTACAAACATTCTAAGAAGACGAATGACTCACACCAAATTTATTTGTTATACGGAATAACGGTTAGTGTTCACTTTTCTACTTCCGGAGCAAACATTTCGTTAGTTTTATTTGAAACTGTTGCTATATTTGCAATAGGAATATTCTTTACAGTATTATTAAGAGGAGAATGAAACCTAAGAAGTAGTTTAAAAGGTATTCATACTCATATCTTATCTCTGAACGAAAATTTTGAGCAACCACGATTCATTGCTGGATAAAATAATATATTTTAATACAAAAACCTTTCGTTTAGCATTCCAGACTCATTTATTTATTGTTAACACATGCCAAATTTTGCAGGGAGTAAATTATTCGTAATAAAAAATTATAAAATTTCAAATTACCTTCTTCTTTGCCATTTAAAACATGGAATAGAAAATTGCTTAAAGCGAAGTAATTTCGCTTGATGTTATGCATTTACATATAGGCCATTCGGTAACGGCCTTTAATCACTAAACTGTAAATGAATTCTAAATGTCCTCATGCTCCAACTATGCAAAATTACCACTAACCATTCTGTCTCTTTACGTGGGTTAGGACAAAGAGATGAACTATTTATTATGCATCTATACCAAGAATTAACATGTTTCACAAATTCACCGAATACTTTAAATAATTCTTTCTGTACTTTTAGCGTAGCACTCATTCCTTACATGAACCACAGTGAAAAATTAGAGTTTCATTCTCTCTTTACGGTCTGTTACTATGGACAGACGTAAAATGTAAACAAATCGATACTTTCAATGCTTTTGTTTATGACAGGTAACGGAGAAGAGAAGAACTCTTCCAAGAACTATGGAACTTTTGTTTCTGTTTCATTAAATATCGTATGTTGTTGAACCCTATCACATTTATCTCACTGCATTTTGCTCCTTTCGAGTAAGAGAAGTACTAAATTTTGGCCCTTCTGCTCATCAAAGTGCAAAACTCCCCAGAAGCTTTAAAATCAAAGTCGGACTTTCGAAAGTACTTATTTTCGGACTACGATAAATTGCCAGACAAAAACACACTCTAATTCTGCCGCGAAATTAGGAATTTCTCAAATTAGTTTACCTAATGTAAAACAAAATTAACAAGTCTTTAACGCCCAAACGACAGAAACAAATCATAAAATCTAAATGAAGGAGATAAATTACAATTAAAACTGTTTAACTGATGCACACTGGATTCCGGAAATTTAGGAACAACAAGAAATTTTGAAATCTCTCAAGAACTGTAATGCGTTTTGACATGAAATTTAGCAATAGCGTATAATTTAGTATGATATTTTATATATTATACGTGAAAGAGATAAGAAAACAATTCTAATTTAATAATAAATATTTAGTACCATTAGCTGTTAACAAGTCAGGTTTAAAATGAGATATGGAAAGTAATTCAATATTGAGGGTGGTCACACGTCGCAGAAATTCCTGCTCTACAGCGCTGTTTTGTGCTAATAATAATAGTGTCAAGAACCTATGATGGGAATAACATCTACTGCTCTAACAAACATTTCGGAGCTCCTAAGTGTTTGGGAAAGTTGGTTGAAGAAGTTCAACACTTATATCTAATGCGTCCTGAACATGACCATTAGTGTTCAGGTCAGGGTAACTGCCTGGCTATTCCATACGTTAAATGGTGCAGTCTTCAAAAACTGGTCACAAATTCTGGCTGTAGTGGTGTGCACTATCGTTCTTAATATTTCCACTAATATCTACTTTAAGATATATCAAACCAGTCCAGGAGCATATCCCTAGAAACCTAAGCATTCGTAGAGTCAGTAGGAAGAACATAAAATGTGTGGGGCTAACCAGAAGTAGATGAACCTACACTATGACACTAACACTGCAATAAGTGCTGTTATGAATATTAAGGACGTTAGGGTGCTTCTGAGTTCCTCTCCATGTAAGTATTCGTATGAAGTACATTTAAGAGAATATCTGGACCCATCCACAAAGAGAACGAAACTCCATTGTTCATCAGTACATTTCAATGTTTTTTATGACGGGAGGTTACGGAGCTTCATAGAATTGGTCTTTCAGCGTGGCTACCATATTCATAGTACCTACTCCAAAGAAACATAAGACTTTGCGTTCTTTATAGGTGCGTGTATATATAGATATATCGTTATACACTTAGCGAATTCAAGTAAAATTTAGTTATCTTTAATTAAGTTATTCCAGTGTTACGAATTACTTCGCCTTTTGTAAAAGGAACCGTGATAAACATTTCAAAATTTACGATTTTTTTCTTAAAATAAAACTGATCCTCTCTCAAAACTAAATTCGAAGAGAAATGTGAACTTCAGAACTCAGTAGTTGTGGAAATGTTTTACGGAACTGTTGTGCACGCAATTAAAATAATAATCCTGTGAAAAATATTTTTATGATTTAAAAACATATATTTTATTTATATTTATGCTTTTATAACAAAACATTTTTATATGTAAATACTTTATATAAATATAAGAAAATATATTTTATAGTTTGCTTTCTCGTGTCCATTTTCAATAATTTCGTTTCAAGATAATGAATGAATTTGAATCATTTCTCTCAGTAATAAATAAACTATAATAATATATTTTATTTCTAAAATATTACAACTTCATTTGTTTAGTAGTCAAGCGAAAAGACAAAAAAATCGTCTCTTAATTTTTGGAAGAGTAAAAAAATAAATGTGATTTACGCGAGGAATATCTTTCATGTACTTTTTAATCCTTTAAGCAGCCGATGTACCTGAACTAAATACTTCCCAAAACTTACTGAACTTCCCAATTAAAAATGTTAGGAATGTTCACATTGCGACGGGTTTAACGAAAGCTACGGTGAAACGGTCCCTTTCCCCTTTTTATCCCAGTAGTTCCGACCATAAACCTGCCACTCAGATAAGATCTCTCTTCTAGTTCTCTATTCTAACTCTCTCTTCCAAGCTGCTCTATTACCTAAGGATTTAAGAGAAAAGTCTTGTTGTTTTTTTCCAATGACACGGACATTATGCCACTAGGCAGAAACAAGTTATATGTATGGAAAAGAGGTTACCAGTAGAAATACGTACATGTGTTAGACACTGTCCAGGCAAGAAGGCATTTTTGTTAAAATTGCATCATGAGGATATATTTTTTCGGAGAGTAGATAAAATACATGTAGTCATCATGTGCAGACTAAAATTGTATGTTTTTGTTGTTTCACACATGTATTATGTGAGTCAGATAAATCTAATACAGCATACCATACAGTACTATCAACAACAAGATTTCGCTAAATTTTTACCACTATGTGATCATGTAGGTGGTTGTTTGAAAGGTTGTCAGCAATAATTCAATTCCCCAAGCTCAGATCCACCCTCAGTCAGTCTGAGGTGGGTTACATGCACTAGTGACAGCAAATGGAATCGTTCAACCTTAAACATTATTTACTGCTCACACACATAAAAGCTTTAGTTTTTGAAAGGCAGCTTTGCCTGTATTTATTCTAATAACATGAAACAGTAGCTTTTAGGGCCACTAATCAATTTAATTCTGATGCTGAATGTATCTGCGAAATCTTAGAGTCCAAAATAAACACAAAATCTGTGCATTTATAGTTTTTTTCTTTGATTTTAGATAAGACCCAAAGCGTTTTAGCTTTGTACAGACAATAAACAATGCATAAAAGTATTTTTTCAGCCATTCGGCTGTGAGACTCTCAAAATTTGTGTTAGATAATAACAGGTCTTTCATGAGAACATGACACTTTAAAATGAATATATTTTCAAAATCATGATTTTCGTGTTCAAGCAAGACCACAAATGAAGTGCATTATGAGAATATGTAAGTTTATCTATTGCATCTGTTAATTGTACGTATGGAATGCTATCACCTCAGACATGTGACACATCTTTCTCACCGTTCCCTCTATAAGAATTTCTTAATATAAGTTAACTGAGCAACAAATATCAGCAAGGTAGAATCAAAGAACCAAGAAGTGGATATTTCCTTTTTTTTTTTAAATTAATGTTATTTGATTCTTTAGAGTCATTATCTTCTAATCATACTCATACTCAAATTACCATTTTCCTTAAACTTGCCAAAACATATTCCTAGCAAGTAGGCTATTATTGCTCAACGATAAAGGTAAGTTATAATTACTTTTTCTTACAATGAAACTACATTCCTATACCTAATTATCATTTATGCACCGCATTGTTATTTGGCAAAGTATGTGTAATGCAGGAATTATCCCGAGGCTTGCAAAGCGACTTAGACAATAAAGTAGAATTACTACATGTGATCTGGCTAATGCGATTGAGATCACATTTATTGCCGCCGGTGGCCTATTGGGAAACGTTCGTGATTGCCGCGGAAGGGACTTCAGGTTCGATCCCAGGCAGGTACAAACGAGTTGAGCCGTCGGACACCGTGTACTGGCTCCCCGGTAATAAATAAGGGCGTCTTCCTGCCTCTTTCTACTCCGCTTCTGTGTCATTTTCCTATCGGGCACTCTAGCTCAAGTCTCCTAGCTTCCTATTTCTGAGGGTTGTTTAAGACCTGGGGTCAGACACTCCCTTCCTAAAATCCTTTACATAACAAAAAAAGAAAAGATCACATTTAGCTCTTTTTACATTACTTCACTATTCACATGACAAGAACGCTAAAAGAATCAGGAAAAATCAAAGTTTTTCCCACCTATGCATTGAATAGGTACATTTTACTCGACATGTCACTACGCTCATTAACATTATCATTACCTTACGTCTGAAACATAATTTTGATGGATTCGCACTGGCTTGCTTCCAATGGATTGAGCTGCTACTTCGGATATTAATCAGAAGATAATCCCCCTGTTTTCTCCTGACAGCCTTTTCGTGTGCTAATAACACTATCCACTAACACCTAGAGAGATACACGTCCCTTAAATAATTCTGATACTCCTGGACGTAACTCCTCCGGAAACAAACCAGACAAGAACAATATTATTTCCAATAATCAACACCATAAAATCATTTCTTCCAGATATCGCATCATAATTTCAAAACCCCTTATTTACAGAAAACAATATATTCGAAGAATCATTATTTACAAAAATCACTATAGGACACAGTTAATGTATTCCTAGAAATTATATATATCCTTACCAGTTATTCCTAGAATTATAACGCTAACTCGAAGAACTCTATTATCATTATAGTTCCATAAATCACTATCATTTTCTCAAAATAGCATAACTATACTAAAAATCCCAAATTACTTGGCGTAGAATAGAAATAAACTTTCCAAGCTTTCGCACTTCAATCAAATGGTTTTTTCAAGGAAGGTAGACAGCTAACTGCAAACTGGACAATAGAACGTTTCAACAATTTGAACGCGGTGACTTGACTAGGCAATAAATGAATAGGCGAAAACGTGCTAATTCGAAGAAACGAGATCACGTTGGTTGGGCACGCGGTACCACGGTATAAAACGCAGCAATATTTGAAGAAACGATTCGAAATACGTGGCAACTCCAGAGAGACGCTGTCATTACAAGCTTCACAGCTGGTCCGACTAAGATCCTATCCGAAGTACTTCCAATTTCCACTCTCGTAAGAAAAGACCTAAATAAATATTGACTTCCGAATTTTCTTGAGGTGAAAACGAACATAAGTACATACTTCTTGTGCTATTTAATTGAATCAATGTGATTGGAATATAAAATCTAAAAGAAAAAAATTTAACTATTGTATCTAACTTGTTTCAACCTTTTTTCTAAATATGTGTAAATCAATGTGCAAATAAAGCTAAATGTAGAACTAGTGTCATATCGAATTGGTCTATAGGGAATACATGGCTTAACTTTGCTAGATACGGAAATTATGTTAAAAATATTCACACAGATAAATGTTTTGGGTGTATCTCGAGGAACAGTGCATTGTAGAGTCTGCCATGAAGGAAGTAGATACTGGATCGGTGTAATATTTCAAATAAACCACTTATGTGCAGACACTCCATTTTAATGGTGTAAGAAACTTTACGAAAACACGTTTTCGCTCTCCGAACGGGCGGCTTCCTCAAGGCAAACCTGAATATGTAATAACACAAGAAAAACAAGAATAATATGAAAATAGGTAAAGTATTCTAACATATCAGAGCGCGCGCTCGTGCCAGACATCATGTATGGTTAATATCACATGTTTTGTCATCTTCACCTCATGGCGTTGGGAAGGATATTCTTCCAGGCAAATGATATATCTAGCGACTGGTTTTTATCGCAGGCTTTGGGGTCGCATCTCGAAACATTGTAGTTTAATGGTTTGTATACCGTGCAAGCTTCTTGATGCTATTCCACGAGGGGAGAGCTGCGGACTTAGTTAGCCCTCTTCAAAGAGAAGTTTCAGTTTCCCCATTGTTCACGGCTCGTACGTGTTCCTTGATTCACATTACGAAATAACTCCTTGTCATCGCGAAATGGCATTTCGTTGAGCCGTCAGGGTATTCATGGGAAATCCGGTTTAATCCTCTCTCTAAACCTTTTTCAGCTTATTCTGACCTTTCTTGTTTTTCTTGTACTCTAACGTATTCAGTTGTGCCTTGAGAAAGCCCCTCGTTTGGAGAGTGAAAGTTTGGCTTTTGTAAAGTTTCTTACACCTTTAAAACAGAGTAAGTACATAAGTGGTTCATTTGGAGTAGATACCGGTAAGCAATGTTTAAGTGAAGGTGTAATACACAGAATATTTTAAAATTTACAATGTATTTATAAATTACTTAGCAATAACAGTGAACACATGTCCCGTTTTACTGGGACATGTGTTCGCTAGCAGTTAATGGTCATTCATGCAAAACCTTATATCTCCGTTTCGTGATTTGTGAATGCTAACGTCGGTGCAGAACAAATGAGGAAGCAGGCGATTCGGTACAATTATTCTTCTGTCGGTCACCTTGAATACCTTATAAGAGCCAAGTGAATCTTCCCATTTTACTACTGCATGGATGCACGTGTTTCACACTCAAATTGAGGATTGATGGATTGTATTGCACTTTCAGAAAATATCCTGTTCATTTCTTGCACATTCTCTCGTCTTACAGCCATTTCATAATTAATGCGTAACTATACCTGAAGAAGACTTGTTAAACCATCAAACGCGTATATTAGAAAACAAATCTACGTATGTGTCGGCACAAAAATAACTTTTTAGGGACGACAACACACAGAGAATGCTGAGCAATTACCTCCGGTTCGCCTTACTTCAAACATAGTGTGCCACATTCATGTAAATTGGTAGATGCTTGTGTCATAAATTTCAGCAAGGAGAGACATTTTCCCCTGCACATCATAAACTTTGACTTCGTGAGTTGGCTTGGAGTGTATATAAAGTGTGCTGTTGACATTCTGAAAACATATCACTCGTTGCTATCAGGGATAAACGGTGCGATTTATCAGATTTGCGAAAAGGGATGATTATCGGCTTTCGGGCCAAGGGCGGCAGTATTTCTGAAACAGCACAGTTTGTGAACTGTTCGCATGCTGATGTGGTTAAAAGGTATCGTGATTGGAGAAGTGGCACCATTGCAAATCAGCGAGGTGGAAACAGCGGACAATCACGTGCCATTTACATGAGAGGTAAACGTCGGCTGCGTGCGTGATTGCCGATCGACACGTTACAATGGAGCAACTGACCGGCCGAATGAACTAGCGAGCTACCCGAAGTGTGTCTAAATCAACAATTCAGCGAACCCCGCTGAGTATGGTGCTCCGATGCAAAGAGATGGTGTCTGCACCTATGCTAACGGCGGTGCATCGGCAGAAAAGGCTTACATTTGCACAGCAGTATCGGATTTGGACCTCTGCTGATTGTCAAAGGATTTCCTTCACCCATGAATCACATTTTCTGCTTCATCAAACGGATGGATGTTGGCGGATAAGACGAGAAGCATCGCAGAAAAAACACTTTTCAACCATTGCTGGAAGAACACAAGCTGGTGGGAGCAGCGTTATGATCTTGGGGGTGTTTTCGTGGCATTCCCTTTGTCCGCTTATACTTGTGGAAGACATTGCGCACTGAATTCGTTATTAATCCATCCTTGCAGACCACGAACTCTCATACATTGTGATTGTCTTCCATGGGGCGGACGGGGTCTCGCAGCATCACAATACGACGTGTCACACAACTAGAAATGTTCGAGAAATCCCAGAAGAGCGGGATAAAGTCCTCAAAGAACTTCCCTGGCCACCTGATTCCCAAACGTAAACCCAATTGATCATCTGTGGGGCCACCTCGATCGGGTTGTTCGCTCTATGTATCTTCCACCACGCACCGTTCGGCAGCTGTCAGATGCACTGCAGTCAGCATAGCTCCACAAAGCTCTGAACATCTTCCAACACCTTATGGAATCACTCCCAGGCCGTCCAACTGCTCCTTGCGCTGCACTAGGCAGTTACTCTGGATTTTAGCTGGTGGTCACAATAATGTGACTCGACAGTGTATATCCCTACAAAGAAAACCTCTCCCGTTCCTTCTTGCATTTTCCTTCCCTCCACAACATTATTCCTTTGGTCTTTCCAATTCTGTGGTTTTCTGCTTAAATAATATTATACTCTTTAAGCACAAGCACTTTGATGTGTGAGTTCCGAGAATCTAAAGCCGAAAAATCGGTGTTTCACTTTAATTGCTCTCTGTTCCATTATTTTAAAGTAATACATAACGAAACAGCAAAAAGTTGAAAAAACTTAATTGTACTTGGAAAATCTTAGAGCAAAACGTCATATAACATTAACGTCACACTTGAAGTCAGAACATTGGGTAAATGCTTTTCCACATATGAATCGCGATTCAGATCAATTTTTATTTCGGTAAGTATTCTAGTGTGTAGAGAAGTAAGAAAGAGCAACAATCCCTCTAATGTCAGAGAAAGGAAATGCTCTGGTTTTTCCGTGAAGGTCTAAGCAGGAAATGCCAAGAACGGGCGAACATACCTTCACATATTTCAGAGTAACACTGTAATTTCTCGGAGATACAGAGACGAGATCCTAACCTGATATGTCAGGCCAATCACTAGTCGTCGTTTCACACTTTGTTCTTAAGAACGGTAATGGGCAACGTAATCAAGCTGATTTGGTCAGCGATTCTTTGAAGTGCAGGATATTCGCGAATGGAAGGGCAACCCTACACCCCTATCACCTCACCCACTAGGTATGTATGCGGAGATTTAAAGAAATGAGTGAGAGCTTGATAGCCACACACACCCCTCCCCCCAAAAAAAATCAATAACTTACACGTACAAGAACTTTAGTTGCGGTGTGTCACTATACCTACTGAATACCCTCATCAGAAGAATGAGCTGTCCTTGTTTGAGCTACATAGCTGTCAGACGTAATCATACTCCATAATAAAATACTTGTGTACATGTACGTAAGCAAAGGTCCTTGGATTGATCCATACATTGCTCTTTCATGTGAATACCATGAGTTTCATATTAACGCATGCATATTTTAAGATTAGGATTTTTTCTGCTTGAGTACTAAATAATGTTATGCAATTATTAAGTGTACAAATTCATTCGCGGCTTTTTCCTTCATAGTCAGTGTTTGTTTTGTAATGATTAGCTTACATTCTAACATTCAAAATAATCTCCATCAGAGCCGTCCCGGTGGCGCAGTGATCTAAGCGACGGACTCTGATCATTCGTCTGAAAGGTGTCCGGGTTCGAATCCCGGTGATGCATGGATGTTGTGTTTGTCTTACGGCACTGGCTCTCTCCATTCCCTGGAACCAGTGACCCTAAATTAGGGACATGCGACTGCTTATAGCCCATGAAGTTGCTCACGGTGGTCGTTAAACCTTCAATCAAAAAAAGAAATCTCCATCAGCATAGATACAGTTCTGCAAACGATCGGGCAACTGGCAAATCCCATCTTGGTAAAAGGACGGCGCTTTCGATTCGGTGAAATTGCAATGCTTTGAGCAACATCATCGGGTGTTTTGAAGTGCAAATCGACTAGGGTGCAGGACAGACCGAAACAAATAGGAATCCGAAGCATCTAAATCTGGAGAATACGCCGGGTGCGAGAGAACTTCCTAACTGAACTCAGTTAAGGTGTATTGGTGGTTTTCGTTGTGTGAGGCCTTGCGCTGTCCTGCAGCAGTACCACTTGCCGAGTTTCGTGCCATGTAAACGGTCATTTCTGCTCTATTCCGTCCCTCAAACGATGAAGTTACCGTTGATAACGTTCAATATTGACGTTTTAACCTGGTGTACGCAACTAATAAGATAATACACTCTGCATGTCCCACCAAATGCACAGTAAGAGTTTTTTGCCATCAATATTGGGTTTCTCAGTCAATGTCGGTGCTTCACCAGGCTTAACCCACGATGTTCGCCTTTTGGGGTTGTCGTGCGATGCCCACTTTTCATATCCAGTCAATATTCTATACAAAAATCCTTCCGATTGAACCAGTTCAGTAGGGAAACAGATGCGTTGTAGAGTCCCTCTTTGTTGTCAGGAGGGAGCACGTGAGGAACCCAACAGCCCGTCTTATGAATTTTCTCCAGCTTTTATAGACGAGTAGAGATTGCTTGTTGGGTTACTACAAGAGTTTCATAAAGATCTGACTGTGTCTGACACGGGTTTTCGGCCAACCGTTCTTCCTAATTGTCGTCATTTACCTTATTGGGTTGGCCGGGATGATCATCATCCGTGATATTGACATTTCCTTTCCGAAACCTCTGGAACCACTTCTTACACTTATTGCAGGACAAAGCAATTTCTCTTAAGGTTAAACAAATCATTTCCTTAGCCTCGCTAGTATTTTCTTTTTAACCTGGAACGCGAAAGGCACGAAATGCCCCACATGCTGCTTATCGGACATCATTGTGCTTCCTTAAGTTTTCACCTGCTTTGCCAGGTTCTGTCAGCTGCAGCGTCGGAGTTTATGGTGTCGTCCATTGTCTTGAAAAACCCTCACATGGCGGCGCCAAACATTCAGTTTACACAAGTGTTACGGTGGATTGTATTTACGTGCCGACAATTTATTTGTACACGTAAAAATATTATTCAAACACAAAGAGAATTTTACTGGCAAATAATTCACTTTACCAAATTTTATTGAACTACCTGGCAAATACATTGTGTGTTGCAGGAATTTATAAAGTATCCTTTAATTTCTAATTCCACAGTATAAAGTCCATGAGTTCTTATAATATTTTCCGAATTTGGGTAGGCTTTCAATAAAATAAATTTTAAATACAATCCGTTATAATCTCATCATTACAATTAATGAAGTGTTTTTTTTTTCTTTTGGTAAAAAATAAACTACAACGATGCAGCAGGCGCTTAAAATTGCTTTAATCAAGGCTGTAACTGCAATATATTTTGCGAAGCCTTCTTTTTTATGCGAAATTTATTTCCATTGATATTTTATTTTATTTCTTTCGATTCACTGAAAAATTTTTAATTCAAAAATTAATAAATTAATTATTTTTTCTCAAATTTTCATGATAAAGTAACTGTAATTATGTAAAGTGGAATACGATTCTCTGAGAGCTTATTAACAGTGCCCCAAATAGAAATTTATTTATAATAATAGTGTACAGTATTACTCCTTTTTTTTTATTAATGTATATAAAAAAAATGATTTAATTTCTTCACTTTGGAGACGCAGGTGGCATAGTGGGAAGCATTCGTGAATGCCATGGAAAGAGCCTCAGGTTCGATCCGCTAAATACCCGCCGTGCGTCGGATTGGTACGTTAAGCCGTCGGACCCAGGGTACTGGAACCCCGTAATAAACAAAGCCGCCTTTCTCCCCCTTTCTACTTTGCTTCCGTGTCACTTACCTATCGGGCACTCTAGCCCAAATCTCCTAGCTTCCTATTTCTAAGGGTTATTTAAGACATGGAGTCAGACACTCCCTTCCTAAAATCCTCTACATATGATCATTTGTATCATTTTATTCTAATTTACGCCACAACGTTTTTCATAGCTTTTCACCGGACACCACGGTGTAATGCAGCTGAACTTTAAAATGAATAAAAATTTGAGAAACTATTACTGGTTAAGAGGATTACTAATAGATACCAAATTTTTGTTCATCTGAGGTCGTACAATTTTTTCCGGTTCTCAACACATGTCTTTTTTTTCTCTTTTTTTTCTGGTGTTTTTCACTAACCCACTTGGGAGCTAGCTGGCTTACAGGATTCGCAGGGGATAGTGCTTACTTTCTTACTTTCTTTCAAAATCGACTTGCGGAGATCGCCTCCAGTGTGTTCGAAAGTGTGAAATCAATTAGTGAGAATGCTTTGTGTAGTATGGAAGAGAATGAAATATAGCATGAAAGGAGAAAAATGCATGAATTAACAGAACTTAGAGCATTAAAGCTTTTTCCATCGTTAAATGGCTGAGAACGTTTTGTCATTTTTTCTGTGTAATAATCTCTGTGACCCCTTGCCTTCGAAGGAGTGGGATAAGGGACTTCCGAGATCCCAGCGGGGCTTATTTCTGTAGTGTGTTTAATGGGGTTCTTTGATCTTTGAAGACAAGGATTGTGGTAGTGTGGTTACGCAAATCAAATAGTTTTCTGTCAAAGGGAACATACATTGCAGTGAAGTTAACTTACGCATGTCATTTCCTTTGATCAGTTGGTACTAAACGTAATTGGTTTGAACTTTTGGTCTGCGAAAAGAAGGATTGTAAATAAGTTCATGGGAATACGTCTGACCGAAGCGAAGCACGGGGATTATACAGATTATCATTAATTTAAACACATAAATGCAACTTAAGTTCAGGCGTGGAAAGAAACCAAACAGAAAATTTTCGTGATATAGCAAAATTATCTTTTTCTGGTAAGAGAGGGAAAAATAATTGCCGTTTGGTTTTAGTAAAAATCAAACAGCTGAAGTTTTCTGTGAAGGAAACCATTTCTGACAAAGTTTGCGATTAAAAATCAAAACATCAAGGGAAGTTCTTCATCAGCTTTCAGTATATTAGTTTTTGAACGCTATTTTCAGTTGTTCGCAATGTGATGTTAAATACGTTTGAGGCATGTGCAGTAGAGGCTATTTTGTTGCAAATTATAATGGGTGCCAGCAAATTTATGGTTTTTTATCAACGAATGTTTAGAATTGCAAATTTTTAAGCATTTTCCGCTACCTAGCTTAAAACAAAAACTGTCCTAACTCCTTTGAGTGTGTGTGGCCAGAGCTATTATAGTATAAAAAAATCTCTCAGGTGATCATGGGAATTTTATTCAGTATATTGTAGTTTATTATTTATCCACGGTGACTCACAAGCAACAGAAGAAAAACATAAGCTAAACGAAGCCAATGCCAACCGTTTACTTCCTTATAATCAGAGACAATATACTGAATAAAATTCACACCGATTATAACAGGATTTCAAAACGTGTCGTGTCACGTAACAATTTCTCGCCACTTCCCACCTGGCGTTAGTCCTATGTCAAACATCTCTTGTGAGCAATTCTCACAGCTCTAATCCGGACTCAAACTTGAGGGACGTTAAACAGCAAGATTTCCTGCCATCGAAAGGAGGGGATAGTGGATGCAATCGAGGTCGTTGAAATGTCGCTCTTTCCCTATTAACTAATGCCCCTTTGAGTTACGACCAGAGAGTAACTTTAAGATCTTGTTATTAGACGACCCTAGTGTTGGTTTAATTTTCCATTGACTAGGTGGAATTACCCTCCGAAAACGCATTAAATAAAAACAAATCTATTTCCTCAGACCGTACTGTGAATCTCTAAACTATTCCGGACATTCAAAACTAAGAAAATATCTTAGTAACAGCGGTAATTTTTGGCAATAATGATTAGAATGACTCTCTAATTATGACAAGCACACATGGCTATATTGTGAGGATCATTGTGCTGTACGAAAAGACCGTTACACTCTGAGTGCATGTCGACCATGAAAGGATGTGGATTGTTTTTGGTGGGTAGGCTGCTCTCATAATTTTTTGCCACTAATTATCACCTCGATGTCATCGTGGTGACGTTTCTGGAGTCTTACATGTTTAAGCAGTTGGTGAACTGTGCCAATGTCTGTCACCAGTCTGCTGCAAAACACACATTGACGGTTATGTTCATTCACCAATTTTCTCCGTTATCCACGATAAGATGTCAGTCTGCAAATGGCGTGTTCCAAACACAATAGTGACACTGTCGAACGTGGATAGGGCAATCCCTGTACGATCTGCGATATTCACTGAATTTAATTTTGTGGATCAATGCGCAATTTAACAATGAGCGGCATTAAAATGAAAATTAGTGTTAATAGAAGCTAGGACATTTTGTAATGTATGTTGTCTAAATATATTCCGCGGATTTTTGGATATCAAATATTTTAAAGTCTCCGAAATAAATTAGGTTTACAAATAAGTTTTAAAGGATTTTAAAACAACGCAGTATGTAATTTGAGAGTAAACAAGAATACCTTTTCGAATCAAATTAAGCGCCGCCATCGGTCGGGCAGCTGAAAGATTTCAGCAATGAAGAATAACTTCGTCGTGTGACTCGATGAAGTCGTCAACCCATTTTTGCATTTCGTCACATGTCCGTAAACGTACAGATAAACCATATTGCATCGATCGGAACAAATAACAGTCTGAAGGGGCAATGTTGGGACTATACGCCGTGTGCTCCAAAAATTTGCAGCCACGCGTCTATAACTTTTCCTTGATCTATTTCACGATATGCAGATTGGCGTTTTCATGTAGTAATTTCAAGGACGCAATCCTTTGCTTGTGAATGGACGTTACTGACAGATTTCCTGCTTCAATCTCAGCAATTGTTGCTTGTAACGATCAGTAGTAACAGTTTGACCCTGTTCCAATAGTTACCAATAGAGTACAGCCTTCATATCCCACCAGATGCACAGCAGAACTTTCTTGGAGTGAATATTACTTTCCGAAGTAGAAGTCGTTGCTTCACCGGGGTCTACTCAGTGTTTTTTGCGCTTGGGATCGTCGTGCCATATCCACGTTTCATCACCCGTAACGATTTTCCATAGGAAAGACTTTCTGTGTTGCTTAATCAACAGATTCAGACACATCATGACAGGCTCCTCCGTGTGCCTATGGCTCAGGTCATATGGCATCCGTTTTCCTTCCTTCTGAATCTTTCCCGTTTTGCATAAACTGTCGAAAATGGTTTGTTGAGTTACCCCAAGTTTTTCAGCTAATTCGTTTTGCGTTTGAGACGAATCTTCATCCAGCAATGCTTGTAGTTTATCATGTGTAACCTTTTGCTGGGCGTCGCTACGTTTTCGATCTCTATCGTCAAAATCACCCCCTTTAAACACTGTAAACCAAAATTCATACGTGCTCTTCGATAGAATATTTTCCCCCAGAACATAACATACCGACACACATGCTTTTGCAGCTCCTTTTCTTTGATGAAATTCGTAACGAATGCAGTGTCGGATAAGTGCAGTATCGCTGGCTGTCTTTCACCTACCGACGTACAAGTGCGTTTGACTGTTGGGCAAACTTCTATGTCACATTTTATACTCCGGTCCAGTTTCGGTCACGTGACAACAACGCTGGGGAATGTCGGATATGTAAATTAGTGCTATACGTCAGACAAAAAAAGCTTTAAAGCTTATTTGTACACCTAAATAAAAAAGAATACCTTGCAAAATTTGAAAATGTGTTAAAAACTGTGCTCACGAGTTACACAAGTGTTTGTATGCAAGAGCTGCAAGTAATGCAAGTGCTGCTTTCTGTTAGGAAATAAATTTTTCAGGTGGAGTTGTTCAGCAACACAAAATAGAAGCTCATTTGTCTTGAGTTTCCGGCAAACTTTCTTGTAAATCTTCCAATTTTTTGGTAATATTTTTTTTTACCATTTTTTTTAAATTTCAAAGTGCTTAAAGTGAAAAAAGTAGAATTCGACGAAAATTATGCAAAAATCTATTGCGTGGGGCTTGATAAGAAAAGATTTCAAAACTCAAAATAGTGCCATAAATTCTTTCATGGGACCTTCCAAGTTATACCAATTTCCGTTGTGTGAATGAATAGTAATGTGATCTGAGGGAGCCTTTACTTTGCTAAATATTTGTAGAGCTCTGTTTACTTTCAAAAGATATTATTTGTGTAGAAGTTTCTCTAGTCGCACAAAACGTTCTTTGTAAGGTAACTTACTATTTTGTGCATTTCATATAATTTGATTCACTTATTAAGATAGGAAAACCATTACATAAACCAATGTTAATAAATTGTTTCGTCTCCATTTTTATTTTTTTGAATTCTCTCAGCACTTCCTGCTAAATGAATGGTAGGAAGTGTATCCTCTGAAATCTACTGCGTATTCAAATGTATTCACACAATTATGCTAAATTGAAAGAACATTTTAACCGAGGTCTGTATAATTAAAAACAGTTACTGTAATTGTTGGAGTTACTAATGTAGCAATCATTCTACACGAAACTGTAAAGAATCAGCGGAAAGTCTGTATATTCCTACATTTCTTCTGCAAAACCGTAGTTAGAGGTCTTAGCACCAAGATCGGTTTTTGCGTTCCAGCAGGTTTCACAAATGCTATACTGGATTCTGATCGAGACTTTTGGCCTGTCAATGTAATGTTACACGCCAGGCCTGGATAGATTTAGCAAAGAGTCAAGGAACTCACATGTAGTATCCGTCATGGAGGCATCCGTCCCGAAATACTGGGAAAAGTACTTAGTGCGATATTGTTTAGGACATCTTTGTACCTGATCTTCCGTTTGGATGACAACGACAACAAAAGTAAAGGTCCGCGTCCTTCACAATTGAACCAAAAAGAATACACATTACCACCGATCCCCCCCGAACTCTACTGTAGGGAGAATACAGGCCGACTTAACAGCGCTTTCTGAGTAGAAGCAAATAATAAATACATCCAACCGAAATATAGAACAAATAGATGGACCCCTCGATAAATGTGTAGTTTAAAGCGCTAAATTAGCCGGTTAAAATTTCGGAAAAATGAGATGAACACATTTTAAAGTATGTAATTTGATAGCAAAAATGTAAAAATGTCATGTTTAAAATGCATTTTAGAGACACTGCAAAAACTTACTTGCAAGTACGACGAAGTCAACAAACGTTATGGAAGGCCTGACATTTCAGAAGGTCTTAAAGAGAAAACATATTTACAGTATGTACAGAAGGGCGGAGCGTAATTTTGTTTTTCCAATTTTGATATGCCCTAGTGCAGAAGCATTGAGTATTGCTACGTAAACCATGTGCAAAATATTTTTGCGAAATTCCAATAATATGTTACTGTTCCACTTTGCTTCCGAAATTTCGATATTTGGGCAAAATCCTCAAACATTCATGCCCATTGTGAGAAAAAAACAATGTTCGTTACAGACTTTCCCTAGTGCACGAAAACTATCTATTGGTACCTAAAAGATGTTTACAATTTTTACGGTAAGGCAACTAATATCTTATGATTCCAATTTAATGCACCAATACTCCATTTTTACGGAAATTGCAATACTTCGGCACCCAGGGTTCACCAAGTGATTCGTTTCGTAGTTGTGTTAATGTGTGCACTACTGTACTGAAAGCACAAAATATTTTGCACACGTGCAGTAGTGCACACTCTACACGGTGCAGCTCTTCAACTTTTTCATGTTTCAGAAAAATTCCAGTACTCATGAGGAGGTGGCAGCACAAAGAGTTCCACCTGTGCCCAAC
This sequence comes from Macrothele yani, assembly GCA_039090855.1. Lineage (NCBI taxonomy): Eukaryota > Metazoa > Arthropoda > Arachnida > Araneae > Macrothelidae > Macrothele > Macrothele yani. The sequence goes on along the minus strand of CM077034.1, from coordinate 189,565,033 downwards.
CCAACCACCCATTCATTGGGGCAAATCAATTTACTGTTTTTTTATAAATTTTTACCCTGGATTCTGATTTACTTTCGAAGGCTGACATTATTTGTCGTGCTTCCAACCGTACTCTAATAAATCAATAATTATATTCTTCTCCACAAACAGCAGCAGATTCTTCTGTTTTCAACTTAACGCAATGCTCCACTCCCTGATTGTGACAAGGGACGTTTTGCGTGCCCAATCACTCAACAAAGTCCTTACAGTCACTGTTTCATAAGTTCATTATTTTATCGTTGGTTAAATGAGCAGTCAATGGCGGTTCTCTGAAGACGCATGATTGCCAGTCAATTAGATCAAAATAATTCTGTTTGTGACAACTGAAGTTTTGCGTGCCCAATCTCTCAACAATGTCCTTAAGTCACTGTTGCATAAGTTCATTATTTAATTGTCGGTTAAATGAGCAGTTAATTACAGTTCGCTCAAGACGCATGATTGCCAGTCAATTAGGTCAAATAATCGTCCCCCTGAACAGCTGAACTGAGGAATTTCTAATTAACGGATTGCATCGCAGTTTTGTGCCCTTTCTCGAAGGATCCTGCAGAAGCCACGTTCTCTGATATGTTTCCTCTCGTCCTTGATCATTACCAGAAGTATTGATTCTGGATGACAAAAATAGCCATTCATTTGGATTACGTGGTTCAGAACGCTCTTCAAACCCTTTTTGATATATCTCGATGTATGGATGGCCTTCTACATATTTCGTGCTCCTTCATGGTGATGAGTGTGTGATCTTATAAGTGAAGCACATGGGCGTATAAACTTCTCAACAAATCCTGCCAGAATTTTAATTGAATCCGAAGGCTTCGAAGTGCTAATATAAACGCGCAAAATATGATTAGCCGTTGTTTGCTACCGTGCATGGCTCATTTTCCACGGGTGCTTGTATGACAGGCTTGATGATCACGTACGTTTTGCCACAGCGTGGCCAAGGTCTCACAAGCATTTCTGAGACGTCTTAAGATCCATTGCAATTTTTTCTTCACGTTCAGGAAAACCCACTTCAGTTGCTTTAAATCTCAAAACCGGTAGATTTTCGCTGCCCACCAGCTGTTTGCCGATTTCCCCATGAAAATGTTTTTAGGCCACTCGTTTGGCCATCCAGATGTTGAATTAAATGACGGAGCGTCAGCTGGTTTCCGTGCAACTGGCATATGCCCCACTGAAGAGGTTTTGGTAGGCTAGCTCTAGAATGGGAATTGCACTTCCTTTAGGACCAATATTAACGACAGTTCCGTCGCAGTCTATCACCAACAGTTTGCTTAGGTCGATATTCTTGGCATATAAGAAATTCAGCAGACATTTGGCCATATCCTTTGCGATGGAAGATGTAAGAGAGCCGCCCCGGTGGCGCAGTGGTCTGAGGAGAGCCGCCCCGATGGCGCAGTGGTCCGGTGAGGCATGGATGTTGTGTTTGTCTTACGGCGCTGGCTCTCTCCCTTCCCTGGAACCAGTGACCTTAAATTAGGGACGGGCGACTGCTTATAGCCCATTGAGTTGCTCACGGTGGTCGTTAAACCTCCAATCAAAAAAAAAAAAAAAAAAAAAAATGTAAGAGTGTTACGCCCAATATGATTACTTCCAGGTTCTTCCAGCATAGTCACGTTCCTTCAGTAGTAGTTTTTTGAATCGCTTTCCTTCGCTTTCCTGATACATTATGGTTTTTGCCTTACGTTCGTCAAAATATAGCCATTTAATAACTTTACGTGCAGTCAGATTATCGTTTTGAATCTGTTTTCTTTTTTCTCTGCCTTCTAATTCTGTGCCTATGTAACACTTGAAGTATCAGCTTGAGTTATCATTTCCACATCTTCCAGAAAAGTGGACTTGCAAGCATGGCGCCCTACATACATCCTCACCCAGGATTTGAAGAGCGTTCGGGACGTCGTAATCCAAAAGATTTGCTATTTTTGCCATCGGGAATCAATACTTCTGGCTATGATCACGGACGAGAGAAAACATACCAGAGAACATGGCTTCCGCAAAATCCTTCTAGCAAGGGCACAAAACTGCGATGCAATCCGTGTATTCGAAATTCCTCAGTTCTATTTGCAGGTGGAGGATTATTTTGACCTTATTGACTGGCAATCATGCGTCTTCAGCAAACTGCCATTGACTGCTCATTTAACCGACGATGAAATAATGGACCTATGCAACAGTGACTGTAAGGAAATTGTTCAGCTAATGGGCACGCAAAACTTCCGTTGTCACAATCAGGGAGTGGAACATTGCGTTAAGTTGACAACAGAAGCATCTGCTGCTGTTTGCAGAGAAGCATAAAATGATTGATTTATTAGAGTACGGTTGGAAGCACGGTAAATAATGCCAGCCTTCGAAAGTAAATCAGATTTCAGGGTAAACATTAACAAAGAATAGGAAATTGAAGATTAAGAAAGATGAAAAAAAAACTGATTTTCCCTAATGGATGGGTGGTTGGGTTGGGCACTGGTGGAACTCGCTGTGCTACCACCTCCTCATTAGTTCTGGATATTTTCTGAAACATGACACATTTGAAGAGCTGCACCGTGTGCAGTGTGCACTACCGCACATTTGCACAATATTTTGTGCTTTCAGTGCAGTAGTGCCCACATTAACACAACTAAGAAAAAAATCACATGGTGAACACTAGCTGGTAAAGTATTGCAATTTCCTTAAACATGGAGAATTGTTGCATTCAATTGGAACCATAAGATATTAGTTGCTTTACCTTAGAAATTGTAAACATCTTTTAGGTACCAACAGTTAGTTTTTGTGCACTAGGGAAAGTCTGTAACGAACATTGTTTTTTTCTCACAACGGACATGAAAATGTGAGGATTTTGCCCATATACAAGGAGTGTTCAAATGAAAAGGTACGAAACGACACTGTGGGTATAAATGAAGACTTTATTCAAAGTATACACCATAGGCCGTAGCACAACGATCACATTGATTAACGAGCCAAAGGATTCCTCGTTCCCAGAATTCCTGTGGCCGTGACGAGACCCAGTCCTGCACAGCGTCCTTGAGTTCGTCGTCCGAGTGGAAGCGCTTCCCTTTCAGATGTTTTTTCAGGGGACCAAATACATGGAAATCGCAGGGCGATATGTCCGGGCTGTAGGTTGGATGGTCAAGCTCCTCCCACTGGAACTTGGCCAGTTCCGCGTGTGTGACCCTAGAGACGTGGAGACGCGCGTTATCATGGAGCAGAACCACACCCTCCGCGATGAATAGCGGTCGGTTTAACACCTTCCGCTGTCAGAAATCGGATAACGCCTCGCTGCTCCTCAATCGTCGAATTTTGCAATGTGAACGCCATCCTGTCCTCACACGCACTGCCGCGTCAATTCGACGGCGCTCTTTATAAGAGCCTCTGCTCTCTCCTTCGCATGCGGCCGCCAGCGCATGCTCCGATCCACGCCAGTGACTCCAATCGCATCCCTAGATGTGTCGCTACGTTCTCCCATAGAGCCATAGGCAAATATGTTAACGGTTACGTTCTTATGACGTTTCGCACCTTTTCATTTGAACACCCCTAGTATCAAAATTTTGGAGGCAAAGTGGAACCGTAACATATTATTTGAATTTCGCTAACTTTTTGCTCATGGTTTAGGTAGCAATACACAACTTTTCCGTACCAGGGCACATCGAAATTCGAAAAAAAAAATGTAAGCTCTGGCCTAATAAACAGGCACCCCTGAAAATCTTAATTAACAAATAACGTGGCAGGAGAAAGAAAAAAAAAACCCCTGCAGGTTGATACATAGATAACACGGAAAACAAAGTGTGAGAGTTGGGTAAGTTCGTGAGGCAAACAAAATGATGGTGAGAGTCCATCGTAACACACAGAACGCTGAACAAGCGTCTGCCACAAACGAGAGAGTACGATGTAAACGTGAAGTGATTCAGCAATGAAGAGATGCATGCTAACACAACACCTCTGAGACACAGCACTGAGAAAAAGTAAAACGCCAAAGTACACAATTCAGTCACGAAACCGTCAATTGATAAAGCGTAATACTCATGATGTTCGAACAGCATACACAAAGAACATGGTAGGAAGAACTTCTAAAAACACATGGTGAGAACTGGAAGCAGATTGACGACACACTGATGAAGACTGACGGCGTCAAGTGGAAGACAACAGGAGAAGAAACGGGGAAATACAATCCGCAGGTGGCGAAGTATGTTTTCGACGAAACAATGGAAGCAGAACTGGCAGTGCACACACAAAGTTCATTCAATGAAGAACACTATAGACCACCACGCGAGAACATGAAACTTGCTGTCGAAGAAACAGCAGGAAGACGGCCCTGAACGGAAGGCACATGACGACACGGAAAAGAAAGATGGTTCAACAAGCTGGCCACAATGTAGTCTGGAGATGCGGCGATGACAACGAGCGGTGTACAAAGCATACACATTCTGCAGTTGAAGGCCGCCGATGAGGTGAAGCAAGCAGTCGGTGATTAGCAAACACTAGGTGCATGTAATGAAGAACGGTGAAGAACACAAGGCAAAAACATGAAGTAGTGCGTGAATAAATAGCTGCAGGATAACTTTGCCGGCAAACAAAAATTGAAAAACGAGCAAAAACACACTGAGCAATACAGGAAAGCAAATATGGCGAAAGACACAGCATAGACATACGAAAACTATGAATTGAGAGAAACAATATCATGAATGACCGTGAACCACGACGACCCGGGTGTCCAGGTGGAACAATTATAGGTAAAGTATTTGCTGCTGTAGTTGTGTCATATTCAATCTGGAGCACGGTCGAAAGCGAGTCACTTTATCGAAGACAAAAGAAACGACGATAAACATGATAATGACGGAGAGAAGGGTTATTGACACTACCATGGTAAAACAAATAGATGGTGAACTTGGCCTGTAAATGATGAAGGTGCACCCATTGTTATGAGATGAAGCAACAGGATGGTGACGACGTAGGCGATGGAAGTGACACATGGTGTGAGCCGATAAGCAGACGTGTTTTGTAACCGCCAGAATGTTGAATGCAAGCATGCAAACGTTCATGCATTGTGTCGTACAGGTGCTGGGTGTCAGTTTGTGGGATGGAGTTCCATGCCTGTTGCATATGGTCGGTCTATACGGGAACGATTAATGCTGGTTGGGGGTGACGCTGGAGTTATCGTCCAATGATGTCCCATACGTGCTCGATTGGAGGAAGATCTGGTGATCTAGCAGGCCACGGCAACATGTCGACACTCCGTAGAGCATGTTGGGTTACAACAGCGGTATGCGGGCGAGCGTTATCCTGTTGGAAAACACCCCTGGAATGCTGTTCATGAATGGCAGCACAACAGGTTGAATCACCAGACCGACGTACAACTGTGCCGTCAGGGTGCGTGGGATAACCACGAGAGTGCTCCTGCTGTCATAGGAAGTTGCTCCCGAGACCATAACTCCAGGTGTAGGTCCAGTGTGTCTCGGCCGCAGAGAGGTTGGTTGCAGGCACTCACCTGGCCTCCTTCTAACCAACACACGGCCATCACTGGCACACAGGCAGAACTGGCTTTCATCAGAAAACACAACATATCTCCACTCCGTCCTCCAATGAGCTCTAGCTTGACACCACTGACGTCGCAAACGGCAGTGGTTTGGAAGTAAGTAGAATGCACGCAATAGGGCGTCTGGCTCGGAGCTGTCCTTCAAGTAACCGATTTGTAACAGTTCGTTGTGTCACTGTGGTGGCAACTGCAGCTTTAATTGCTGCCGCAGACGCAGTACGATGCGCGACGGCCATACGCCATACACGGGGATCTTCCCTCTCAGTAGTGCCACGTGGCCGGCCGGAACCCAGTTTTCTTGAGGCAGTACTTTCCCTTGACCACCGCTGCCAAAAATCATGCACAGTGGCTACATTCCTGCTAAGTCGTTCTGAAATATTGCGGAAAAAAAGTCCACCTTCTCGTAGCCCTATTACACGACCTCTTTCAAACTCCGTGAGATGTTGATTATGACTTCTTCGTCTTCTTAAAGGCATTCTTGACTAACATCAACACACTACGTCGAATCTGAAGAATAACTAACGCTTACGAACGTTACCGCGCGTATTTACAGCAAACCTGCTTTGCATGTTCCGAGGGGCGCTACTAGCGCCACACGTATGCGCTGAGCGCGTAGATTGCATAGACGTCATCTTGCAGATGTACTCTTACCGCCTACCAACTGTCGTTATCTAACACAACCCCTTCTTGTAGTTGGGATTTTTTTCCATCAGTGTATTTCGAATATCTGTATTACTAATAAATATTATAAAATAAAAAGAAACTAGGAAATCTGTATGACAGATGCACATAAGTCAAAAATCTTCAATGTTCTATAACGCCTTTAAGGCTGGACTACGAGAACATTGGAAGAACGTACATATTTAGATGTTTCAAATTTGTTGTCTCACATTTTGTACAAATGAGTGATGCGACATCGAAAAATGTTATCCATCACCAGATGTTTCTGAAAAGTGTATGTGTATTGATTCTAAGATTTTTAAATTGTTCACAATTTTATGTTCCTTCACGAAACCAACGTACATTTCTCTTCTCTAAATTTCAGCAAAACTGTTTTCAATAATTTCCCTGAAAAATATTTTATTTAAATATAATGCTCTAAGAAAAATTTGTTTTATATATGATTTTTTTGTTATTTATTCTAATCGAGGTGGCCTCATTCGGAGTGATTAGAGGTTACGGCAACTTAAACTAAAGAATTCCAAATAACATTTGGAAGTACTATGAACATTTTGTACCCACGCGGGAGATAAAAGAAAACCCATTTTTTTTCTTCTGGATCACGCTATTTATGGTGATATTTTAGTAAACATGTATGTTTAATGCATAATTCTTGAATGAAACCTGTAGGCTAAAGAAATAGGATATAGTCAGGGTTTCCGGGGTTACCAATTTTGTATTAACACTCTTAATTCAATGCTCTAAAGCTAAGCATTTCATTTCTGTTAATCTTGTGTAGCTTTCAGAATTTTTTAAAAATAATTTCATCATTGTCACGTTCTTTAAGATTCTTTATGATAATAGGTGTGTTCTTCCTTAGCTTTGGTTTTTAATTTAATGACGCCTACAGGAGGGAGATGTAGAGCTGAGCTTTGGCATTCAAAACGTGTTTGCTGAATTATGCACTGTAGATAATGAATGCAACTTTTTTATAAATTGCACATAGCCGAAATACAAATCAGATCTGTTTACTTCACAACGACATCAGTATGGCTTGTATTCAACAAAACATCGGGAAATAATTGTTAACAGCTTGCAAAGTGCAATATACAAGGTACCCGGATGTGTGTGTGTGTAAAGTATCCAAAATAAAAAAAAATACATCTCGGAAAGTATTTATTATATAAGCATCTGGTTTACGCCATTTTAAACGAAAAATTTAAACGTTTTTTCCTCATCATAATTGTCTCAAGACTTTCATTGTGGGCATCCTCGTGACAAACATCCAGACGGTAGTCGACCTTATCCCACGTTGCTTCAAAAAACGTGGTGGACAGAGCTCCCGTTTTGCGGGCATTCAGGCTCTGAAGGTCGGTGATTTTGAACTGGTAGAGAATGTTTTTGACATAACCCAACAGGAAAAATCCAGTGGGTTAAATATGGCTACCAAGGAAGCCAAGCAATTGGTCAACATCTGCCGACCCATCTCGCCGGCACCTCGCAATTCAGGTGACCTCTAACGATGTGGCTGAGATGCGCAGGCTCCCGTCTTGTTGAAAGAGGGTTTGTGGTGTTAGCCGGGGTAACGAAAACAGTTCCAGTATGTCCAGGTGCGAGAACCCGGTGACACCTTTTTCCGAAGAGAAGAAAATTCGATGAGCTTGTGTTGCATCAAACCAACACGGTGTCAACTTCTGTGTTGCCGCTTTCTAGCTCAAATGTTACATATGGATTTTTGTTATCTTAAATCCTGGAAATGTGCTGATTCCCGGTTACTATTGACATGAAAGGTCGCCTCTTCCAAGAACCACACTTGGTGAGGGAATCCGGTGTATGCCAATTCTTTTCAACATATCTACAGCGAAGTTTCTGTGTGCAACATGGTCTTTTGATTTCAATGCCTAAAGCATTTGTATTTTGTTTGCCCTTGGACGAAGTCGATGTTGTATATGATCGTGCATCGTTGAACTTGGAAGGCTTAGATGCGAGCTAACACACAGAATCCATTTGCGCGGACTTCGCAGGAATGTCTCTCTGATACGTTCGACATTTTCCTAAAATGTCTGTTGCTTTCCAGAAGACTTCTCACTAAACGGGATTCCGGTAGTCCTCAGTTTGTTGTCCCGATACTGGATGCTGTTACGTGTTGGAGGTTTTGTTCCATACTGCATTTTAACACAGCGCTGAACTGTACTAGCACACTTTAATTCGACAAGCCACAACACCCATTCAATTTCCTGCTGTATTGTCATTCTGGCTGAGCACCTATGCTGTCAGTCGAGACCCCAACACTAGGTGGTACACACGCGTCAGCGAGAACCAGTTGACTTATGCACGTGAGTGGCGCATGGAAAAAACGTTGAATGATTCCCTCTAGGACGGAATGAACCAGATGTGAATATGACATATTGTTTCCGAGATATAAATTATTTTTGTTTACATGTCTTCCATCCGGACAACCCATGTACACACAGCATTTGTGGGATTCATTCATATTATTGCGTATATACTCTATAAATTAATCTAGAGCTGTTTCCTTCAGGCGCACAAATTTATTACACGTTTGAAGCGTAATATGAAGGACACAACATTAAAAATTTTCAACCAAATACAGAGCTCATGTTAAACATAAAATGCGAATACAATAATACAAGGTCATGAATGATTAGAAGTAAAGTGTGTGCTTAAGGCTATTGAAACTTATCATATGAAAGATGATTTCACAATGTTTTCTTCAGTAAACTTGCTCTTTTTCTGCTAAAGAAGTGGAATCTCTTAAAAAAATTAGAAGTTGTTTTGTTTATAGGAATTTGTTTCGCTAAAAACATAAGTTTAATACATTGTGAAAAAGGACTATAATTCAATACAACGATTGTCCGAAAAGAAAAACTGAGAATGATTATATAAGAATAAACATGTGTACCTTAATTCTCAATTAAGTTGTCATATTTTTCGAAATACTGTCCATGGCATAAAATACACGTGTCACAACGTTCCTCCCACTTTTTGCTTGTCTTGAAGAATTCTTCTTCTGAAGTGCTTTTGAAGCACCTCTAAGCAGCTGTAATAGGTTGTCGATCAGCCTCAAATTTCCGTGGGCGTAAAGACTTTTTTAAAATGTGTACAACCAGAAATCTCATGGTGATAAGTCTGGATTCTATTCAAGTTGGGGCATCAATTTAATATTCATTTTCTCAAAATAAAGAACGACAGAACTGGCCATTTGCGGCTTTGCATTGGGCCTTAGATGAATAGAAATGGGGAACCGAAGCTGAATAAATTCGTTTTATGCCCAAATGTTCCCTGAAAATTATATGAGTTGATGATTTTGAAGTGCGAACTGTGTATTTGATATCTCTCATTGGCGGGTGTCGGTCTTCTCGTATAATACTACATATTGTATTGATGTTTATCTCCGAAACACTCCTTGAAGGTCATTCTCCATGCGCGATTAAAGCCACCGACTAACGACCATCCAAAAATTCTGATGCCATCTGTAAATTGTTGATTTTCCTAGACTTTCATCTTTATAAGCCTCTTGCATAAACGGCAAGTCTCTCTGATGGACTTCTTAAGTAGACAACAAAAATTAAATGGCGCATGTTTTTTCCTCTTTCACATCCATTATTTTTCGAAAAACTACAGCGCGAAAACACTTCTTAGGGTTTCAAAAGATAATGCTTATTAAACTCCTCACTACCGACGACACACGAGGGATTAATAGGTGGTGCCTGTTAGATTACTACAACGACTATCAATTTTTGGATACCCATGCCAAATTGAACGTTGTATAACACATTTCTTATAAAAACATTCTCAATTGTTTTGGGACAAGCTATGTATATATGAATAAATGCGTGCGAGTGCGTGTGTATGTGCAGTGTCCATCAGCAACGCCGCACAATGTGTAGTATTTTGAAGAACATTTTGAAGTTTCAAGGATATCTTCTCTACAAATCGAAAGTTAAGGTGTCAGTAATTTCTTAATATAAAGAACTATTTAAAACTATCATGTCCAATGTAACCCGACTGATAATGAAATTTTCCTCTTCAGAACACCGACTGCTGTAATAAAGGTAGTTGGTTGAATAACACGAGAGATGGAACATTTCTGAATGGAGCATTGCGAAGATTTAAAATCATTGGGTTTAATTGAGGCTTTCATTGAGTCTTTGTTCTTGAAAATTGGTTGAACTATTTTTGTTTACTAGTATACATGTTCTTAACTTCCCCATTTTTACATTGGAAATATTTACGTGTAATCTGTTATATTTTACGTTATGTAATTCGAACCTAAGCGGTTTAAATTAAGCTACAGTGGTTTTCATTAAATTCATTCATAAATTCCGGGTTAAAAGTATTAAAAGTATTCTGGAAGTGTGATTTAAAGCGTGATTTTTCTTTTCGGTTATTTTCAAAATTGTACTTTGGAGTTTTTAAGCACTTGGTAGTGTTACTCTATAAATCATATTTTCCTGAAGGTAAACAAGCAATTCAAACACAGCAACCTTAGTGGTTAAGTTTACTTTATGTTTTCAAATTTTTGGTAAATTGAGGACGATCTGTTTCTTAACTGTTTACAAGTATCAGTGTCTCAGTGTTTGAATAGAATTTATGATTCTGAGTTTTGGTAGTAATGTTATGTCTGTAATTCCCGATACAATATGACCATAAATCTGTACTCTCATGTTATAAGAATTTTTAATGTTTGTTAATTGTTTTCATAATGATAATAAGTTTGGTGCAAATTGTGTGCACATGAGTGCAAAACGGGTATTTTTCCCTAATTTTTTGGGAACGTGGACTTTCCACACTTCTTCCTTCCTTAGATTTTTGTCCGACGTGGGACCTTGATTACTTGCAGGTGTGAACAGTTCCCGCGTTAGCTGGTTTATTTTCAGGCAGCAGAGCAAAACACCAGAAATGTTGAATGTGTGAAAGTAGATTATGCTAAAGGTGGAATACATGCTGTGTACATGCTGGTGGTAAAGGAAGTTCGAAAGTGTGTGCGTTTTATTTAGAGTTAGGCTTCCGAGGCCAATCTAATTGTTGAATGGTGGAGTAAGTTTTACTAAATTTCTAAATATTAATCCCTCTGCACCCTCGCCTTCGGGTGAGAAGAATGCATGGACTTCTGAAACAGGCGTGGGTGTGCACGCCTGTTTCAGAAGTCCATGCTCGAGCGTAGTGTATGCACGAGCAGCTTTGATTTTAGATACAACTGTAACGTATACTCTCGATTCACTTTCCTTTTGATTTTTACTATCTCTGGTTATTTTATTTTCCTATGTAAATTATCTTCTTACTGAACGAGATGTTATTTCACCCGCTGAATGAGATCTGGCAATGAGTGTAATTCATGATGTGGTGGTAGCCAGTAAAAATAGGCGCGTTCAACGATACCAAGGGAGAGCTTTTTGTTGATGTGCGTAGGTTGAGCTGTTGTTTATGTGTCAGAGAGCGTTGGTTGATGTGAAAGAGAGCGTTTGTTGTTGTACGAAGTGAACTGTGGTTTATGTGTAAAAAGATCTTCCTTTATGTGAGAGCGAACAGTTGACCAAATAAAAGATTGCTTTCGTAAGTACGTCTTTCTCAGTTCATAGTTTTGTCAGACCTCTGTCTGGCTGTTAGGTTTATTTCATTTAGTGTTATTAGTAACAACCTGCATAAGACTTTATTCATCTTAATTACTACTACAACATTACTACCAGTTACAAGCTTGTTCATTATTATTACTACACTACTAGCAGGAAAGTTTATTCATGATTTAATTAACAAACAACAACCATTACTAGAAGAAACTAGTAGCAGAAGCATTAGAAGAAGTGTTATAAAGCATTATAACATTAGTGAAAGCTATATTCACTATAATTAGCTTAGTTAAAAGCCATATTCATTTTACAACGCTTTAATAATTACCTATTTTTTGGACTTCTCATTCTGGCCTTCTTGTGCGGGACGATGTTGTTCACGTACTCGTCACTTCCATATTCCGAAAGAATATGTATAGGGATTCTCGTATGAAAACGCACATTTGTTAAAAAATCTCCTTTCTCTCTTGCTTTTCTACACACACACCTACGCTCGCTTTGCAAAAAAAAAGGTAATGACGAACTTGGAGAGGGGCAGTCGTTTTTCGACGATGCACTGTGCTTAACTATTGTATCTTATGCATGTGATTTACATTCATTCTGTGTCGTATTAATTGTAAGCTCTCGCATAAGAATTTGTATTTCTGATAACGGATGTTTTCTGCTGAATTTAGTGCTTTAAAATATTTTTGATACCAATATTTATCGCCAGCTAATACCCACGTCAATGTCCTATGCCCAAGACTCACATTTGTGTGATTTATATTCCAACATATCTTCCATTCATTTTCAAAAGTGTCATCCTAAGATGATGTGGGTCCTGAAGCAAAACAGCTCTTATCTGACGAAGAATGGACGTTACAAGGTTTCTAACCGTTTTGTTGGTATCTGATATGTACAAGTTACCAACAGATATTTTAACTCTTGTAGGTTACGTGGTTTAACCGTCACAAATATCATTTTCTGTTTTAACGCAAACCACAGACGCTCGATTGGATTGCTGTCTGGAAAGTCTGAAGGATAGGTAACTACTGGAATCTTTTATCAGGTTCCGCTAACCATTCACGAACAATATAGGCCGTGTGGGATGGAGCACTCTCCTGCTAAAATAGACACTGCTAGAAGGGAATACACCTGTCCTGAATCGATGTACATGTTCTGGAATGATGTTCGAGTAGGTAGAAGAGATCAGAGTTTCCTACACATGAATGACTTTTGCCAGGGTTTCCCTGCAGAACATTGCAAAACGAATGCACTTCATCTACCGTCTTGTTTTTTTTCACGGCGCTTCCTGACGCCAAAACTTCTCCAGAAAAGTGACGCACATGTACCCTGATGTCCACATAGTGCAACCGGAAACGAAACTCTTCGGACCTGACGACATTCTTCCAAACATTCAAGATCCATTTTTGATTCTCGTGTGGCCATTACTGGCGCCTTCGACTGTGAAACGAAGTTATCTTGGGCACTCAGAGCATCCCGCGTCTAACTAGAAGCATTTTTAGCAGGGTTCGATGTACTCTGTTTTGTGGCCGATTACACCTTGACCAGCAGTCACATTGTCGGCAAGGTGTGCCACAGTATCCCTTCTGTTGACTTGTACCATACGTAATAGCCTTCGCTCATTTCTAGCATCGTTGAGACGTTATCGGTTCACTCTTCGCCGGCAGTACGTGGGTTTTCCACCTTGGACCATTTGTTTTTGAAGTTTCCAACCACATAATTGAATTACCCACAAACCATGTCTTCTTGGAAATGCTTTGATTCAATCGCACGGCGATTAAAATTTTGCCTTTGAAGAACTCGCTTAAGTCAGCTGCCTTTCCCATGTGAATAATAAGAATAATATTATTAACAGATTTCAGTAACAGGTGTTTTTATAGAGTTTCATGACTTCACTCTCGCCGTTGTGTACCTTCAGCTGCTCCGATTTGCAGAAAGGCGATAGTTTTGGCTCTTCGGTGTATTTTATAAATATATGTTACATCTTGCTGGTTAGTTTTTTTTTTATAAATTATGCACGAATGAATTTTGTTAGCGTTTTTTCTGTTAGTTTCCCCTACAACTGTTAGCTGCATTTGCAGTAGAAACCTTCTTTCCCATATTTTAAGGGGAGAGTTAAAAGCAATAAGCGTTTTTAAAATATAAATATTCACTGCTGAGAGAAATTTAGTTTCGAAGTAATTAAATAAAAGATAATTTCTCCACATCGGAATATCTCAAGATCAGCACATTGCTTTTACATATCATCTGTACATTTTCTCGTGCTAACCCGAAATTTCTTTTTCTATCTTCACGGAGATGTCCTGAATTGGTTTCTTCTTAACTTGTGGGGAAGTAAATGGGAAATATCCGAAATAATTTATGAATTGCTATGACAATCTTTTGGAAGATGGAGGTCTTATCGCTGAATAAAAATTTTGAATAACCATGTCTTATTGCAAGATTTTGTAATATGTATGCAATGAAAAACGTTTGTTTTTGCCCGTCAAACCAAATGAATTATTAATAGCACATATCAAATGTTCAATCAGTAAATTATCAAAGACAAATTCTTATATAATTTGAAAATTCGATAGTTAAGATTATAATTTACATTGTATATCACTTTATGCGACACTCGGTCGCTCCTACTTTAGAACTAGGTATGTTACATTTAAACGATTCGGAAATTGCCTTCAATCATTTAAACTGTGGAAAAACCAGGGATGTCAAGCACACTCTGTTATTCTCTATGTGGCTTTTATGTAAATATAAAACAAAGAAAACATGAATTAATATGCATCTGAGTTTTAATTAAGGAAACACGGAAGTTCAGTCTTCCTTCTGTTGACCAAACTGCAAACACTATCTTTTGGAATATTTATCATAATTGTACGATTAAATAGCTTGGGCAAACATGGTCGCATTTGAATTATTTTCTTAAGGGTGTAAAAGAAACACCTGGCACTACAAAATTTACTAGCTGTAAAATTTACTTAATATTCCTTTAATAACGACAATAAATGGTTGACAAAATCAAGGAGCATGAATCAACAGCCTTTGTGAAATTCTGGAGAAAGTTTGATTACATAAATTGATATGGTCAAAATCATGTACATAAAAAAGTTTCCTTTTGGAGCATAAAAGGGAACAAGATACACTATCTACCAACAAGTAATTGAACACCCCTGCAATCTACGATATCTGCGGTCCTGATACACGTCACGGCCGCCGCCGTTGAATATCGTGTGGGAAACAACAACGCAACCAGTCGCATGCAAGATGCCACGCAGGGCGGCACTCTCTGATTTCGAGAAAGGTGTAATCGTCGGGTATCACAGAAATGGCCAATCCATACGTGACATATCCAGCGAGTTGAAGTACCCAAAATCGATAGTGGCCTACGTGATTGGCAAGTGGAAGAGGAGAGGTGACTGTCGGAATGTTCCCCGACCTGGCAGACCCACAAAACTGGGAGTTAGAGATCGTCGGGTGCTGGCCAGAGAAATTCGGAAGAACCGCACCTAATCGATGGGCCACACCCGCGAGGAGTTTCAATAGGCATCCGGGAGTGTTCTTTCGAAGAATACCATCCGAAAGGAAGCCCATTTGCTCTGTTTTCATGGACGTGCTGCTGCCCATAATCCTTTGATCACCAAGTCCAATAGCGCTGCTCGGCTAACGTTGTGCAAAGAACGTCGGCAGTGGACCGTTGAACAGTGAAAATAGGTTCTCTCGAGCGACAAATCAAGGTTCACCCTCTTACGGTCGGATGGCAGGGTCTGGGTTTGGCGTCTGCCTGGAGAACGCCTCCATCCGGAATGTATTGTGCCAACTGTGAAGTTCGGAGGCGGTGTAATTATGCTATGGTGGTGTTTCTCCTGGTATGGCACGGGACCCTTGGTCGCAATTCCTGGTAGATTCAACACCGAGACCTACTGCACCATTTTGGATGACCATGCGCTTCCTACGTTGTGGTAGTTTTACGGGGTGGGCCCATGTTACTTTCAGGATGACAATGCCACCTGTCATGTTGCGAGGGTCACCATGGCTTGGTATGGTGTCAATGGGGTTAATCGAATGGACTGGCTTGCTCAGAGCCTGCACCTTAACTCTATCTAGCACCTCTGGGACGAGTTGGAGCGTCGACTTAAGGGGTGCCCCCACCGACTGAAATCGGTGAAGGAACTGACCTGTCTTCTCCAAGCCGAGTGGAAGAAAATACCGCTAGCCGTCGTACAACGCCTGGTTGAGAGCATACCCCGGAGGGTCGCAGCTCTAATCGCCGCTCGTGGAGGCTCCACCAACTATTGAAGGTGAATTAACTTCGTTTTCCTTTGCTATCACAGGTGTCCAATTACTTGTTGGTAGATAGTGTATATGCGTTTATTTCAAAACATTGGATTTTCAATCCTAAATAATATCGAAAACTAGGTTTTTTCTTGTACCAGATAATTAAAATGAATGAATTTGGAAGGTTCTTTTATTATGCCTGAAAAACGCGACCGAAATCTAGATATATTTGTGATATAAGTTATTACAATTTTATATTATATGAACAAGTATATCACATAAAATAATATACAGGACTTTTGCCCAAAGAAAACACTCCGATACTAAACATTTTAAAATATGAATCATAGACGTTTGATGTAAAAGTAATTTTGTCTTACAGTTTTTTTTTTGTAAAACTATAAGAAAACCACTCAAGAAATTATAATACATACCCGTAGTTGAAAAGGTATTTTACAAATTTATTTTCAGAGAAACCAGGATATTGCAACTTACAACACCTTAAATGTCAGTTTATGGGGCTCGAGTTTGACCGCCAATTTTGAAAAATATTATCGAGTACCTTCTAGGTTTCAGAAGGAACAACTATTAGTATACAGGTTAATGAGTCACATTTTCACCACTAGTCTACTGGAAAGCAGGATATCTCTGAAGTGCCGGAGCGTTGTTATAACTGTTGAAACAAAAATATCTCGTACTATTTCTAAGAATCTTGATAAAATAGAGTATGTGAAACGGCTTTCACCAGCATCATGAAGTGCCGGAGCGTTGTTATAACTGTTGAAACAAAAATATCTCGTACTATTTCTAAGAATCTTGATAAAATAGAGTATGTGAAACGGCTTTCACCAGCATCATGAAGTGCCGGAGCGTTGTTATAACTGTTGAAACAAAAATATCTCGTACTATTTCTAAGAATCTTGATAAAATAGAGTATGTGAAACGGCTTTCACCAGCATCATGAAGTGCCGGAGCGTTGTTATAACTGTTGAAACAAAAATATCTCGTACTATTTCTAAGAATCTTGATAAAATAGAGTATGTGAAACGGCTTTCACCAGCATCATGAAGTGCCGGAGCGTTGTTATAACTGTTGAAACAAAAATATCTCGTACTATTTCTAAGAATCTTGATAAAATAGAGTATGTGAAACGGCTTTCACCAGCATCATGAAGTGCCGGAGCGTTGTTATAACTGTTGAAACAAAAATATCTCGTACTATTTCTAAGAATCTTGGTAAAATAGAGTATGTGAAACGGCTTTTACCAGCATCAGATGATGGCAGTAGCATATAGGTGTCTGGATCAGTAATTGCGGTTTATCAAACACATAATCATAGGTGACATATTTTACGTTATATTGAGGCCGAATAATTTCGAATACGAAGTTCTCGTTAATTACATAAAAATAAGTATTACGTTTTTTCTTGGCCTTATAATAATGTTCTGTGAACTATTAAATATTTTATTCGTGACATGTACGTTCATTATGCATTCACATTTTAATGAAACAAAATAATACTGATATAATGTTTGAGCAATCATCAAAACACTCTATATTATCTTCACAGCAAAATTTCAGGTTTGGCATTTCCCTAAACCTTGGTGCTACTTTCTTTTGAACAATGACAAATATGTGTGCAGAAGAAGCAAATTATTACTAACATTATTAACATCGAATAGCTATGGAACACATGACGTCCTCTCTTAACTACGCAACTGCAACCTTGAGATGTCCTTGTAGACATAACATTTCAAAATTTTCAGAGGTTTCGGAAACACAGATAGTGGCAATGTAGCAAAAATTTGTTATATATGCGACTTTGACAGATACTTGTTAGTGGTCTCTAGGATAGCATGTGTAAACACCTCAGAAACGGGAGACATTCTTGGCTGCACAAGAACAAATGTTTCGAGGTTTACAATGAATGATGCACCAAAACCAAACAAACACTCGTTCTCTTATTATGGGCAGAAAGGAAAGGTGATATTGAAAGGCAGTGGCTACAAAAGAGGAATTCATGGGGTAAGAGAACGCTTTCCGACGAGCAACCGCTTTTTAGAACATCAGTACTTAAAATAGAGTATGACCTCACCCTGCCAGATGTATAGGTTTAATCGTCAGATATTCATTCCGTATACCTTCGGTCTCAGCTAAAAACCGGAACATTTGTCTGCAGTGAGTACGGAAGCAACAAAGTGGATTCTAGAGCAATGGAAAAATTCATTTGGTCGCTGAGCTATGCTTTTCTATTGAAAAAAACTTCTTAGACGGGCCACATTACCGCGTCAACAACATGAATCCATAAATCTAAGCTTCCTTGTGTTCACAGATCTTTCAGCAATATTATATTCATTGTCGAAATTTGAATAATTAACCAGACTTAGGTTGTGAATTTCATAATGCTAATTTAACCTCAAATGACTTAATTGAATAAAACAGGTTGTTAATCAGATTATTTTTTTCCTTGAAGCTTCGTATTTAGCTACTTCAGATGTTGAATCATGTCGTCTAAAAGATAAATCTGTTAACCATTCCTTGGCCTCAAAGTATGATAACAGATTCTAATCACAACTTTTAAAATATATATATGATCTCCGCACGCAAGTCATACACTCGTTTCAGCATTTTTCCAGTATTTAAACAAAGAACTTGGGTAAAATATCATCATACTGGGAATCAAACTGGGACAAGAATTCTCGGAACTGACGATGAGCGACTCCTCTGGAAGGAATATATTAATATGATAATAACTTTCATTACATGTTTCATTTTAATGGTTTTTGTACAAAGGTTCCCTTGGTGTAAGTGACAATGGCTTGAAACAATATCATTTCCCACATTCTTACAATCTGTTGTTAAATAGTTCACTAATCCTTGGTTCTTCCCCACCATAGCTGCTGCTCCATCAGTTGAAATACTAAGTAATATTTTGAAGTTCAAATCATACTTTACCAAGAATTTTTTAACTTCACAATAAATGTCTCATCCTTTGGTTGTATCTTTCATAGGAACTAAAGTCAGCAAATTCACTGCAACGTTGAAATTACAATCAGTACCACTGATAAAAATTGACAGTTGTGCAGTGTCAGTGACGTCTGTGCTTTCATCTACGGCCAATGAAAACCATCTGAAATCCGAAATTTTCTCCTTTAATATTTTTTAAATATCTAATGCCATTTCTGTTGTTCTTCATGCTACCGTCATACGATTAATGCTAAGCTTTGAAATAATATTTTATTTCTCTGAAAACGTAATATTTGCCACTTCTCCGAAGCATGTTTTAAACTAACTCTCTAACTTTATGTGGTTTCAAATTTTTTTATTCACATTTTTGACACACAAAAAGAACTTGCCTTGTCTGCAATTACCGGGTCATCAGTCACTTTTCTGAAAATATGTTGTTGGTCTGTTAATTTACGTTGCAATTCTTTAGATTTATTTTGCCTCATTTGTCCAGTTCACGCATTGTATTGGCCAGCATGTTTTGTATCATATCATAATGCCTATTCACGTTGTATTCCTCCAGTACTGCAATGGTTTCTTGGTAAATTAAGCATGCTGCTTTCCCCTTATTCTCTAGGGAAAAAAACTCTTGTTCCATTTCTCCTAAAATGCGCGGCTCTCGTCACAAACCTTATGCTTTTTAGATATATTCAGATATGTTATTATAACACGAGTAATATCAAACCGTGAGGTTTACCATACTACTCCTTCGCTAAATTATAAATACTGACTCGGCACTTATCGCTGTTGTAAGTAAACCCAAACCCCTTTCCCCGCTGTTGTGTACTGTTACTGCGACATCGTGACGAATTCTGATAAATTCTTTGTCTGCTCAAACAGGCAATATTTTTTTTTTATCTCTCGCGTGCATAAGTTTTTGGGAGCGAAATTCCCTGCCGTTTCTCTGGGAGATCTTGGGTGGTCTTAGGTGGTGTTCATGGGTTTAAATTAGGTAGGGGAGACACACTGTTCTACAGAGGGAATATTGGAGAGACGGCCGGTGTTTTTAGATCGCTGTCCGATGTGACCTTTGCGGAGTAGGAGGATTCATGGTTTATGGCCCTTGGCAACACGAGGATTATGTGTACTCAGGTTGTCCCAAGGTAAGTACCTTGAGATTGTCCGTTCAAGAAGAGCAGTTGGTGCGAGCTGGAGCCTTTTGCCTTGAGAAATAAGTTGACCCCTGTGATTGAGATAATTATTTTTTGGAGCAGAAAACAGCGTAAGAGTCGAATAAGCGGAAGCGAGCTTCTAGGATCTAAGAGGGGAATTGGAGCACTGAACGCGGGGACGAGAAATTAACGAGAGAGAGATGAATTTAACATAGCGATACTGAATAATTGTATTCACGTCAGAACAACAGTGGCGCTACGTTACAATATTCGCCAATAACGGGAAGGGGGTGGGGCAGTCCCATAAAAGTTTCATATTCCTATAGTTTTTTTATTTTTTCTATAAATGTTTGACCAATTTACGTTTTGTGCCCCCTTGGGCTTTTATCGGTGCGGGCCACATTCAATCAGGCCGAGAGCCTCATGCGGCCCGCGCTCTTTGCGTAGTACATAGTTTCCCTTGATATAGATTGATTCCTGTTAGAGGAACTTCATTTCTATTTCAAATTCATAACAATTTGGACTGCTGTAGTTCGAACTGCAATGGCTAAAATGGTATTCTTCCTAATTCTCTTTGTTAAGGAATTCCTAACTGCTATTTTAAATACATTTTAGTTGCAGTGCTGATTTCTGCATATTTAATATATATTGAATCTGCCGTCACTGTATCATATCATCATAAAAAACGAGCTTTCTAAATTTTTCCTTATGACACGTGCAACCGAAAAGTTACAGATCTTACGTTTGGCGCATTTCATTCAGCGTAACTTTGGTGGGTTTCACGTGAGACGGGTCATTTTATTTTATCCCAGTTTCTCAATTTTCCGCTAATAAAAATGTCTAGTGCATTTTGTCCATAACTGAGATACGGTGCATCGACTCGTATGTAATATTTTATTCAGAAACATTCACTTATATTCAGTGCTGAGGAAAACTGTAAAATCACATTTCTCAGATTGATATGTTTGTATTTCCTTACATAATGCCCTGGTTATTACTAACCAACCTCAAATGTTCATATATTTTATAGCTCGCCGTATTTGCCTTAAAAACAATTGCTTAATAATTTGAAGTTATCTTTTGTTTCAACTTTTATTCCACGTTATTCATGACTTTAAAGCGAACATATTTCGCTAGATTTCAACAGACAACAAGCAAGTAACAGTCTACTCTCAAGAGTCGCAAATAGCGTATTAAATCCGTTTATTTTTGCGGCGTAGTAAGTATAAAGATTTGCCAAACGTTCGCACTCCGCTGGGAGGTTTTCTCAAGGCAATGGTAGACATAAAAAGGCAGGGAATTGGAACACGTAAGGAACAAAGACGATTTTTGAAATAACGCGGGTGACATCACGAGCGTATTGTCAACCAGGAGATGGTGAATGCAGCCCTCGCCAGAGAAGTCTGGCATTCCTCGGCTGCTCCTCAATATAATAATATTAGAAGAATTGCCCCATACACGAATTTTAAAGAGACTGATATTAGGAAAACAGTCGAAATCCTATCCAGCAAACTAGCGTGCAATGATATAGTTACTACTGAACTACCGAGAGCTGGTCATGCATTATTAAAAGATGGAAACAGATCGCTACACACCGTATAATTGCGTGATGAAAATTTGTGTAACACGCTCGTGATGTCACCCGCGTTATTTCAAAAATCGTCTTTGTTCCTTACGTGTTCCAATTCCTGCATTTTTATGTCTACCATTGCCTTGAGAAAGGATGTTGTATTTTAGTAATCTGTTAATGCACTGAATCTCAATTTACCCTGCCAGACAGAAAAACGACATCAAAATCGATGCTGCTGTTAACGTTTGAGCAATAAAACACTTTCATAGAAACTCCCTTGAAGGATGATATCACGGGCCCATTGACGGCAGGTCCGAATGTACCAGTCCCTCTTGCCCATGATCTCATAGTTGAAAAAAGTCACCACTTTGGCAGTTTACCCGGATGAAGTCATTTAGGCAATTTTAAGGGCTCTTCTTGCCTCATCTGTCGCAGGTCTTTTTTCAGGTTCGACGGACAGATTTTCAGGCAGCTTGTGGGTACCCCAATGGGGTCACCCCTCTCCCCACTATTGGCAGAAATTTTTGTGCAACATTTGGAGCCTTCTGTTTTGGCATCTTGTCCCATTAAACCTCTATTATTTTTGCGCTACGTGGACGACATGCTCGTCCTATGGCCCAATTCTTTGGATAATTTATTAAAATTTGCAGATTTAATGTCGTCCTTCCTTCATTCCTTCCACTAAATTTACGGTGGAATTGGAGTCCAATGGATCGCTTCCTTTTTTGGATTTTCTGATTCGTAGGCATCCGGTTTCAAATCATTTAAGTTTCTCCGTTTACCGCAAACCTTCTTTTTCACCAGCTATTATTCCATTTCCCTCTGCACACCGTAACAGCTACAAACTATCTACTTTTTATTTTCTCGTCCGTAGGGTTTTCACTCACTCTTCCAATCGTGCGTTTCTATGGGCAGAATTTCAGTGGATTTCTGACCTTGCTGCAACATTTGGGTATCACAATCATACTGTCAACAGGATCATCGCAAAAACTAGAAGATTGGCATCTACCACTTTAAGGGGTGGGAAACCGAAACACCGATTTGTGGGTTCTATGGACTTTGTCTCCGGAGTTACAAACATGTTAAGAAGCAAGTACGATAAGAATAACCAGGCTTTCGGCCTTAGAACCAACACAATATTTAACTTGGTTCGCAAAGACAGAGATCTTGTGAACCACCTGGAACGATTTGGTTTGTACAAAATTTCTCTGAAGGCAGTGGACACATAGCCCCCCCCAGATGTATGTTGGTTCCACGATTTGGAATGTGAAATTGTATTTTTCGGAACATAAATATAACATTAAAATGCATGCTTCATCTACTGCTTTATCTCGCCTCGTCACTTCGGGAACTTACTACTCACGCTGGGAAGAAGCCAGGATTTTGACAACTCCAGCCAGTAGGACTCAAATCCGCTTTACAGAGAGTCTGTACATCCACAGATTCTTTAATATGTGTTGCAACGAGGATTCACCTGCTTAAGTTTCCCAGGCCTGGAAAGCCATTGTACCTTAAAAGGTAAAGAGAATTACATTCCACCCTGAAGTCTGGCACAGTGTGTGTCACCTCCTACCTGTGTTTGGTGCAGGCCTCCGGTATGTAAATTGTTTGACTTTTTATTTGCATCTGTGATTTGAATTAAGTGGGAACAACTACCTTATTTATATGCCATGACAACTTTTTTATGCGGTCATTTTCATCCGATGAAGGACTCCAGGGGAGTCTGAAAGACCTTATGAGTGTCTTTGAACCTTGTATATATAGTTCATTAAGTGTAATTTTACGAACTACATCTGTCATCTTCAGACTTCATTTTAATCGTGCATAACACAGCGTTTGTGACCTTATCATTTAATTAATTTTCTATTTGGATAACTATCAAAGGAACTTTCCGTTCCAATAAGTATTTTAAACCCCATCTAAAAACAAACTAAATACTATTTGGAAGCCCATATAAAATTGCTTTAAACAGAAATAAAAACGTTAATTTTGTTCAAATTTGCAAACTTCGAAACAAATGCTTTCCCGAGACATTTCTTCATAGTAATTTCAGGTACTATTGACTTAAAAATTAATATACTTTAATTGCCACTGGATGCAGTTGTGTGGTTCGTGTGGTTTACCGGACTATCTTTGTGTGCGTATGTGTGCTGTATTGTGGTAATAAACCATTCCCAACTTCGTTTCTTTTTCAGCTGAACCTCTTAACCTGCCTCCTCAATCTGACAAGATCATTAAAGGCAGTCGTACGGAGATATCTTATGTGAAAAAAGATTTTCCCTTCACATGTACCCCTGTGCCTTTCCCGGAATGGGATGGGGGTAGGGGGTGAGTTCCCTGCAAGCGTCTTACAGATCTCCGCTGTTTCTCTACCTGTCTCTCTTTTTTGGCCTAAATTTTTCCATTTCAAAATTCGCTAGACGGACTTTTTTGGCGTTTTAAGACTTTCCCCTTTTATTTATTTAAGGCACTGTGGGCTAACATCTAAATGTTCTCTTACGTGTGAGCTCTATGCTGCACCAGTTTTGGCCCGTTAACTTAAATATTGTTTATTTATCGGGATGGAACGATTCGTTTTAGTTTAACTTTTTTAGGCTTCTTCATTTATTAATTATTTTCATTTTGTAAAGCCTGATTCTTCGTTTGTTTGCTTATATTTATTCTACCATTTCACAGAAAAATAAAGAAAGAAAGAAAAGAAAAGGATATTTTGATGCGTGTAACTCTCTGCAATTTGTGAGATGGCAACGCTTGCACTTCCCTAATGTCGTCTATGACTAGCAGAAAACAACAGCTCATACTAAATACCATTTGGTTTCAGTCAAGGAAATATGTCAAAACATACCATGCGGAAGAAAAGTCTCCAGACACCAGTGTTTTTCCTGCAGTACGGCATTTTGGCAAAATCTATATGGATTGTCCCACTTTAGACCAAATTACATTGTACCCTCACCGTGGCACCGTGTTATGACTCGATCTATTTGAAAGGAGAAAACTTGGAATGCATTTCAAGAAGTTAAATTACCGAATAATAGTTAAACTAATTTTTGCTTGTGTGCAAAAAATGGAAAACCAATTATTTTGAAAGATGGGACTTTTTCGTTCGAACCAATTCATCAGCTTCGTACGTTTGATTCTTCCGGTTTTGAGAACTACATATTTTTGTATCGGAATTGATTCTCAGTCGTATCCTTTGGTTCTTTTCGTTCAGTGATTCTTCCGGTTTACAGAATAATTTGTATCTAGCAAAACGATTCTGTGTCGGATCCTCTCGGGCGTTGACAGTTCCCTATTTATTGGACGTTTTTTAAATTTAAAGTTGTGTTTAATTCTTATTCAAATTTTGTTCCCCTCGGTTCCTTGTAAGTTCCTTTCAAAACATTCACGAAATTTAATGTATTTGCACCCTTCTGAATGAGGTAAGATTTTAAGACTAGAACTTGAACCTCACCAATACAGCGTAGTATAAAGTCTAGTGTAAAGTGGTTCCAATGGTATTGGCTTTGAGTAGTTCTGACTAATTTATTCAGGTACTCGGTTCTTTTCCTGAATCGATTCTTTTCAAGAAAAATTTGTTCGACAACGAATCAGTTTTATATTTCGTTCTTTTTGAACGAACCGTTCGCGAGTGACACATCTCTAGTGTGTGCAAATACTTAAATGCTTTTGAATAGCTGTTATTCGATACACAGGGTGAATGAAACGTTTTTGAAATGTATTTAGTTAAGAACAGATTGCTAGTGATTTTCGTGGTTGCCCTGATTTTTGCAAAATAAGTATTATGTCCAGTTCCTTTACGCAGGTATTTGCTCCTGGCCTACGATAAAGGTAAGTTAGTGATGTTGAAACCAGCAGTCGATGGGAAAGGATATGCTCCTGGGTAAAGTTCAATGAAGCGGGCATTTTATTAAAAATTAGATGTTATTTAGTAAACAATTTTCTAGAGTTCTGTGCCTAAAAAAATTCGAATTGTTACAGATTTAATATCATATTTTGGTTTGTAAAGTTATTCGAATGCAGATCAAAAGGACCTACTTTCTTTGTTTTTTACGCTTCCAACCGCAGGTTGAAGAAGCATATATGCTCCAGCTCTGTCTGTCTGTCTGTGTGCACAATAACTCGTGTAAAAGTGGTTCGATTTCGATGAAATTTTTGTATGTGGTAGGGGACAACTTGGGGATGAACCCTGTTGAAAATAAGTGAAATGAAGTCAAATGTCAGGACATAGGAGCGCGATCTATTACATTGCCCTTATGCGGCATAACTTACGTAAACATGCTCCGATTGCAATAAAACTTTATCATGTTGTTCCGAAAGTATACTGAATTGGTTCTGTTAAATATAATTGAAACGGAGTCAAAGGTCGGGGTAGAAGAGCGAGATTTATTCCAGAGCCATTATCCTCATAACCTGACTAAAATGCTTCTATTGCGACAAAACTTTAGTATGTTGTTCCGGAGGTATACCGAACCAATTCTGTTTAATACCATTGAAATGGTGCCAAAGGTCAGGGCACTGGAGAGAGATTTATTTCACAGCCCTTATCCTCATAACCTAAATAATAACTTGAGTAATGATTTCTGGTATGTTGGAAAACGTATCATAATCAATGCATTGCAAGATTTTACTAACTTGTTTGATATTGCGGGTAAGCAGACCGTACCCATTAACGGCGCAGCGATACAAGATAAACACGTAAAAGCTTTTGTAATGGAAAGATCATCCTTTAAAAAGCAATGTCATGATGCACAGCATCCGCATGTATGTACATTTTAAATAAAAAAGAAAAAACTGTAGGGAATACCAGACTTTTTTCTTTACTTCTTCAAACAAAATGTTGTGGTTCACTTTTTTACACAGCGTGTTGTTACGTTTAAATTCACCGTTTCACATTTCGAGTTAGAATGAGTTTCACACTTGTTGATTCTTAGAGATATTATATCTGCATAATTATAACAGAAGTTAACCATTTTCTTTTAGCTTCCGAAATGCTGTTGTTCATTTCCTTTACATACAGCATTGCAATTTTCCAATCTCCGTTTTACATTTCGAGTTAGAATGAGTGTAACATGTGTTCGTTGCTGACATTTACTTGACTATTTTCTTAAGTTATAGCAGCCTCGAAATGTGGAACATCGCGTGCATCCTAATTTTACGTTCTATGACATATATTGGAAGAAGATAGTCACGTTAATGTTGTGCACTTTGACTTGCAATTCCGATTAAGAAGACACTGTGATTCCTACTTTAGAGGCGGGAGCTCTTCAGTGACCAGTTGTAAAGAGAAAACCTCCTATGCTTTGCTTCAAATAAAGCAGCGCCTAGGAGGTGTTCGCTTTCCAACAATCACTTCGAAAATTGTTCGAATATCTTTATTTAGTAAAAAATGCTATTTTCTCTTTTGAACCACGTTACTCGCCACCAACCGGTGTTTTGGGTTAAAAATCAAACAAGAAAAGCGAAAACAAATAAAATGCGGTGCATTTAAAAATAAATATAGTTTCTTGAGTTTAACAGCGGTTGTCATTAAAGTTCTGGAAGTCATCGCAGTAGTTCGTTTCTGAAAAATGCAGTTAAATTGGGGAAAGAGAAAAAACAATACAAGTACTTGCTGGATGAACAAACTCATAAAACTGTAAAATTTCAAAATGTAGCAAAAATATTATCTGACTGGAAAGTGAGTAAAACCTTACAAATTTCAGGATCTACTTTCCAAGTTCTAAAATTGTTCGAATATCTTTATTTAGTAAAAAATGCTATTTTCTCTTTTGAACCACGTTACTCGCCACCAACCGGTGTTTTGGGTTAAAAATCAAACAAGAAAAGCGAAAACAAATAAAATGCGGTGCATTTAAAAATAAATATAGTTTCTTGAGTTTAACAGCGGTTGTCATTAAAGTTCTGGAAGTCATCGCAGTAGTTCGTTTCTGAAAAATGCAGTTAAATTGGGGAAAGAGAAAAAACAATACAAGTAATTGCTGGATGAACAAACTCATAAAACTGTAAAATTTCAAAATGTAGCAAAAATATTATCTGACTGGAAAGTGAGTAAAACCTTACAAATTTCAGGATCTACTTTCCAAGTTCTACGTGTATGTGGTTTGTTACGTATCTTGTATATTCTGTAGTACCTAGTACTTTCAAGTATGGCTAACATGTAAGTTCTGATCTGTTTTTTATTAAAACACAAACTTTTCAAATGAGCTTATCAAGAGATAGAAACAAAAGGTGACTAGTTACTTCTGCTTCCGAGGCAAACGCAAAATATTGCACTCCCATCGGATTTGCTCTCTTACATAACTACGAACACACAATTATCCATATAAATATACCTCTCTGATTTAATAAAAGAAGATTAACATGACATCAATGAGGGTGGCATAATGAAACTGAATGTATCTCATTTGCTTTGGGGTTCTAAACAACAGTACCACATCAAACGGGCCGAATGCAAGTAGCAATCGTTGGTCACAGTCGCAGTAATGATTGCATAGCTTCCACAATGTGAACTGCATTCCTTATCTTGCAATGTACGTAAAACCACGCCACCATTTCTGAATCTAAGCAAATGGCATATCCTGAGCTTTTTGAGGAAGAAATGACAAATTTACCCTACCAAAACTACTGAACCTGGAGAAATATGTTAAAAGCAAATTTTGTAAATGTTCAAATGACAAAACATGGTGCTAAAAAACGGCACTTAAAAATGGTGCAAGTATTAGTTTTATTCAGTTTGCTCGTAGGGATGTTCGCACCCTCTCTTTAACTGCGCTTGAAGCATCCACCCGGCTGCCCTCACCCTAGTTACGCTTCTGTGAATAGATATGAGAAATACTTTCTTTATTTTTTTTAGATTGTTGTGTGACATGTATTTTAAAATGATAATGTACCAAATTCATCTAAAACGCCGAAAAGAAATGTGATATTTTAGATATAGAGAAGGGGCTTGAGGCTGATGTTTTCCAAAAGTTTTTTCCTAAAGTACAAATCTGATATAAAGTTACATTAAAAAAGTACGAAATAAGAATAATATATGATAAAATAAAAAACCTTGGAGGTACAGTGTCTTTGAGTTTGTTATTTGTAAAATAAATTATATATATTTCTGGCCAGGCAAAATGCAGCACCAAGAACGACCTGAGACAGCAAAGCCTAATTTACTGGACACATAACAACTGATACAAAGATGAAACGATTGAGCTTACAGGCCCGTAAGACTTGCGGAACATGCAGACATCAGTTGTTCGTGTGGCCTACATGGCTGGTAATAACGGCCGCTACACGCCGCGGCATCGAACGAAAGAGGCTTTGGATGTATGCTTGGGGTATGTCTGTCCAGGCTGCTTCCACACGTTGCCACAGTGCATCAGGCGTAGCCGCTGGTGGTGCTTGCCGGGACATTTGGTAGCCGATCAACGACCAGACGTGTTCCATGGGCGACATATCGGGAGAACAGGCAGGTCACGGCAGCAGTGACAACTGGTGGACCGTGAAGAATTGTTGCACGATGCATGTCACGCACGGGCGCGCATTGTCCTGTTGAAACGTAGCTGCTGGCAGGTCCTGCAGGTAAGGGAGGACTACAGGCTCCAAAACGTCGGAGATGCAGCGGTGGATGTTGAGTGTACCGACGATGAGTACCAGAGGAGTGTGGGTGTTATATCCAATTGCGCCCCAAGACATAACGCCAGGTGAAGGACCAGTATGGCGATGCATAATGCAGACGTCACACAGTCTCTCGCCGCAGTGCCGCCACACGCGGATCCGACCATCGTGGTGTTGCAGGCAGTAGCGGGATTCGTCGGAGAAGACAATATCGTGCCATTCCGTAATACAGGTGCTGCGTTCAACGGCCCACTGCCGCCGCACTCGTCGATGGCGTAACGCCAAGGTAGTCGGAGCAATGGGCGCCGTGAGACAAGTCACCGCTCCTACAGACGAGGTCGAATGGTACGTAGTGACACAGGTTGTTGGGCAACTCACCCTAATTCCTGCACTAACGTTCGTGATTTGGCCGAGGGAGCCGTCAATGCTCGCCACACAACATGCCGGTCCTCTTGTTCGGTAGTGTGCCGCGACTGCGGCAATCGCTCACGTCGGCCCGTCCGTCCCTACTGCACCCAACGAATCCATACTCGCCTCACTGTATCTTGATGTAGTCCTACACGGGTGTCGAAGTCTCGGTAAGATAAACCGCTGTCGCGATAAGCCACTATTCGTCCTCTGTCGAAATCCGAAACGTGCTGGAATGACTGCCGTAATTCTGCGACGATGCATCAGGAAGCTTCCCACGCACAGGTCCGGCAGCACAAATACTTACACTACTTACACCCAGCCTTCTATGCACCCTTCTTATAGTGCTTCTCGGTGGCGTGCCGGGCGCACAAGATTTTCATATGTCCTGCAATGCTAATCGTTTGCACGTCCTCTCGCGGGCGACGCATGCTGCGAATTTCAGGCCAATCGGATGCTTCCTTTTTGGTGTTGCATTTTGGGTGGCCAGCAGTATATATCTTCATTTCCAATTTAATTTTTGATTGTTATTTCGACTAGCTGTACTTGTTCGCTTGAGCCTTAAAGTAGGAGGAAGTTGAATATTTGAGGTTTTGTGTATTTGTTCAGAGTTAAGACTTCGAAGTCGTTCCTTCATTTGAAAGGCTGAGAGAGTTTTACTTGCGTTCGGGGTAATAATCCCTCAGTCACCCTTTCCTCCGGAGAAGATCCTCCCCGGAATTTACTTTGTATTAGTGTTGGGCAAAAAACCTCAGTTTTGCAGAAACGATATATGGAAAATACAGTAGATTGAGGTTTCATGACCGATCTTTGAAACTGGAAAAAAATATTTCCTTAGAAAATGAATGAATTTATTTCCGTTTTTTTTTTATGAAAGGGAAAGAAATAACATCTATCATTTCGCTATTTTGGTTGTTGTTTCGTTGTCAAAAACGAAAACGTGCAGCTCTCAATGGTAAGTGATCCAATACATCGAAAACAAATCGAGTTTTCAACCAATACATCGATAAAACATCAAGGTTTCTACTGTTACATTGAAAAAATATTGAGCGTTTTAAGAAATGTAATTAGTGACTGGGTAATGAAATGGTGAGAAATCATCATTTTATTAAACGAATGTTTTCCTCATCGAAGTGCCGTTTCCCTGCTGCAAATGGAAAAGTGTGAAATATTCGGCTCATTAGCAAAACATCGAGCTTAACACCGATACATCGAAAAGACATAGAAGATTCCCCCGATACATCGGGCATTTGAACAAACATGACGTTACTAGATGCTGAGATGGTGAATATCACTGTTACATTGAACAGATATTTTACTAATCGACTGCCCATTCCTGCTGCAGAGAGAAAAGAAAAGGCAAATTCTTCCGTTTATTAGAAAAATATCGAAGTTTAGGCCAACGATCGAAAAAGATTAAGATTTCGACAGAAACATTGAGCGTTTTGACAAATATTATGTTCCAGGATATTGAATTGGTGAGTATCACTGCTAAGTTGAAAAAATATTTTCCAAATTGTTTTTCCAAACTGCGGTACCTTCAGTTTATTAGCAAAACATGGGCTATCACCATGAGCGAAGCCTTGTGTCCCTGTAACACCTCATCTCATTGGGCCGCGATGAGCTGACGTTACGAATGAGCTAACAAATTGGCGTGGCCGTTTGAAATGCGTGTGAAACGTGTGATGATGGAACAATAATAGCAGATATTAATGCTTCCAAGATGTAAGGGTCTTGTGGCTCTTCAACATGAAATTTTGCAAAATCCCGTATAGATAGCGGACATGATATGTACTGTACATGTGATATAAAAATATTCGAAATGAAGAACAATAAGTTCAGTACGAGATACTATGAGTTCAATGCCTGCTCATTAATATGCATTTAGTTATAGCAACTTCCAAGTCTAAAACATTGGTTTGCCATTTATTCCGATGATTCTGATATATATCATTAATATGCAGTAAAAAATGCTATTACTGTTCCTTCAAAGCAGCTTAAGATCATCTGAAAAAGGCTTTCCCAGTAAAATAGCTAAGAAAATGTATAAAAGATTTAAGACTGCCTTGACAGTTTATTTAATTTTCTGAATGTGAAAACAATTATTTATGTCTAGATTCAGTACATATCAATTGAATTTTGAGAAGTGCTTAAATCTGTGATCACCTACATAGTGAACACTGCTTGCTTGTTAAACTACAATTTATAACGGGGTAATAGAATTAGCGAAATTAAGTATCCATGTGTGGGGTCTGAATTCTTGGATTTTATTAGCCATTTAGCGGTACAAGCTCTACTTCATAAGCAGTCAATACTGCTTGAAACCCAAGAATTAACAGTTTCCTTCAGATTACAATATACGACTAAGTTCGCCAATGTGCATCTGTCAGTATTTTGAGTGATAGTGTAATCACGTGTAAATTTGTTCAATTCTATTCGAAACAGTCCTTCGAGAGGAAATTCAAAAATCTTATCTACCTGCATATCCTTGAACGGTATTACATACTTCATTCCGAAGATATTATTTTATTTAAAAAATCGTTCTCCTAGGTAGTTTTAACACTACATCTGTTTAAGTAAATACCTGGTTACATAAACAGAAAATACTGATCATGCTGATGATAACTCTTGATTCGAAAATTGCACTTGTATATCCTTATTTTCAAAAAAGTCGATCACCTGTTTCTGTACTTCAGGTTCATATTGATGTTAATTCTTAATTCGAATGCTACATTTTTATATTCTTATTTTAAAAAAGTCGAATATGACACCTGTCTCGGCGCTATAGTTTCATTTTCATACTGATGTTAATTGTTGATTGAATGTTGCATTTGCGTATTCTTATTTTCAAAAACTCAGGTATGTCATCTACTTCTGCACTACAGTTTCATGCTGATGTTAATTTTTAAATCGAATGTTACATTTGTATAATCTTAATTTCAAAACTTTTCGTACATCACCACTTTCTGCACTTGCAGTTTCTCCACATGTGTGGGAATAAACAGATTTTGCTTGTTTCCATATTACATTACTACAAACAACCCTCCGACCCGCTCTACATGATATAAGCGCTGATTTGATTATATTTCGTCACCACGTTTATTTTTTTCGTACATTATATTTATATAATGTTTTTTATTTATTTTTTCCTTCATTATATTTCGTGGGTTTTTTTTACGATACACAATTTCGTCGCTAGGGGTCATAATTGCAGATGATATCCAATGCAAAATACATTCCATTCCACATCATTATCATCATCATTGTCAACCATTATCAATCCACTGCTGGACGAAGGTCTCCCCAAGTTTCCTCCACAACGGTCTGTCTTGTGCCATCTCCTCCATGTCACTCCCGCATACTTTTGAATTTAATCCACCCATCTCCTATGTGGTCTTCTTCTGGATCTCTTCCTGTCCCTTCGAATCCATTCTAAAATTTCGGCTGCTCACCGATGGTCTGTCCTTCTGGCAGTTGGTCCAGCCAATTGCCATTTCAGGGATTTGACTCTGATCATGATGTCTTCCACTCTTGTCATTTTTCGAATCCACGAGTTCCTCTTCTTATCTCTCCTGGTTACACGAAGAATGCACCTCTCCGTGATTCTTTGAGTTGTCAGCAGCCATTGCATGTCTCTTTTAATTAAGGTCCACGTCTCTGCACCATACGTAAGCACTGGAAAGATGCATTGATCAAACACTTTTCTTTTAAGACGTACCGGCATATTGTTCTTGAAAATTATGCTGTTTCTTACAAAAGCTCTCCAGGCAAGTTTTGTACGTCGATTAATTTCTTCATCAATGTCACCCTCACTTAAAATCTGCTGTCCAAGATAAACGTACGGGTCTGTTATCTCCAACTTTTCTCCATCAATCGATAAATCTTCATTACTTGAAAAAGCATTGAACATCACTTTTGCCTTCTGAAAGTTCATTTCTAATCGCACTTCTTTACTCTTGTCTCCAAGTTCCTGGATCATACTCTGCAGCTCTGGTGGGGTAGTTGCAAAAATGACTACGCCATCAGCAAAACGAAGGTGGGTTAGATAATATCCATTAATCTTTATCCCTTTATTTTCCCAGGTTAGTGATTAAAATATATTTTCCAATGTGGCATTAAAGAGTTTTGGAGTTATGGTGTCACTTTGTCTCAATCCCTTTCCAATTTTTTTGTGTGTTGTATTTTCAAACAGCCGAATCTTTGCACTTGCATTTTCATAGATGGTATTAATAATATTAATGTATGCATTTTCAATACCGCAGGATTTCAAAGCCATTGTAACTGCTGATGGTTTAACCGAATCAAAAGCTTTTTCATAATCGATAAAAGCCATGCACAATGGAATTTAATATTCCCTCGCTCTTTCAGTTAGTTCCTTAGTACGTGGATATGACCTATTGTGCTGTAGCCTCTCCTTAATCCAGCTTGTTCTCTCGATTGAGCGATGTCCAGTGTTACCTTCAAACGGTGTGAAAGAACTTTAGTGAAGATTTTATAAACCACTGATAGGAGGCTGATAGGTCTGTAGTTCCTCAGATCCTCAATGTCACCTTCCCCGCACGGCGATAACTGGTTTTCCAGTTATTTGGGGAGCGCCGTCCCCACGGCCCGAGCTGACCTTGTGACTGGTCAACATCTGATGTCATGCCACCGCTTGTTTCTTTTTTTTTCGGTGCTGTTATGAGTTTGCAGGGACGGCTGTTCATCCAGCTGTTGGGGAGTCGCGGCCCCACGATCCCGAGCTGGTCTTGTGTCTCGTTTTTCGTTTTTATTTATTTTCTGCACTGGCCAGTTGCCCGTGTTGTATACTCTACCTAATCGCTACCACGCTATCTACTAACACCCCGGTCTTGTGGTTTTGTTATCCTCGACTACTAACTGTTTATATTAACCGCTCAGTTCGTAGGTTGCTGAGATTCCGTTTAGGTTCCACTCCAGGGTTTGTCTTCCTTGGATTACTTTTTTCCTTTTAGCTGGTTTGGGTGCTAGACCTACCTGCATGTTTGCCGCGTGCGGAGACCCGTGAGGCGGAAATGAGATGTCTGGCGGCTGAGGTCACAGGAGACCGGAAAAGTGCCTCCTGTGTACCAACACTACTCTTCGACCCCGTCTTCGCTGTAAACGGGAGGCTAGAGACTAACCCACCTCTAGTCAGAAGTCTTGTACCAAGTTGTGTACAGGGCTTTAGCGGCTTTTTTGTCGTATAGCACGGCAGGGTGAGCCCGGGGGCTGTGGGATCATGCCAAAGGCGTTGGCATGACGGTACCCGGAGGCCGAAGTGTCCGCCGAGTGCGTGTGATCACAGCCAACGGACTATATCTGCAACGTATAATCTCCAGAACTGTGTCCAGCGTCATTTTCGTGGCTTGCAGGCCTCCAGTTCTCCCTTGTAGGGCTCGGTGGTGGGTGGAATAGTCTGCAAACGAATCCTCCTCTTTTTTTCCATGTGTAAAAACAAAAACAAAAACTCCAAATTCAAGTCACCTGAGAAAATGATAGTTGACAACGACTCCCCTTCGTCTTCTCAACCTACCAAGTCCCATAACCTTAAACGGTCTTTAGATCATGACCTGGACCAAGAACGTGGAACCTCTTCTTCGGCAGATGTACCAGTCGCTCCGAAGCGTCGTTTCCCCTCGATTGCTGTGAATACGTATGCTACAGACTTAGTTGGAGAATCCATCGATCCGAATGAGAGACTGTCCACCAGATCTCCCTTTTTCCTTTCTAAAGCTTTGGACGCTGCGGTTGGCTCCTTGAAGTCTGTGAGAAGCTTCGCTCTGGGGACCTTGCTTGTCCGAACTTGCAGTGTTTCTCAGAGTAACACTCTTCTGCACCTCACTAGTCTTCAAGGCATTCCTGTCAAAGTGACACCTCACCCGTTTCTTAACACCTCTCGGGGTGTTATTTCGGAGTTTGAACTCTTGCCATGCAGTGAAGATGAATTGGTGAGTGAACTTGCAGATCAGGGTGTTGTTGCTGCTAGTCGTATGATGTTCCGGCGCGATGGTACTTTGATTAAGTCTAAAAATGTAATCTTGACTTTTAACTCACCGAACGTTCCGACCGAAATCAAGGCTGGCTACTTGGTCTGTGGAGTTCGCCCGTACATTCCCAGTCCTCTGCGCTGTTTCCGGTGCCAGAGGTACGGGCATTCACAACGTTCATGTCACAGTTCCGCTCGTTGCGCAAATTGTGGCTCCAGTGAACATGACGGGGAAGGTTGCACTTCTGCTGCCTGCTGTGTTAACTGTGGTGAGGCCCATGCAGCTTACTCCCGCAACTGTATGAAATGGAAGGACGATATGGCGATCCAGCGCCTCAAGACCCTGGAAGGCCTCTCGTACCCTGCTGCCAAGGCCAAGTTGGGTATTCCCAACAACCGACAGCGTACTTTTGCCGCAGTAGTTCAGTCTCTGCCATAACCCGTGCAGCCCTTTGTCCCGCGCCCTGTAGCTTTCGCCGCACTTGCCAAGAGATCTACAGCTGAACAAGCGACACAGGTGGATTTCACCAAGCTCCAGCTTAATCGACCAGCTGACTCTGCGCCTTCTCTTTTGAAGACGACCGACTCTTCCAGTTCCCAGCAGAAAGCCTGCACATGTGGAAGACCCGGCCCTAAATCTGTAAAGGTGTGCAGTGTCCACCCAACTGTCACGGTCCAACTGACCAACATTGCAGCTGTCTCAGACTCAGCGAGGTCCCCACCCTCAATCAACATTATAGAGGAACATAGGGGAGGAGAGTGACATTTCGTCTAGCTCCTGTGACTCATCCTATGTGTAGTTGTGTTCGTTTTCGTAATGTGTTTTATCATTCTCATTCCTCAGTTTTACTTAATCGGCTAGTTTCTAACCATTGTACCATGTTTTTAATACTGTTTGTTTCATTGTCTTTTTTGGCCCTTCCATCATTCTCATGGTTCGGTTTTACTTGGTCAGGCAGATTTTGGGATTTATGCCACGTTTTTTAATACTGTTTGCTTATCTTGTGTCTGGCGCTCTTTGGCCAAACATGGCAATTGCGCCATAAAAATCAACCAACCAATGTCACCTTTTTTTAAGTAGCAGGATTGTAGCATTGTTCCAATTCTCAGGAATCTTCCTTTCATTAAGGCATCGAGTGAAAATTTGGGAGAGTACTGTTTCGATTTCTCCACTTGCTTCTTTTATGATGTCTACAGTAATTCCATCTTCTCCTGGAGCTTTTCCCCGCTTCATGTTCTTGATTGCATGAGCAACTTCTGCTGGGAGGACTGGAAGAACTCTGATACTGGTACCTTTCATGATGTCTGGAGTACATGCATCATCCCTTTCATATAATTTGGAGTAGAAATCTTTCACTCTTGTCAAAATTTCGCCTCTATTTCATGTTACAGAACCATCTACTTTTCTCAGTGCCATAATCTGTTTTTTCCCCTTACTGAGATGTCCCTTTGCTATCTTTTAGCTTTTGTTGTTTTCAATTGCTTTCCTCACTAGTTCACAGTTGAATTTCCTTACGTCTTCAGTGATAATTTTTCGTACTGTCTTGCATAGCTCTATGTATTCTACTTTGGAAGTCACATCTTCTTAAGTTGTCCTCTTCTCTCTTCTCTTTTGCATCAACATTTTGGTTTTCCTGATAATTTGTTAACATGCAACTTGTTCTTAGACCCAGCTAATTTTGTTGCTGTTTCCATAAGAGCTTTGGTTACTTTTCTCTTAACTTCAGCAATATCCACTTCTTCCGATGTTAGGCTTTGTAAAGCAGAGAATCTGTTCTTTATTTACAACTTGAAGGTATTGTGGTGTTTTTTAAAGATGGTTATGTAAATACATTTAGTTTGTCTTATGAGTTCGCCAAGTTCGAGTTTAGTGTTGAGATGCATCTTAAATCTCACCAATCTATTGTCACTACCTGTGTTGAACTTGTTTAGCACACTGCAGTCTTCTATGACGAATATTTTGTTACACATAATAAAATTAATTTCAGTTGTCGTTCCATTTGGATGTCTCCATGTTCATTTCCTGTGTGGCTTTTTCTTGAAAAAGGAGTTCATGATGAAAAACCCTACTGCATCTGCAAATTCAACGAGAGTATTTCCACGCTGGTTTCTGTTGCCGTGGACGAATTTACCTACTGAAGTTTCATTCTGTTGCCGTTGCCCTATTTTTGCATTGAAATCTCCCATAATTATCTTCAAATGCTGCTTACCTTTATTATTTAGATGACGAATTTCCTCATAAAGTTCTTCAATTTCTTCTTCAGGATGACTTGTGGTGGGTGCATGAGTTTGAATAATCTGAGCCTGGTATCTTTTCGAGAGTTGGATACCGAGTGTGCACCTCTGTTAGAGGAACTTTCAACTTCTACAACTTTATTCTTCAGTTTCTTGTTTATTATAAATCCAACACCACTAGTTCTTCCAGTATCTGTCTTACGATAGTAGAAGAGATGTCCACTTTTCAGTTCAATGAGATCTTCTCCTTTTCTCCTTACCTCACTTAGCCCGACGATGTGTGTGTATATTTTTAATCTTAAATCAGGAGCCCTTTACGAAACCAGTAGAATAACCCGAAACGAAAATTTGGTAAAGTTAACCTTTTATATAATTATATGACCTGCAAAGTCAGATTTTACTCCAATTTGCAGTAACCTTCAATACCGAAAGTGTGATAGGCTGCAAAAAGATATCCACTGGCTTTTTCTTTGGAAATTTAGAACCAGAAGAATTGGTGAAAATTCTTCTTTTTGGTAAATTCCTGTGCTCTTCGATAACTACGTATTTCCAACAGATGTTTGTGCGTGGTTAGATTAATACGTATGCTATATCTCCGGTTTGATGTGCGTGCATTTTGTAAGTGTCAGTTGTAAGTTTTTGTAATAGTTCAAGTGTTGTCCGTGAGAATGTTTGGCATGGGTCTTTCGATTTTAAGTGCACGGTTACTTCGTATATTAAGGCTTCTTTCACGGAGAATAATCTTACGAAACGATGTAAGGTTACGGGGTTTTATGTGAAGTAGGTACGTTTTTCTTTGATTTTTTAGCAACAGCTTAAGTAATATTCGGAATGATCTTTAAACTTTCAGATTTTGGGTTAACGAGCAATATCAGAACTCTTCGTAGTCGCCATGGTCAGCTGTCTTGATTACAGAAAAGCCACGACCATTCATAAGCTGATTTTTTCTCAGGAACGTCACAGTTCTTGCAGCTTTTCAAAGTATATGTACACACTGCTGTTTGTTGAAAATAAAACACCGGGAAATACGCATGCGATTGGACTGAATATCTAAGGATAGATAGGTCACGGGGGAAGTGCAATTTTTTTATCAGCACACATATGATTCGTGACTGCCGATTCACGTAGATGCTTCTCAGGAGATATAACTGCAGAAAGCACCGGGCCAGTTGCCACAGTCGATACGAGGCAGTGGTGGCAGTAAGGAACTTGCAGTAACTAAGTATGCCCCGCCGTAGCAGAAGCGATTTGTACGTACAACCGAAGGACTTTTGTGTTATGCTGATATATGGGACTGCGGAAAAGAGGACTTTTCTTCAGCAACATCAGCATATGAGTCGGATGAAACGGCTGCAGAACGATGTTTTACCTCTTCAGCTGGAAGAGAAATGCTGGCGCACTGACGTGAGGGTTTTATAGTACAGTAATGATTGAATGCCCGCAAAGACCGTCATCACCACGGTATAGCGTTGATGGATCGAACATTCACATCAATATGGCTTGTAGAATAGTGGAGATCTGTATCAAAGAGAAAAGTGCATCTAGTTATCAGGAAACAAAAATCGTGCAATATATAAGTTATGTCATGTAAGATCAGGCATGAGAAGGAAAATTTGGATCACTTCATTATTATTGAATAACACTTCTATCGCCAAGGCCAGGGTCTCCTCCAACTGGAGTACGAATAAAATTACTCGTATACAGCGGCCGACCTGCGTCTGTCGCTAAAATGTGTTATCCTAAATGGTTCCTTTAGGATGGCGCTGTCTTAGATGTTGTTAAAATATTGTAGTCCTAGGCCATAATTCTTTCTGATACAAAAGGGTTATCCAAAATGATAGAAGCACCTTACAACAATACGTGTTACGCACCTAATATGGTGTGGGAATAACCTTAGCATTTAAAACTGTCTAAATCCTCCTTGGAACGGACGCATACAAGTCGGGGATGGTGGTAAGTGGTATGTGGTACCATTCTTCCAGCAGAAACTGCTAAAATTCCTTGAGAGACGCCGGAAGAGGATAACAAGATCGCACTCTGTTTTACAACACAGACCACAGGAACCCAATGATGTTTACGTCCGGTGATTTTGTCGGCCAGGGAACGTGTGCAACTTCATCCTCATGTTCCTCAAACCGTGATTGAACAGTTCGACTTCTGTGGATCGCGGCATTATCATCTTGAATGGTGCATTCCCCTGACAGAAACAATGTCTGCGCCATTGAATGCACATGGTCAGCTAAAAGAGTAACCCAGTCACTGCCAGTGATCCGTCCGTGTAATGTGATAATGGGACCTGCTGCAAACCACGAGATCATGAACCAAACCATTACGAAACCGTCCCCATGCTTCACTGTAAGAAGGAGACAGTCTGGGTTGTAGGCTTCTGCTGGGTTTCTACACACGTAAACCCGTCCCGTGTAGGGAATAGTGAGAAACCTGAGCCATCGGAAAACAAGACATATTTCCAGTTATCCGCAGTCAACGTTTTATGTTCCTGGCTCGAATGTAGTTTCCTTTTCGTATTCACCTGTGACACCAGGGGCTTTGCAATCGCAGCTCTGTCGTAAATATTGTGTTTATGGAATTCCCTTCACACGGTATGAGTCAACACTGGGTTCCTTCCACTGTTGTATCTCACAGATTATGTTCTGCCGTGAACATTGTATGCTGTCATGACCTTCGACACGGTACCTCTCGATACCCCAATACCTGCGCCACTGTAGTTTACGAAGCACTAACCAGTTGGGCTCCTACAATCTGCCCTCTTTGGAACTCCGACAGCTCACTAATTGTGCCTTCACCTGAAACGAAATTATGCAAACACCGATTTACGATGCAATCACACAGATCCTTGAGAATATAAGGAACATTTGCTTACAAAAAGCATTGTAGCTACATGTTCGTTTTACTCAAAAAGCAGCACATTCCACAATCACTATTTTCAGCAAGGTGCTTCCATTAATTTGGACAACCCTGTACCTGTCTGACAGACCAGCAAATAAAAAATGAAATACATTACTCCTATACAAGTGTCAGTTGATATCGAAATAAATAGTTTTTTAGGATGTAACGACTGTCTCCCGCTAAAAGTGACAAGCAGCTTTATCTAAGATAATTAAATAGGTTCTGTTTTAAAGGAAAGTGGAGAATTGAAAAACAATGTCCGTCGTGAACTTTTAATGACATCCGCAGATTATTTTGCACATCTACATTTTCTACCTGCCGAACGTGACAACTGTATGTAGCTCCACCTCACAATTTTTTTTTTTTTTGCAAATTTGATCTACAAAATCAGATACATGTATTGTGTTGTGGAAATCATGTAAAAACGGCTTCCTTAAGATTTAAATTCCTAAAGTTCTTAGTTCTGTGTTAAAAAAAACTTTTAAATATAACAATGCGTTAAAAGCAGTTTCATATCGTACAGCATAAAAATATGTAGTCGAGCTCGCCTTTCCCAAGGCATAAATTTTACAAAAAATGAAATTCACAAATTACGCAGCTTGCGCGTGTTATGTGACGTGGTTTGAAACCACATTTGTTTCGTTTTAGCAAAGGGGACTCATACTGCTGTTTCCAATTTATACCTGGCAACGGGTTGCCATCATGCACATATTTGTCCCATGAAACTTCATTAGAGCCACTTCCATAATGTGCAGAAATTTCGATATTTTGGACTTCCTAATACCACAGAGGAGGAGAAACAGCGGCTCAACTTTCGTGTATAAGACAGCAACCCAGTGGTCGTACATGGAATTACGATAGCGTCTGTCATGCGATACGGTACCAGTGGCTATATAAGTTGCACCGCCGAAAGAGTTGTAAATTCTTGAAAAAAAGAAAGCAGGCGATTAGTGTTTAAAAGTTTATTTCCATGTCTGACCAGTGGCGCGCTGTTCCATTGAGATCTTCGTGGCCAAATTTATGCCATGAGTCTCTACGGAAGATTGAGCTCTGAGTCTCCAGCTTTGTGCCTAATACGAATAAAAATATGCAACCTTTTCCATGATTTTATCATTATTATCTTTCCATGATGTTCCCTCAGAAAATTGGATTTACATACATCTGTACACTTAGGTTGACAGGAATGCGTTAGCTACAAAGACTCGTTCTATCGGAAATAATGAGCCGTCTTTGTAGTAAGGGGCCGTTTGTAAAGTACGTCCGTGATGTTTTACCATTTTTAGGCTCCCCCCTCCCCCGTGTCACATTTTGTCCGATTGTTGACACCTCCCTCTTGTGACGTGCCTGCCCTGCAGGATGCACACGATATAAAGGCAGATAGCAGCGAGAACGAACGTCCGCGTAGCTCAGTTGGTAGAGCGACTTGTTCCGGAAATAACTGGACTCGGGTTCGATCCCCGGGAGGGGGGACAACACTGGCGGAGAAATTTACTTCGTTTTAATGGCACCCGAACTTTCCCGGATGATCTGGCCGTTCAAGATCTCGCAATGGTGTGATGTTCTTTCCACACCGCGAGATAGGAAAAATAAGAGAATCCCTTCTTCAGCGCTTCAAAAAATAAAAGCGTGTGATGTTGCATTCCACACACTAGATTGACTGGGAGTTCTCAACTGCACGTTCTACAGCGGATGGCTACCTGCGACGATTCATGGTCACGGCTGACCCGTGGGCCATGCCCCGGCCCTTCTTCGGGGGGAGGGGATGAAACTTGCCTGCCCCACAGGACGCACACGATATAAAGACAGATAGCAGCGAGAACGAATGTCCGCGTAGCTCAGTTGGTAGAGCGACTTGTTCCGGAATAAGTGGAGTCGGGTTCGATCCCCGGCGTTGATAAAAATGAAGGAGAAATTTACTTCGTTATACCCTGTAGAACGTACGTCCTACTTCACGCAACTTTTCTTTTTTTGACGACTGCTTTTAGAAGTCCGTTGAGAAACAGAAAGAAGAAATGTAATTATTTAAAGAAATCTTCCATATATTTACACATATTCTTCAGAAAATATTTATTATTTAGGCATTAATTTACTCCAAAAAGCTACCCGAACTTTATCATTCTGAAATGAAAATCTATAAAAGAACACCTGCATTCAAGTTAGCAACAGATCATACCATCTATAAAACACGATAGATTTGGTAGTACAAATACGAGAACTTAATGTTGGGATTTAGCTAAATATCATAAGATATCTGAAATATTCCATACCCTTTTTCAACCATCAAAAGAAGAAACAAGCATGATGACACCGAATTTTTGGGTGTAATGAGTACGTCTTTTGAATACGTTCTGTTGGGAATTAAATTTACCAAAGCTGTTCTAAATCTATGGAACCTGTACGGAAAACAATAGTATCTGACCGAAGAAAGAAGTTTTTCTGTCGGGCTTTTAATCCGGAAGATACTGCTGTAAAGGGAAACGTCCGCTGACGCCTTCTTGTAGCAGACTTGTGCGTTAAGGAAAAATTGAATTTATATCCAAAACCTTTCGCAGCGGAAACGTTCTCCAACAAAGAAATAATTTTTCAAATCGGGCTCTTAGAAGCAGAGAAATCGACAAATATAAGAATGCTTCTAAGCCCCCTGGCGGGAAAACCATGCATTATTTTAAGAAGAAAGTATTTTCAAAAGGGTTTTCGATGTGATCGGTATCGCTCCACAGAATGTTTTGCAATTGAATTTTCACCAGCTCAGATTTTACTACAAATACATCAGACGGAGGAACGATCAAATATTACCGCACATATGCAAAACATTTCATTACAGGTGCTGTACCCGGTGCAGAAAGAAATGTTTCAAATCGTAGTTTTAGAAGCAAAGATACTGAGGAAAATCGCAATTTTTCTTTTAACCCCCTACCTAGCGGAAAGTCTATGAATTGCTTGAAAATTTCGAAATTATATGAGAAACATTTTACACCGGAAACGCTGAGGAGGAAGTTTTGAAATCCGAATTTCAGAGGCAAAGTTATTGGCAGAAACAAGATAGACGTCTACGCCCTCTGGTGTAGACACCATGCATTATTTTAAGAAGAAAATATTATCAAATGTTTATCGACATGAGCGGTATCGATATACGAAATATTTTTTTAATCGTGGTTTTAGAATCTGAGATTTTGCTGCAAATAATTACGAAGCAGAAATTTAACCCTTACGATCTCTAGTGAGCAAACGGTATTTAAAAAAAAAATTAAAAATTACGACAAAAAAAGTTCCGTCTGCTGCTGTAGCCGGTGCTGGAAGAATTTTTCAAATCGGAGTTTTAGGATCAGATATATCGGGGAATGCACAATTTACTCATCCTAGTGGAACGTCAATGAACTACTAGAAAATTTTGAAATTATATCAGAAGGATGTCGCACCGGAAACTCTGTCCAACAAGGTAGATTTTTTTGAATCGGACCATTAGAAGCAGATATATTGACAAAACAGGATATATGTCTGAGCGCCTAGAGGAAATACCATGTATTATTTAAGAAGAAAACATTCCGAAAAGGTTTGTCTACGTAAGTAAAATCGGTCCACGAAGTAATTTCTTCAATCGAGGTTTTAGAAGCTCATATTTTACCTCAAATACATGAGAAGCAGAAATCAACCCTTACGCCCCCTCGTGATCAAACCATTTCACACCAAACTTTAGATA
Organism: Macrothele yani; assembly: GCA_039090855.1. Classification (NCBI taxonomy): domain Eukaryota; kingdom Metazoa; phylum Arthropoda; class Arachnida; order Araneae; family Macrothelidae; genus Macrothele; species Macrothele yani. The sequence goes on along the minus strand of CM077034.1, from coordinate 189,520,425 downwards.
ATATATTCAACTTATTTCCCATCAGGAGCTGTGTCCGCTGATAGAAACAAATTGAAAATCGGAGTTTTAGAAGCACAGATACCTGGAGAAAAATAATTTACTTTTCCTCCCCCTAGCGGATAATCTAAGCGTAACTGGGAAAGAAAACTATGCTTAAAATAATTTTTGACATGAATGGAATCGAGAAGTAAAAGTATTTTTTTAATTGGATTTTTAGAAACAAACATGTGGAATGGAAAGTGTTTTGAATTCGATATCAAAATTTACGCCCTCTAGCGGCAAAGTTTTGCATCGTAAGAAAAAACGAAAAAAGGATCATTATTCGCACATTTCAAGCTTCATAATGCAAAACCAATTTTTCAAATCGGACCATTAGTTGCAGAGATATCGTGCCTACAGACAAACGACGGACGGACAAACCGATAACGTAAGCACGATCTTTTTTTACAAAAGGCGTGCTAATAAAGACAAAATAAAACGAAGAAATATTATCCAACGTATATTTGCCGCTGGACGTCCGCATTACTAAACCATCCACCTCAACCCATGACACATTTTGTCCGGTCGTCAGTAACCCCCATCCCTCTGTAATCTCGGACGTACTATATGGACAACCTCTAAAGAGCTCTAAACTACTGCTGTAAATTATTCGTACCGAATGGTCCAGGATTCTCCTCTCGGGGAAGGCATGAGTGATGCGCTTACACAGTTTTATCTTCTGCGTAAATATCTTGGAAACAATGCTTCTAAATTATGGATATATAAAACCGTAGTAATTATGTAATTAAGGATATATACGTCGTCTATACTATATACAAGTTCAGTCTCCTGAAGATATGAAGTATAATATTTCAGAAAAAAAATTATTCCTTTCTCTTTATATAGGAGTAAACTGCAACATCTCTGCAACATATTATGTGTGCAAGTTATGTATACGTAGGCATGTATTGCTTACATTATGGGAAAGAGCACATGACATAAACAAAATTAAATGCTTAAATTTTGCCTTGCAATTGAAGCGGCATCCTTTAGAGATCTAAAATAATTCCGTTGTGAATAAGCTTGCTGGTAAGCTTTGCATTCAACCTAGTGCGAAGTTGTTTTCGTCTTTTTACGGAGGGTCAGGTGACGTTGCGATTCCGTGTCTGTCCTCGCAGTCTGCGAACGCGTCGCTGGATTAAGTGAGCGTGGATTAAAAACGAGGTGCAAAAAATGAAATGTAAAATCATCTAAATATGTTTTTTTTACAATAATTCATCTGAAAAAGCTTTCTTATATTTGTGTACCGTCCCGTCAACTAATGTCTTTGTAGAAATAAACGTAAAACCTTATGTATGTTCAGCTTATACAACTTGAAATATTTAATCCGTATTGAATGGTGTACACATTTATTAAACATACAACGACTAAGTGCCGAGCTTTCACACTCCGAACGGGAGGCTTTCTCAAGGCCAGTGAACAAAAGAATATTTCATGACGTGAATTCTGGAGCTGGGGTGTATGAGATACCATTAGAATATCCAGATGGCTTGTCTCGATCATACATCGAAATGACCAAAAGATCCCTTACAATGAGGGGAAAAGAACACATAAGGGACATTAAAGCAGGAAAAACACAAACAGCGCTTTGCAAAGAAGTAGCCCAAGATGACGCCGTACCTATGTGGAAAAACATGAAAAGGATTGCTCGGTACACAGACTACAGAGGAACACTGATTAGAGAAAGCGTCGAAATATTCATGCACTCCAACCCTTGCAACGAGAGCCCTTCCCTCGAAATCTCGGCTGCGTGGAAGATTCTACTGAAATAGAACATTAAGGGGAAAGGGAGAGAGAATGTCTGAAAGATAGGTCACGAGACACCACCTTCCGCGTGACGCAATATCACCTAGACACGTAATACGAGTAGATACGCGCTCCAAAATTTCAAATTATCGTTGTTCTTGAAATATTCTTGTGTTCACTGGCCTTGAGAAAGCCTCCCGTTTGGAGTGTGAAAGCTCGGCACTTAGTCGTTGTATGTTTAATAAATTTTTACACCATTCAATACGGATTAAATATTTCAAGTTGTATAATACTAAGGTGTAAGTTCCATTATTGTAATGTTCAGCTTAGTTTATGATAATGTAACACTGTTCATTGCTGCTTCAAGACAGTTTTGTGCTACTGAACGCAAAAGAAGCATTGCTATTAACATATCACATACTTTTATTCTTATTTTTAATGAATTACCAAATATAACAAACATAGGAATGTGTTTTCTGGAAAAAAAATTTCGCAACATTGAGATAAATCCTTATGAGTCAATTTTGATAAGGGTTTTCCTCTTAGAATGCAAGCCTAGAGTTTTATGTTCAGCGGAATAAAAGGGTATACATCAATTCGAAAGGCAATTAAAATAAATGGCAATGTGCTTTTGAGTTTGATATATATGATCTTCTTTCTACTTCATTCTTGATAAATACCTGTTTTGCATTATCATAATTAAAGAGGGTAATGCTTCATACTGTGGAACGATATTCGCTTATGATTAAAAGGTGGGATTTACTACCCGCTTCAAAGAGTTTGCATTCCAAAATATAATTTAGAAAAGAGAATTTTCGGCACGTCCAACACCAGCATTGCGTTACAAAAAGCCAAAGAGCGAGTAGGCGTTGTGCTGACTCATATTGGTTAACATTGAGAGAGCGAACAAGAGCACGTCCGTTTACTTTTTAACTATTAATGCTCCTTATGATAACGCCTACTCAAAGGCGTTTAAAAGGAAACTTTATACTTTAAAAGAGCTGGAAAAAGAAGAATTAACGTTTTATTGAATATATTGTATTGAATATTACACTGCAAAGAGTTTAAAAATATTTTCTTAATTTCAGTAACCAAATCTCAATTTCAAAAGAATCTTAGTAAACATGGTAGCCATAATAAAAATCAAAAAAGTTTAATGTAATACGGCCTAATTTGTTGAAATAAATGTTTGGCCTTGCTTAAAGCATAGATTGTACCCTTTTGGAGTAATTACACATGCTCAACAGAGTGGTTACTCCCTCTATGTCCCCATGTATAACATTAAGAGTGTCAAAGTCGTGGATAAAATTACAGAAAACGGATAACTAATCGTATTCTCTGATGATATGAGAGATATGTAACAGATTAAACACACGTATATGTTGTTTCAATATATCCTGTATATATTCTACACACAACTGATGGCGCACATGTTCATAAATTGGAAGAAAAAGCGCTTGCCAAAAAGAGCAGTGAATGTAAAGACATGAGATCAAGTGTTTTAAAAAGTAGGGACCTGAACTCGGAAATATCATTTATCCACTAACTTTCCTTTTGTTTTGCGGATAATTCACTTAAAGTTACCCGTAAGAAGAAATTTTCATACAAAAGCTTGTGCAAGTACAAAGGTCTCACATGCCATCCACAAATTTCTAATTTCATCCAAAATCGTAAAAAACTGAATACATAATCGTTTTTGTTAAATGATTGTAACCATTTCTTGTATTGGGTAAATAACTTGTAGTAGTAATCATTGATGGCACTTTATTGGACACATCAATTTCCAATTCATATTGCTTTTGAGAGGCTTCAATCCGCTTCCTTTCGCCAAACCGTCTAAAGCCTCGGTGTCTGATGGAGTTGATCATCGTCACAAGTCTCAAATGTCACATTGGATGTACGTCTATACGACAGCACTCCATGCCTCCATTCTGGTGATCCATGGCCAAAAATTAGAAACGGGCGTTTACTTATATCCCCCGAACTGCTTATGGTATACATTCACACATTTTTTTGGCATTCCAGAATTTTAACTTTTATGTCCAAATAGCGAACGTTCTCCTTTGGAGATATCGCAAAAGAAAAATGCTACCCACAATGCGTAAATAGTGCGAATGATTTTCTCAAGGAGAAAACGTCAGACAATTAAATCGTAACAACTCTTTGACTGGGGGACTAAACAGCCAGCTGTAGAAAGTTTGGACTTAGCATCCAGCAAGAAGAAAAACGCTGGTCAAATGCCTTAAATATGATTCTCGTGATGTGCTTATAAGGTAAACCATAGAGTGCATGTGCTGTATTATATGTAAACAACATGGAATCTCTCTCTGTCACACATATTGTTAATATTATGTCACCTTCAACCCCAAACAAAGTTGTTCTGCGTGGATTAATCACTACACTTTATCGCATAACTTTTGCTATTAAATTAAAATGTTTAATAGCACGTGTTAATCTTGGAACTTTCAATTACTACAAGGATCATTTACTCTCTTACTTTTTCCTTTCCTCGATAGAAAGATTCAGTATTAAAAATACCTAATTATTTCTTTCATTTCGGTGCCAGAAAGGAGTTCCGTTTTGGGTAGGTTTCTATTTTAGGCAGTTTCTGTCTCAAACAGGTTTAACTGTGACAGGAGATTTAGAGGGTGTGCGCTGAGGTTTAAAGTCCGCAGTATATCTACTTCGTTATCTTGGCTTAGTACATGTCAGTTACGCCTTGCAAAGTTTCGCCATAAACACTACCATCAATTTTACTGAAGTATTACTGTTGAAAACATAATTTTTTGTCATACTTGTAGCAATGTCTATATCGTAATTCAGAGTCGGGCAATAAGTATTCGTGTGTGAGTGTGTGTGCGAAATTTGAGAAATGAGGCCTGAAATTTCATATTTTTCTTGAACAGGGATTCGACATAGACGCGTATTTGTAGGGCAGGCCCAAGGGGCCTTGGCTTTTAAAGTCTTTATTTTGGTTTTATTGAAATGCAACTTACATTAGAAAAAAAATTGTTTTAATAAAAATGTATCAACTCACATTTAAAAACTGATATAATTTTTTCTTCGATTCTTCATTAATTTCTGTTTTGTCCTGGTGAATTTCAAAACTTAGGTTTTTGTTGGTCCTTACTGATAAAAAAGTTTGGACGTAGCGAAAGCACCGAGGAAAATCCGTACGAGAAATCTTGACCAACTTTAGAGAAAACTACTTAATAAGCGGTAGTGAAATCCTGTTATGATGTCACAAATAAAGGGAAAAATGACTATGACTAAGAAAGAAAAATGACAAATGACAAATATATGACTAAGCAATGGAAAAATGACTATGAATAAATAAAGAAAAATGACTAAGGAAATTAATACAAGCTTACAGAGTACAAGCTTTGCTTGCTTAGTTTAGAGGGTGAAACCGGTGTTAAGAATGCATTTATAAAAATGATTTTTTTCTTTTGCTCGTTTAGTGAACACCGTGTGAAATTCGATTTGCCAAAAGCTGCTGCGCTGCCTCAATTTAAAGCTAGTGGTTCCATGGAAAAGAAAGAGCCAGTGCCGCAAGACAAACAAAAAACTTGTGCCCCACCGAGATTAGAACTCCAACCCATTACGAACAAATGATAACAAACGAGTACTTACGCCAATGGTCCACAGGAGCAGCAATGTAGATAGAAATACTGATTTCAGAATGCATTCATCCAGACAAAGCTTAGAGACGATTCTCAAACAAAAAATATGACAGAGAAAAAAGAAGTCTTGCACTAATTGCAATCTCTTTTTAAATTTATAGTCTATCACCTCACAAATCATGCCCTTTAAACCCGCCTCTAAGAATGGAAATGACAACTTCAATATGAAACCCGTGACTAAATGCGCAGAAAATGATTTTCGACTCCTGATTATTCTTCACAGAAATTTCGTGCAAAAAAGGAAATCGATTGTTCCACTGAAATTAAAGCAACCGACTTTCATAAGGCAAGTCCCTCAATTCTCGTTTTTACTGGCGTCATGCAGAATCCAAACATTTCTGTTGGTTTCCAACACTCTCGTGTGTGATGCCAAATACGACGCAGACGTATCAGTCCGTGCAAAATGACAGTGAAGTCACAAAAGGAGGGAACTCATATTTCTAATGTCATGGCATTGCACTGTCTAAACTTCCTTGTTCCAGCCCTGCACAAAGGTGAAATGGACGCAGCTGACTGCTCCATCTTCAGTAAATTTGGAATAATCTCACCCATATCGAAAGCACGATCTACTATCAAGACAGCAAATGAAATTTATTCTTTAGAAACCAATCAGTGCTACTATTTTTATGGACTTTAATTGCACCAAAGATATTTGTGACATTCTTTTATCTTTACCTTGGTTTCAAAGGTGTGGCGAGTATTATTAACCCAACAGAAAAATAAATTGCCACTTTGCATTAGAAGTTTAACCAGATGATTCATCGCTGAAATTAACTTTGTTAGGATTTAGTAAGCATAACAAGGAATAATATTGCAGTGATCATGAAAGAAACGGACTTCAAAACTTCATAGGTTGTTATTAAACAAAAATCCGAAACTGCTTAGCGGTGTGCAGTAATAGTTGCCAAAACATATTTATGTATATTTTAAATTCTTACCTTGGGTACTTTAAATGTTCGTGATAGAAACGGACTTAAAATCATACGTTGGTAAACAAAAGTCTAGAAATCCTTAGCAGTGTGCAGTAATGTATGACAAAATATTATTATATATATTTAAAGTTGTAACCTCAAGACATCATTTCGGAAACACAAATTTATCATGCTATAGCTTCGACTTCAATCTTGCGAAGCTTGTTTAGGAAGTATTAATCAGTTAACTGGTGGTTTGTGGTTGAATACATAATTACGTATAGGGTCTGTCATGTGCTACGAAACAAGAGTTAGAAATTTCAGTTTGCCCAAAAGCATTGTGTCAGTATCTTCAGGTAATGCAATCTCTAGGGAGTATTAAAACAAAGTACTGTACGAATTTAAATATTCTCTCATTTTATTAGTTTGGCAGGCCTTGCTACTTTACAGAAATGTCCGCCATTGCGAATAACTGTACGGACAGGACAATTAGATACTGAAATATACTCCGTTAGAGTGTAAAAAAATATTAAAATTCTTCTAGTTAGGATAGCGAAAAATTAAATGTGAAATATTCTGGAGATCTTCAAAAAATCTGAACTCAAAAGCATGGTACTAGTGGCTCTTGGTTTTTGCCAGAGCCCCAGCCCGGGCCTTCTGCATGATGTAGTGTTTGGTCTTTCGCTCTTTGCTATTGGCTTCTTATTTGTAATAAAATTTGTACGTGTTTTCAAATATATATTTTAATAATCATTGGAAATTCACGTTTATATGAAGAAGGTATTTTTTTTTTGCTTCCTAATATCTTGTTAGTTTGGACCGGGGTACATTTATTTGCATTTGAAATATTTTGGGCCATGCCCACTGAAAAATTGTTGGTGTGCTACTGTAGGACCGTTTTAGAACCTTCCTAGTCCCGTCGCACTTTTATTTCTAGAGATCTCTTCGGACATATTTACTTATTTTTATACTGCGCCTGTGCACTATACAGTGTGGTTAAACCTAAATAATTTTTTTACTAATATTATGCAGTAATAAACTTGAGGAATTCGTTATTTATTTTTAAACAAGACGGTTTAGAGTGCAAACGTAAAATTCCCATAGCAACTTTATCACCGGTGTAAGTTTTGCAAGACCTCTATAAAATTAAAAACTCGTTTACTGCATTGACTATTTTATCTGTCTTTCAAAACGTTGAGAAAAACTGATTTCACCTTAAAAGGATAAAATACATTACACATTTTGAATTTTGTTAAAGTTATACTGTAGTGACTAGAAGAGATAGTGTGCCGGGCGCTTATGCAGACGGGTTCTTGAAATCATGAAATCAGAGAGGGCGCTGAAGACAACTTTGATGATATTGCTTCCCATCACTAACTGCCCATCACCCCTAAGTTTCTGTGTATCGCGTGCATGTCCTTAAAGCAAAAGCATCCAGTTTGAGGAAACATAACAAACTGTTTAAAAGGAGAAACGAAGTATTAAATGTATTAAAGTATCTTCAATGTATTAAAGTGAAGGATCTATAATTAGGTAAATGAAATACGGCATTCAAAATTTTAAACACTCGTTCGGACTTTTTATATTGTACAGTAAAACACCCATTAGTCGCCACGGTGGCGCAGTGGTCTAAGCGATGGCCTCTGATCATTCGTCCGCAAATGGTCCGGGCTCAAATCCCGGTGAGGCATGGATGTTGTGTTTGTCTTACGGCACTGGCTCTCTCCTTTCCCTGGAACAAGTGACCTTAAATTAGGGACGGGCGACTGCTTATAGCACATTGAGTTGCTCACGGTCGTCGTTAAACATGCAATAAAAAAAACTCCATTAACGGATACATCCGAAAAAACGGTAACTTCCGAGCAACGGCAATTTTTGATTGGTACAGAATCGCTGCCATATGATTAACATTCACCTTTGTTTTGTTACCTATATTAGTATTTTTAAAGACTAGAAAAATTGTGTTGAGTTTAATTTCTTTTTGAATGTTTCCTACGTTTCTTCCTTTTTGAAAAAACAAAGACACGGTAATTTTGCAAAGGGGCAAAAATTTGGCGAGATAAGCATTTCGCAAAGTTTATTGGGTTCAATCTTAGCACACTTACTGAATCGCAAAAAACCCGCCAACATATGAGATCTATTCTCTCTGAAATATTTATGGAGAGTTTCACATTTGATCTTTAGAGGTTTCCTAGTTTTATTAAAATTTTGCTAAAAGCATCTATACAGTATAACAGTAGTAACATCTGGCCTGTCAAAGGACTAACTCTTACAATCTTTTGAACTATATATCTAATTGAAGGAAAAAACGGGAGCAGTGCGGGTGGTGAAATACAGAAGGTGAGTATACCAATTCATCTAGGATAAAAACATGTAATCAAATTTTGGAAAATGTTGAGGATTTTCGAGATTTTTGGCTTTTCCTAGACGCTGAATTATATCAGTTAGGGTGCAATGCACGTGCTCTCATTGGGCATCATATTGTAATGGGGTGCACTATATATAAATTATTGTTGAATTATTTAAAAAAGTAGAAGTTAGGGATATTTAGGTGGCTAAGTTAGGTACGAACGATGCATCCTCCTCAGTAATCTCTAATTATGTAGAAACTCATTTGCATGAAAGGAGTTCAAATGTTTACATTTCAATAGTTGTCAGGTATGCAAATGTATAAAGCGGAAAGGTACACCAATCTCATAGTGTCCGTGTTACACAGAGTTCCGGGTATTTCAAAAAAATCTCCTAAAACTCTTACTCAGCTCGTAGCAGTACTCAGTTTAGAATGATTTCATAAATGAAGTGCTTTATCTTGAAGCGAAATAAAAAAAATCTGAATCAATTACTGTATTACATGAACTACGTGACACACATCTCATTTGCAATTGAAAGTAAAATTCATATGAATGTCAGTAGTTGAGAGATCTAAACCTCCAGCTTTATGATCAATCGTCCGAGCAGGGTATGACTCCCCGATGAGGAACCGGGATGTGTTTTTCCATAGGTTTTTCCCACACTGTGAACAGAGTATCCTTACATTTATCTCGGGCGAATGCATACAGCCCTTTGATAGTGTTACTATGCTCGTAAAACAAAACCCGCACTATCCCCCCGCCCCCCCCCCCCCCCCAAAAAAAAAACAAATCATATACACGAAAAGAAAAAGCTATAAGGGTATAATCAAATAAATATGATTCAAATTATAATAAAAGTAAAAAAACATCAGCATTTAAAAGGAGTTCGCCTTCCTTTCCGAAATGTTCATAAAAGAAAGGACATAAATAACTTTCCGGTCAGGACTAATGATCTCCTCCTTAAAATTGTGCACAAAGTTCAGTATCTTGGTGTTTGATTTGATGAATTCATTAACTGGAAAACGCATGTTCAATTTGTTTTAAAAAGTTTCCTTACAGGTTGGCCTACTTAGGAAAATAAAGCATCTCTTCCCTATAAATGTCCTAAAAACATTTTACTATGCTTCTTTTACACCCATCTTTCCTATTGTCTGGAAACCTGGTATTCAAATACTGTATAAGTGCAAACAATAAGTTATGCTTGCTCAAATTACAAAAGAAATCTGTTGCTATATGCTGAACACAGATTACATGACTCATTCAAAACCATTATTTCTAAAACTAAATATTCTGAAAATTCATGAAACCTTTTCCTTTAAACTAGGTATCATGTTTTGTTTTTTTTTAAAATGTACCTTAATCTGCCTAATGTTCAATCTGACATCAAATATCTGGATTATTCTATCTTCCCCAGATCTGTTGCTAACAACAAATTTTGCTATCCGTGTGTTAGACTTAATTATGGTTTAAATAGCATACTGTATAAAGCTATTATCCTATGGAATAATCTCAGAGAGCATCAGATCTCTGGAAAATATCAAAATGTTTTCCTTGTCTCCGCGGAATTACATTGTAAAGCACCCTGATTTCCATAACGAATTTCAACCCTATCATTAAATTGTAGTTCCAAGCCTGATGCTAACAGTGGTGCTTCTGTTATAACTATCTTACTTGCTTTCATATATGCCATATGTTTTATTCTTTTTCTTACATCTGATAGGGGGAATCGCCTTACAACCAATGTGTTCAGATTCCTCCTGGTGTATTGCATTTTCATATAACTGTAAATTTTAAATGTGTGCATTAAAATTTTTGTATTGTAATTAGAGCAGTTTTCTCAAAAGACATTTAATAATATTTTGAGAAGAAAAATTTCATTAAAATCAATTATTTTCAAAGTGTTATTCAGTCAATGAAAAGGGAATGAAATTAAAGCTTCTAGTTTTATATGTTGAAAAGTTTTTATTTATCATATCTAACATGTATGTTTTCGTTTGCTGTTTTACCATTATTTGTATGTCTCCTTTTAGAAGTCATTAACGTTAGTGAAATCTGTATAATTTTAAAAGCCTCTACTGCGTAAAACAGGTTGTGTGATGAACGCGTAATTCAAAGTAATATTTTTCAATTTATGTCTTGCAATTAAAATTGAACTTCTTCCTTCGAACGTTTATTTCTTTGTGTATGGCCATTGTTTCAACACCTTTTTTACGCTTTCCAACCGTAGGGTGAAGAAGCGTATATGCTAAAGCTTTGTCCGTCCGTCCGTCTGTCCGCACGGTGACTCACGTGAAAATGGTTCGATTTCGACGAAATTTTAGCATGTGGTAGGGGACCACCTGGGGACGAACCCTATTGAAAGTGGGACAAATGGGGTCCAAGGTCACGACGTAGGAGCGGGATTCATTCCATTGCTTTTATGCATCATAACTTGCGTAAAAATGATTCGATTTCAATGAAATTTTAGTATGTGGTACGAAACCACCTAGGAACGAAACCTATTGAAAATGGGCGGAATGGGATCAAAGGTCAGGACATAAAAGCGGGATCCATTTTATTTCCTTTATGCGTCATAACATGCGTAAATACGGTTCGATTTCGATGAAATTTTAGTATGTGGTAGGGATCCACCTGGCCACGAACCCTATTGAAAATGGGCGAAATGGGGTCAAAGGTCAGGCAGGACATAAGAGCAGGATTTGTTCCGTTGCCCTTATACGTCATAACTTGCGTAAAAATGTTTCGATTTCGATGACATTTTAGTATTTGGTAAGGAACCACCTGGGGACGAACCCTATTGAAAATGGCCGGAATGGGATCAAAGGTCAGGACATAAAAGCAGGATCCATTTCATTGCCTTTATGCGTCATAACATGCGTAGATATGGTTCGATTTCGATGAAATTTTAGTATGTGGTAGGGAACCACCTGAGCACGAACCCTATTGAAAATGGGCGAAATGGGGTCAAAGGTCAGGCAGGACATAGGAACGGGATTTGTTCCGTTGATTATGCGTCATAACGTGCGTAAAAATTGTTCGATTTCGATGAAATTTTAGTATTTGGTAAAGAACCACCTGGGGACGAACCCTATTGAAAATGGGCTAAATGGGGTCAAAGGTCAGGGCATAAAAGCGGGATCCATTCCATAGCCTTTATGCGTCATAACATGCTTACATACGGTTCGATTTCGATGAAATTTTAGTATGTGGTAGGGAGCCACTGGGGACGAATCCTATTAAAAATGGGCGATGTTGGGTCAAAGGTCAAGTCACTGGAGTGGGATCCATTCCATTGCCCTTGTACATCATAACTTACCTAAAAATGTTTCGATTGCGACAAAACGTTATCATGTTGTTCCGGAGGTATAGTGAACCGGTTCTGTTGAATATCAACGAAATGGGGTCAAAGGTCATTGCACAAAAGCAAGTATTATTCCACAGCCATTATTCTAATAACTTCCGTAAAACTGCTTCTATTGCGACAAAACTTTAGTATGTGATTCTTGAGGTATACTGAACGGGTTCTGTTGCATATCATCGAAATGGGGTCAAAGGTCAGAACACAGGAGCGAGATTTATTCCACAGCCATTCTCCTCATAACTTGAGTAATAATTTATGGTATGTTGGAAAGCGTATCATAATCAGTGCATTGCATGATTTTACTAACTTGTTCTTCTCGTAACGACCAGAAAACTCCTGTCTTAGGCAATAAGATAAAGTATACCATTGAAAAAGAGCTTTCGTTCATTTGCTTACCCAGTAAGTCCATGAATTACCGAAAGTATTTAAAGGCCCTCTTTAAGTTAGAAACTTTAAGAATACGTTATCGATATAAACAGAATTAGATCGGCGTCCCGTTAATAGAAGTTTTGATGGTTCAAATACATTTTGTCAGAAAAAGTAAACAAAATCCATGGTAACTTTCAGACGTAAAACACGTTTTCTGCTTGTGGTCTGTAATGTATATTTTTTGTTCAATCTCGTGTACGATGCATTTGTGTGTTTAACAAGTTCTCTAGCCAGAAATAAACGATATCATTACCGTATCACTACCGATACCCTTGCTGAATTCCATGCTTTGATTGCATAACATATATTGTATACTGTATGCCCGTGCATTCAGTTGATTTAATAATTCATTAAATAATACAAAGGTATTACCATACATTGTAGAAATATGTTCATAAGAATTGCTGAGATAAAACAAAAAGAGATTTGGTCTCATATAATTTAATATAAAAAAATTGTGTGCTTTTTACGTTTAATTTACATAAAAACCATACAATAACGCAGGTTACAAAGATCACTGGTTTTCTTCTCCACATTATGACAAGTAATAGCCAACAAGAAAGAGACACCGAGTTTTCTGTTGTAAAGAGCACGTCTTTTAAATCCTTTCCAACGCGTATGAAATATACGAAAGTTATTCAATGTCCATGTAACCAGTTACAAGAAAAATTCAGCCGGATTTCTACAATGCATAGATAATCCAAAAGTAGAAACAGTTACTTATTTCAACAAGCGGCTAAGTGTGTGTGAATAAAATTAGCAAATGGCGAATAAAACAATTTCCATGTAATAATTATCAGAGACCAGGATATTTTCAAATGTAAAAGTTAAAAGGACAATTATTGTATTGTCGGAAGAATTTTGCGCAATGGACAAGTGGAAAATATGCGAACGTATTCAACATGGCAAGAGCTATGCTAAGGAAAAACAACTTTGCAAATAATTCTGCTGGAAGCAGCGATAAAAGAAAAGGTTTTGACATTTACACCTTTTCACGAAAAAGGTGTGCTTCGTTAAAGACGATAATGCAGTGCTCCCTCGTCAAGCATGAGGCTTCCTGTGCAGAGAGAATATTTCATGTTTTCTTACCGCTACTTTTAGGGAATGATCACAAATTCGTATATTGGAGTCAAGCATCATCACTGCGCAAAGAAAAGTAAAAGTTATTTAATTCCAAATGCGTATCTATAAGTTATGTTAATCGTAACGGCATGTAGAGCCAACCTCACGTGTGGTGTAACGAAAAAAAATTTTCATATCAGATAAATAATTCTTCAAATTAATAATCAGGTACTAAAAGACATTATATAGAAAATCATAAAGCTGTAATAGTAATCCAGTTTATTGGCGTAGGAATATATAAATAAACGTTTCAAATCTTTTATATTTTCTAAAATAAGAAATTATTTATTACTAGCATAGCTTTATTATTTTCTAAATAATTCTTTGTCAGTGACTAAATCGGCAAGGTGGATATTTATACAGATCATTTTTGCTGCACTAATTCAGAAAATAAATTAAATGGTGTAAGTACTGGTGGTGCTACTGAAACGAGAAACTCTAGAGAAAATCATATATCTTTAAGAATTTTCTCCATGTAACACGCAATACTTTTGAATTGTTTTATATTTTTTGACATTCACCTCTAAAAAAAGATACTGATGGAATAAAGAAGCCTTCACAAAAATTTCCCAAATCTGACTTCTTAGCAGTTCCTAAGAAAATCAAATGCGGGATTTGACTAGTACTGTTTCACTAACCAAACAATCTGCTAAACATTCCCTTTACTGAATATTTAAGTTTTCCTGTTATAATTTAATACGGAGATATAAAATTGAAAAATAATCTGCTTTACCTGTTCTTTTGTATAACATTTAGTTATTACTCAAGGGACAAATATGTAAATTTTCACTTTTTATAATAGTTTGTTCTTTGCATACTGTACATGTACATATACAAAATACTGCAAATTTGTTATTAGAGTTAGATATGTACAGTTGCTAAAGTATTTGCACTGAAATCAACCATGTCTGACCAAGTTGTTGTAGCACCTTTGTAGAGCCATTTGATACAGGGACGTAAATAATTTGATTATTCTTATTCTTCTTTCTTTTCTGCATGAAAAAATATTCCCCGTACCTTTCGAAAATACAGACTGCTAAAAATTGTGTAAACGGAGTTATCAAACAAGAGACCAAAGTTATTGTTGGTGTAAAACTTATTTACACATTAGTAAATTGACATATGAAATCGCTTCTCATGGGAAGAATACTACAACAAAGAGCAGCCAAAACAGTGAATGTCGTTGATGAAAGGAATAAACCTGTACGTGTACAAATAAGACAAGGCTAATTATCCTGATTTTACTGAATAACACATCATTATAATTAAAGTACTTTTGCGACCTTTAGGTCTTCAGATATCAGTATGCCAAATTAATTCCGAACTGCGATTCGAATCACTGGATCCGCCAATACCTCGTTAGCCAATTAGCCGACACAGTACATCAATAAACCAATGGAGGCACAGTATAACAATTAAAACAGGGATTTAATAGATAAATGCATAAATTACACCGGATTCTTCATCTAATTAAGGAAGTCATAATTTACGGCCAGCTTTGGCCCTCTTCGGTGTTTCTGAAAATATGTCCTAATGAAAAGTCTGTTCGTTCACAATGAGCCGCAAAGAATCCTGGTAAAAAGTACTTACATAGGTCCTTGAGTATCCACAGTATAGAGGACACCCAAAAAAATACAACACTCACACTCACATTCGCTAATATGTTGGCACTACGGGTAGCGCTTTTTCCCCTTGGAATGAAGGCAGCGATGCTTACGGACTCTTGGTCAAATCGACGTCGTCTCTAGTCGCTGAACGCACGTACTCAGACACACACACAAAAGTTCTTTCCCCGCTTTCTTACTCGACGCGAACAGGCTATGCAAGGGGTCCTTCGTGGTTCTTGGTGTCAGGCGTTTCTCCTCTCCGCTCTCTCTCTCTCTCTTTCTGTGGATTTCAAATGAAATGGCTCCGTCCGGCAGGTATCGATGGTCCGGCTAGGTGAAGAAAGTTCCCAGGCAGATCTGTTGTTGGTTAGTCTTCAGCTTATATTTTTCAGCTGGCTTCACTTATGCTCAGAATTGCAAGAGCACGCAGACGGACGGCAAGCATTTTCCAGCACTCGGAAAAATCCTTTCTCATGCTCTCGAATCAGAACGGATTCTGTCCCTCTCAACAACAAAACTTCCGTCTAACAGAAATTGGTTAAGCGGTGAGTTCTAACACTTGAAACCGCGACATGTTTATTATAAACCGCTCTCCAAGTCCAAGAGCGATCCCATTGTTCAGCGCGCGGCACAGACAAAAGCTTCAAACGCTTTTGCCGTCCAAAAACTTTTGAGTCATGGGAAATAGCTCTTAAACTCTGACCCGTCCCATTTCCGTTTATGGGCTCTTTGTTCTCGTGGCAAACACCTGCAACTCGCCACTTTATTTCAAAGTGCTAGGAGATCTTTTCTCAATATACCCCCCCCCCCCTCGCAAGTGTTTAAATTATAACTCTCTGTTAATTAAAACTCCCAATGAAGTTCCAATTACCGGTAGTTAGCCACGCGTCTCGCCAATTAATTATGCGAGGGGGGGTCACATCGCCCCCTTCTTAAAATACAACTCGCCCCGAGTGCATATAAGCTACCTGTGATTCGCAGCGATTCCACCACCCGGAACTAGATAAGAACTCATCAATACCCCTCTTCCTTGGTGCCTATCATCGTCTCTACCCTTACTCAAAACAATCGCCTTTAATAGGTCTTTGGCATTCCCCGGGCACATCCCCTTTTCTAACGAATCTCAGGGAACGCCCACATTCCATGCATACCTGTATAATTGTTTACACTGCCACGCCCCAGGGCAGTACAGAAATACGACACTACATAATTAATTTACATTATACAGTTCCACTGCCACGGCACACGACATATTGCAATATTAAAATATTGTCACCGATAGAACACAACACCGTGTACACTATACAAAATTATTACAACCAACAAATTCATTACAAGTTCTCAAGCTCTCCGCTTCTCACTCTTTCACATCAACAAGTTAACCAACGGGAAACTAACCAATCACCTCAGACACTCATTCTTTAAACGTTTATGATTCGGTATTTGCTGCCCTATACGGTCTAAGCCTATCGAGGAGTATAACTCTAACTGGTCTATTATTGTACTGAACTTTGTAAATAACATCGTTTATTCTTTTCTTTACTACATAAGGACGTTCCCACGGGCGCTGCAATTTGGGTGGCTTTCCCTTTCGCCTTCGTGGGTTATAGAGCCAGACTAAGTCCTCCTCTATAAACACTTTCTCTGCAGCCTGTACATCATATCTGGTCTTCATTCGTTTAGTAGCTATTCGAATATTCTTCCTAGAAAAACTATGTACCTTCTCCAATCTCCTGGTAAGCTCCGTGACATACGTGCTAGAATCCTGGGCAATTGGTTCCGGCCTTCCACACACCAAATCACAGGGGATACGTAATTCTCGCCCATACAACATCATACTCGGGGTATTAACTGTGGTTTCATGCACCGAAGCTCGGTACGCCAACAAAAATAGCGTAACAAGCCTGTCCCAATATTTCTGGTTATCACTAACAAATAATGAAAGCTGCTGTCCCAAGGTGCGTATGAACCTATCACACATTCCGTCACTCTAAAGATAATGTGGTGTAGTTCGAGTGTTTTTAATGCCGAGTAAATTACACATTTCTTGGAACACTTTAGACTCAAAGTTCCGCCCCTGGTCGGAATGCAATTCAAAAGGAACCCCATGAGTGCTCAACAATCTACTGACAAGAATTTCGGCAACAGCAACTGCTTCCTGATTTTCCATAGGAAAGACCTCCGGCCAAGTGGTGAAATAATCCAAATCCAACAACAAATATCTGTTGCCATCCTCCGACTTGGGAAACGGTCCCATTACATCAATGGCTACCCTTTCGAACGCAGCTCCCACATTATACACTTGCATTCGGCCGCGACATCGTGTCATTGGGCCCTTCTTGGACGCGCATAAGTGACACTGTCTGCACCTATCCTCTACATTCGTTCTACAATTTACCCAGTAAATTCCTTCCCGGACTTTCGTGAGAGTTTTTCTGAAACCAAAATGTCCACCAGTCGGGCTATCATGCATTTGTTTCAAAACATCTTTCACCAAAGATCTTGGAACCACCAGTTGAATTTGTCGCGAATCATTCCTAGAATTTTCCAATTCTCTGTACAAAATTCCATCTCTAACCACAAGAGAATCCCATTGTGCCCAATCACTTTTCAAAATCTGTCCGTACGCTGCAACAGTCGCCCACGGAGGACGGTCGGAAGACTCTTGCTTCCATCGGACCAGACGTCCAACATCTTCGTCTGCTTGCTGCGCTTTTTGCATCTCATCCGGACTCAGCGGATCTCGTATAGTCGGGGTCGGGGGAATTATCGGCTGGCGCACCGCTTGGGTACCCGGCAGCAGATCATTGCTCTCTGCGCGTAGGCAGGATTTGCATTGCGGCGGACAGGGTCTTCTTGACAAAGCATCCGCGTTCTTATGTGCATTTCCCTTCCGATGTTGTACCTGGAAATCATAGGTTTGTAAATGTTCTCTCCACCTGGCTACCTGTCCCTCCGGATTTCTAAAATTAAGCAGCCAAAGCAAAGCGCCATGATCGGTTCGCAACAATATATTTCTAGCGAACAAATAATGATGGAAATGTTCTATACCTTTTACCATAGCCAATAATTCTTTTCTAGTAACACAGTAGTTCCGTTTCGGCTTAGAAAGAGATTTACTAAAGTACGCTATAACTTTTTCCTGTTCATTCTGAACCTGAGATAAAACTCCACCTACTCCAGTTTCACTAGCATCGACATCCAATATGAATGACCGTTCCGCTTTGCGATAAACCAATACCGGCGCTGATATCAGAGCTTCCTTTAGTGTCGCGAAGGCTCGTTGACCCTCTTCATTCCACTCAAAGGGAACTTTCGCCTCAGTTAACCGATGCAATGATCGGGCTATCTGCAAAAAACCTCTGATAAATTTCCGGTAATAGGAACATAACCCAAGGAAACTTCTCACCTCACGAACATTCGTCGGCGGTGGCCATTCTTTGACTGCTACAATCTTTTAGGATCTGTCCCTATGCCATCCGCAGAAATTACATGTCCCAGGTACTTCACTTCCTTTTGCAAAAACCTACATTTTTTTCGGATTCAATTTTAATCCAGCTTCACGGAGCCTAGTGAAAACGACTCTCAAATTATCCAAATGCTTAGCAAAAGTAGTACCACACACAATTATGTCATCCAGATAAACCATGTAGATGTCAAACGGTAAACCTCGAAGAACAGTTTCCATTAAACGTTCAAATGTGGCGGGCGCATTATTACACAATCCAAAGGGCATTACCCGAAATTGCCACAAACCATTACCTGTCGTGAAGGCAGTTTTCTCCTTATCATCTGGACGCATACCCCCTGCCAATAGCCATATTTTAGATCCAGCGTGGAGAACCACTCAGATGCAGCTAAATGATCCAATGTGTCATCTATCCTAGGTGGTGGATAGGAAGCCTTACGAGTTACTTCATTGAGCTTCCTGTAGTCTAAACAAAATATAGTCGTACCGTCACGCTTAGCGACTAAAACAACAGGAGATGTCCACGGGCTAAATGAAGGTTCTATAACTCCTTGCTTCTCCATATCTCCTAACATCTCTTCCACTTCTGCTCCTTTAGCTAAAGGAAAACGTCTAGGCGATTGCTTAATTGGGGCACTATTTTCCGTTTCTATTTTATGGAAAACGACATTAGTTTGTCCATAATCATCCTCACCTGCGGAAAAAACATCGGCAAATTCGCATATCATCTCGGTCCACTCTCCAAACTGACACGTACTCAAGCTCGCAGTGACCTTCCTTGCGAGGTCACGCAGATGCTCCGGCACCTTGCCGCTCCCTCCCAAGCGCGAGTCGGGTGGGATTCTCACTCTACTGCTATGCGCCGAAATTACAGGATTCAAGGAGCAAAGTTCTAACCCTTCCTTTATCTTCACATCGACGTCACCCAGGTTAACTATTCTTACGGGGACGCAATGTGCTGTTTTCACCAGCGCTCTCGCTACAAGTACATTTTTCGGTAACGGTCAAATTTCGGACATTTCACATACTGCCATCGGAAATTCTAGTAAAAGCTCAGGCAAACATCCTGTCAGAATTGTTTCACTTTTTGCTGGTAAAACACACTTTTCTTTTGCGAGAACTGTGACCCTTTGCGACCTCAGGTGCCCATGTTGACTCCTCATGAGAACCATTTCCTCATGTTCCGTCTTCAGGGTTCCATTCTTAAGGTCCAAAACATATCCGTTCTCACTAAGAAAATCGAGACCGAGGATGCAATCTTCAACGATATCAGCAATCACTGCCGTGTGTCTGCAGGATTTATTTCCAATTCGTTTGTCGACGCCTGCAGTTCCAAGAGCATTTAAACAATCACCATTCACAGTTTGAATCTCAACCCGTTGCTCACTCTTAAAACAATCTGCAGGTTCCTTAATTTGCTCGAAAAAATCCGGACGGAGTAATGTAATATCCGCCCCAGTGTCCAGCACAAATTGGCATTTAGTTTTATTTATCATCCCTTCAACTCTTAAACTACTGTGATCCCCAGAAAGACCTGTGATGTGCGCTTTCACCGTGCGGGGCTGCTTTTGCTGCGTCAGTTCTTGCCCTTCGAAACTGACTTTTGAGGGTTTCCCAAAGCCTGTTCCTTCGACTTTTTCTTTTCTCAACCGTTTTCTACATTCAAAACTGCGATGCCCTCTTAATTTACAATACCAGCACTCCATTTTTCTAGACGGCGTATCACTTCTTACCCGGCCAGGAGACGTAACAGAACGATGTTTAACCTCTCTGCGAAGGAGATCCAAAAGCTCTTCGAGTTTAGTTGCGACTGATGCATTGATCGGACTTTCTGCTACAGTCGCCATACGAACTGTTTTTCTAGAACTCCTAGAATGGCGCGAAGAGTCAAATTTCATTACATGCAAGACGGCTGACTTAAGTGAGTCACAATACGCCATTCGCACTGAATGCTGAATGTCTGGATCAGAACTCGCTTCCACAAAATGTTGCTGCGCCATCGTGTCCTGCATTTCCGACGTATATTGCCCATACGCAAGCCTTGTCATCCGATCGATGTCGGTCGTGAGCTCTTGAAGTGACTCGTTGACCACCTGCCTGCGATTTTTTAACTGTAGAACACGGAGTTGCTTTAAATGTTCCTCCCCAAATCTGAGTTCCAGGGCAGCGACGAGACAGGAATATTTTAAACGGCTCTCTTCCGACAAAGTTTGTAGGATATCAGCAGCTGCATCCCTCAATGAGGCCGCAAGCGCGCATGCTTTCTCCCTTTCGCTCCAGGCGTTCACACTCGAAACCATTTCGAACTGGGTCCTGTATACTCCCCAGCTAGCCTTTCCGTCAAACGCGCCTGGTTTAATTCGGGTTGGAATACACAAAGCTTCGCTCATCAATCCCGGTGACTTAAATTCCGACGAACTTATTATTGCCTCACAATGTTGTACCCTTTTCTCAATATCCCTATAAAATTTACTTTGTTCTAACTTAGTACCATTAAATTCCCCAGAAAGTTTTTCCTTTACATTTCTACTTTGAGTCTCGCTAAGTTACGAACGCTCTCTAAATTTTGGGTACATTGTTCTATTTGGTCTACGCATTTTGCCTGCCTAATTTTTAATTGATCGATACGCAAGTTGGTATCTTCTATTCTTTTATCAAATTTTTCCTCATACACACCAATTCTAGCTATCAGCTGAATTCTGCTGCCCGTCTGCTGCTCAAGACTTTCTTTCTGCTGTTGTAAGCTTTGCTCAAAACTTTCTTGTTGTTGTTTGAGCTGCTGCTCAAAACTTTCTTTGGCAGTTTTCAGTCCATTTCTGAGTTCATCTTTCAGTTCATCTAATATTTTTGTAATCCCTTCCATTTTTGAAACTTTGAGCTCAACTTATTATGCAAGTTGCAAAAGTTGGCATAAATACTGTGCTCCGGTTGTACTCCGTTTCTAAGGTATACAATACGGATCGCAATGCTGATCACCACTTTTGTTGCGACTTTGGGTCTTAGTTATTAGGATGCCTAATTATTTTCCGGACTGCGATTCGAATCACTGTATCCGCCAATACCTCGTAAGCCAATTAACCGACACAGTACACCAATAAACCAATGGGAGACAGTATAACAATTAAAACCGGGATTTAATGGATACATGCATAACTTACACGGAATTCTTCATCTAATTACAAAGCTATAATTTCCGGCCAGCTTTGGCCCTCTTCGGTGTTTCAGAAAATATGTCCTAACGAAAAGTCTGTTCGTTCACAATAGGCCGCAAATAAAAGTATTCGTAAAAAGTACTTACATAGGTCCTTGAGTATCCACAGTATGGTGACACCCAGAAAACAACACAACACTCACTCGCATTCACTAATATGTCGGCACTACGGGTAGTTCTTTTTCCTTTTTGAATGAGGCCGCGTTGCCTACGGTCTCTTGGTCAAAACGACATCATCCCAGCGATCAAAGGAAACATTATCTCACAGCGATCAAAGGAAACCACTTTTCGTAAGTCCAAACGCTTATGAGCAATGTCTCATGCTGTACTATGCGAAAGATGGAATTTTTCTTGCACGTGACCCAGTGTCTCGCGGTGATCAATGGAAAACACTTTTCAGTAGTCCAAACAGTTATGAATAATGCCCCATACTGTGCGATGCGAAAGAGGGAATTTTTCTTGAAGGTGAGGCAGTGTCTCCCGGCAATCAAAGGAAAGCACTTTTCGGTTTCAAAACTGTCATGAACAAAGTCTCATGCTCTGCCATTAGAAAAATGGGATTTTTCTTGCAGGTGACGCAGTGTCTCGCGGCGATCAAGAGAAAGCACTTTTCGGGAGTCCAAACGGTTATGAACAATGTCTCATGCTGAGCCATGCTAAAGATGAAATTTTTCTTGCAGATTAAGCAGTATCTCCCAGTGATACAAGGAAAGCACTTTTCGGTAGTCCAAACGGTCATGAATAACGCCATATGTTCTGCCATGCAAAAGATGGAATTCTTCTTGCAAGGGATGCAGTGTATCAAGGCGATCAAAGGAAAATACTTTTCGGTAGTCCAAACGGTTATGAACAATGTCACATGCTGTGCCTTGCGAAAGATGGAATTTTTCTTGCAGGTGATCTCAAAGCGATCAAAGGAAAGCACTTTTCGGTAGTCCAAACGGTCGTGAATAATGTCTCATGCTGTGCCATGCGAAAGATGGAATTTTCCTTGCAGGTGATGCAGTGTCTCCTTGGCGATCAAAGGAAATCATATTTCGGTAGTCCAAACGGTCATGAACAATGTCTCATGCTGTGCAATGCGAAAGGTGGACATTTTCTTGCATATGATCCAGTGTCTCGCGGCGATTAAAGGAAAGCTTTTTCCGGTAGACCAAACGGTCATTAGCAATGTCCCATGCTGTGCGATGCGAAAGATGGAATTTTTCTTGCAGGTGTTGCTGTGTCTCGCGGTGATCAAGGAAATGCACTTTTCGGTAGTGCAAATGATCATGTACAATGTTCCATGCTGTGCCATGCGATAGATGAAATTTTTCTTGCAGGTGATCTCACAGCGATCAAAGAAAAGCACTTTTCTTTAGTCCATACGGTTATGAGCAATGTCTCATGCTGTACCATGCGAAAGATGAATTTTTTCTTGCAGGGGATGCAGTGTCTCGCGGAGATCAAAGGAAACCACTTTTCGGTAGTCCAAAGTTTATGAACAATGTCTCATGCTGTGCCATGCGAAAGATGGAATCTTTTTTGCAGGTGATCCCACAGCGATCAAAGGAAAGCACTTTTCGTAGTCTAAACGGTCATGAATAATGTCTCATGTTGTGACATGCGAAAGATAGAATTTTTTCTTGCAGGTAATGCAGTGTCTCGCTGCGATAAAAGGAAACTACTTTTCGGTAGTCCAAACGGTTATGAACAATGTCTCATGCTGACCCATGCGAAAGATGGTATTTTTCTTGCAGATTAAGCAGTATCTCGCAGTGATAAAAGGAAAGCACTTTTCGGTTGTCCAAACGGTCATGAACAACGTCCTTTGCTCTGCCATGCGAAAGATGAAATTTTTATTGCAGGTAATGCAGTGTATTAAGGTGATCAAGGGAAACCGCTTTTCCGTAGTCAAAACGGTTATGAACAATGTCTCATTGTGTGCCTTGCGAAAGATGGAATCTTCTTTGCAGGTGATCCCACAGCGATCAAAAGAAAGCACTTTTCGTAGTCTAAACGGTCATGAATAATGTATCATGTTGTGCCATGCGAAAGATAGAATTTTTTCTTGCAGGTAATGCAGTGTCTCGCTGCGATAAAAGGAAAGTACTTTTCGGTAGTCCAAACGGTTATGAACAATGTCTCATGCTGACCCATGCGAAAGATGGTAATTTTCTTGCAGATTAAGCAGTATCTCGCAGTGATAAAAGGAAAGCACTTTTCGGTTGTCCAAACGGTCATGAATAACGTCCTATGTTCTGCCATGCGAAAGATGGAATTCTTCTTGTAAGAGATGCAGTGTATCAAGGCGATCA
Organism: Macrothele yani; assembly: GCA_039090855.1. Lineage (NCBI taxonomy): Eukaryota > Metazoa > Arthropoda > Arachnida > Araneae > Macrothelidae > Macrothele > Macrothele yani. The sequence goes on along the minus strand of CM077034.1, from coordinate 189,496,199 downwards.
AAGGAAACCACTTTTCGGTAGTCCAAACGGTTATGAACAATGTCACATGCTGTGCCTTGCGAAAGATGGAAGTTTTCTTGCAGGTGATCTCACAGCGATCAAAGGAAACCACTTTTCGGTAGTCCAAACGGTTATGAACAATGTCACATGCTGTGCCTTGCGAAAGATGGAATTTTTCTTGCAGGTGATCTCAAAGCGATCAAAGGAAAGCACTTTTCGGTAGTCCAAACGGTCGTGAATAATGTCTCATGCTGTGCCATGCGAAAGATGGAATTTTCCTTGCAGGTGATGCAGTGTCTCCTTGGCGATCAAAGGAAATCATATTTCGGTAGTCCAAACGGTCATGAACAATGTCTCATGCTGTGCAATGCGAAAGGTGGACATTTTCTTGCATATGATCCAGTGTCTCGCGGCGATTAAAGGAAAGCCCTTTCCGGTAGTCCAAACGGTCATTAGCAATGTCCCATGCTGTGCGATGCGAAAGATGGAATTTTTCTTGCAGGTGTTGCTGTGTCTCGCGGTGATCAAGGAAATGCACTTTTCGGTAGTGCAAATGGTCATGTACAATGTTCCATGCTGTGCCATGCGATAGATGAAATTTTTCTTGCAGGTGATCTCACAGCGATCAAAGAAAAGCACTTTTCTTTAGTCCATACGGTTATGAGCAATGTCTCATGCTGTACCATGCGAAAGATGAATTTTTTCTTGCAGGGGATGCAGTGTCTCGCGGAGATCAAAAGAAACCAATTTTCGGTAGTCCAAAGTTTATGAACAATGTCTCATGCTGTGCCATGCGAAAGATGGAATCTTTTTTGCAGGTGATCCCACAGCGATCAAAGGAAAGCACTTTTCGTAGTCTAAACGGTCATGAATAATGTCTCATGTTGTGCCATGCGAAAGATAGAATTTTTTCTTGCAGGTAATGCAGTGTCTCGCTGCGATAAAAGGAAACTACTTTTCGGTAGTCCAAACGGTTATGAACAATGTCTCATGCTGACCCATGCGAAAGATGGTATTTTTCTTGCAGATTAAGCAGTATCTCGCAGTGATAAAAGGAAAGCACTTTTCGGTTGTCCAAACGGTCATGAATAACGTCCTATGTTCTGCCATGCGAAAGATGGAATTCTTCTTGTAAGAGATGCAGTGTATCAAGGCGATCAAAGGAAACCACTTTTCGGTAGTCCAAACGGTTATGAACAATGTCACATGCTGTGCCTTGCGAAAGATGGAAGTTTTCTTGCAGGTGATCTCACAGCGATCAAAGGAAAGCACTTTTCGGTAGTCCAAATGGTCGTGAATAATGTCTCATGCTGTGCCATGCGAAAGATGGAATTTTCCTTGCAGGTGATGCAGTGTCTCCTTGGCGATCAAACGAAATCATGTTTCGGTAGTCCAAACGGTCATGAACAATGTCTCATGCTGTGCAATGCGAAAGGTGGACATTTTCTTGCATATGATCCAGTGTCTCGCGGCGGTGTGTCTTCCGGTAGTCCAAACGGTCATTAGCAATGTCCCATGCTGTGCGATGCGAAAGATGGAATTTTTCTTGCAGGTGTTGTTGTGTCTCGCGGTGATCAAGGAAATGCACTTTTCGGTAGTGCAAATGGTCATGTACAATGTTTCATGCCGTGCCATGCGATAGATGAAATTTTTCTTGCAGGTGATCTCACAGCGATCAAAGAAAAGCACTTTTCGGTTGTCCATACCGTCATGAACAATGTCTCATGCTGTACCATGGGAAAGATGGAATTTTTATTGCAAATGACGCAGTGTCTCGCGGCGATCGATGGAAACCACTTTTCGGTAGTCCAAACAGTCATGAACAATGTCCCATACTGTGTGATGCGAAAGAGGGAATTTTTCTTGCAGGTGACTTAGTGTCTCGCGACAATCAAAGGAAAGAACTTTTCGGTAGTCTAAACGGTAATGAACAATGTCTCATGCTGTGCCTTCAGAAAGATGGAATTTTTCTTGCAGAAAACCCAGTGTCTCGTGGCGATCAATGGAAACCACTTTTCGGTAGTCCAAACAGTCATGAACAATGTCCCATACTGTGCGATGCGAAAGAAGGAATTTTTCTTGCAGGAGACGCAGTGTCTCGCGGCGATCAAGGGAAAGCACTTTTCGGTAGTCGAAACGGTCATGAACAATGCCTCATGCTGCGTTATGCGATAGATGGAAATTTTCTTGCAGGTGATCTCACAGCGATCAAAGGAAACCACTTTTCTTTAGTCCATACGGTTATGAGCAATGTCTCATGCTGTACCATGCGAAAGATGAAATTTTTCTTGCAGGGGATGCAGTGTCTCGCGGAGATCAAAGGAAACCAGTTTTCGGTAGTCCAAAGTTTATGAACAATGTCTCATGCTGTGCCATGCGAAAGATGGAACCTTTTTTGTAGGTGATCCCACAGCGATCAAAGGAAAGCACCTTTCGTAGTCCAAACGGTCATGAATAATGTCTCATGCTGCGCCATGCGAAAGATGGAATTTTTCTTGCAGATTAAGCAGTATCTCGCAGTGATAAAAGGAAAGCACTTTTCGGTTGTCCAAACGGTCATGAATAACGTCGTATGTTCTGCCATGCGAAAGATGGAATTCTTCTTGCAAGGGATGCAGTGTATCAAGGCGATCAAAGGAAACCACTTTTCGGTAGTCCAAACGGTTATGAACAATGTCTCATGCTGAGCCATGAGAAAGATGGAATTTTTCTTGCAGGTGATCTCCCAGCGATCAAAGGAAAGCACTTTTCGGTAGTCCAAACGGTCGTGAATGATGTCTCATGCTGTGCCATGCGAAAGATGGAATTTTTCTTGCATGTGATCTAACAGCGATCAAAAAAACCACTTTTCGTTAGTCCAAACGGTTTAGAGCAATATCTCATGCTGTACCATGCGAAAGACAGAATTTTTCTTGCAGGGAATGCAGTGTCTCGTGGAGATCAAAGGAAACCACTTTTCGGTAGTCCAAACGGTTATGAACAATGTCTCATGCTGTGCCATGCGAAAGATGGAATTTTTCTTGCAGGTGATCTCACAGCGATCAAAGGAAAGCACTTTTCGGTAGTCCAAACGGTCGTGAATAATGTCTCATGCTGTGCCATGCGAAAGATGGGATTTTCCTTGCAGGTGATGCAGTGTCTCCTTGGCGATCAAAGGAAATCATGTTTCGGTAGTCCAAACGGACATGAACAATGTCTCATGCTGTGCAATGCGAAAGGTGGACATTTTCTTGCATATGATCCAGTGTCTCGCGGCGATTAAAGGAAAGCCCTTTCCGGTAGTCCAAACGGTCATTAGCAATGTCCCATGCTGTGCGAAGCGAAAGATGGAATTTTTCTTGCAGGTGTTGCTGTGTCTCGCGGTGATCAAGGAAATGCACTTTTCGGTAGTGCAAATGGTCATGTACAATGTTTCATGCTGTGCCATGCGATAGATGACATTTTTCTTGCAGGTGATCTCACAGCGATCAAAGAAAAGCACTTTTCGGTTGTCCATACCGTCATGAACAATGTCTCATGTTGTACCATGAGAAAGATGGAATTTTTCTTGCACGTGACGCAGTGTCTCGCGGCGATCAAAGGAAAGAACATTTCAGTAGACTAAACGGTAATGAACAATGTCTCATGCTGTGTCATGAGAAAGATGGAATTTTTATTGCAGATGACGCAGTGTCTCGCGGCGATCGATGGAAACCACTGTTCGGTAGTTTAAACAGTCATGAACAATGTCCCATACTGTGTGATGCGAAAGAGGGAATTTTTCTTGCAGGTGACTTAGTGTCTCGCGACAATCAAAGGAAAGAACTTTTCGGTAGTCTAAACGGTAATGAACAATGTCTCATGCTGTGCCATCAGAAAGATGGAATTTTTCTTGCAGAAAACCCAGTGTCTCGCGGGGATCAATGGAAACCACTTTTCGGTAGTCCAAACAGTCATGAACAATGTCCCATACTGTGCGATGCGAAAGAAGGAATTTGTCTTGCAGGAGACGCAGTGTCTCGCGGCGATCAAGGGAAAGCACTTTTCGGTAGTCGAAACGGTCATGAACAATGCCTCATGCTGCGTTATGCGAAAGATGGAATTTTTCTTGCAGATTAAGCAGTATCTCGCAGTGATAAAAAGAAAGCACTTTTCGGTAGCCCAAACGGTCATGAACAACGTCCTATGTTCTGCCATGCGAAAGATGGATGGTTTCCTGCAGGTGATGCAGTGTCTCGTTGCGATCAAAGGAAATCCCTTTACGGTAGTCCAAACGGTCATGTACAATGTCTGATGCTGAGCCATGCGATAGATGGAATTTTTCTTGTAGGTGATCTCACAGCGATCAACGGAAACCACTTTTCTTTAGTCCATACGGTTATGAGCAATGTCTCATGCTGTTCCATGCGAAAGATGAAATCTTTTTTGCAGGTAATCCCACAGCGATCAAAGGAAAGCACTTTTCGTAGTCCAAACGGTCATGAATAATGTCTCATGTTGTGCCATGCGAAAGATGAAATTTTTCTTGCAGGTAATGCAGTGTCTCGCTGCGATAAAAGGAAACTACTTTTCGGTAGCCCAAACGGTTATGAACAATGTCTCATGCTGAGCCATGCGAAAGATGGAATTCTTCTTGCAGATTAAGCAGTATCTCGCAGTGATAAAAGGAAAGCACTTTTCGGTTGTCCAAACGGTCATGAATAACGTCCTATGTTCTGCCATGCGAAAGATGGAATTCTTCTTGCAAGTAATGCAGTGTATCAAGGCGATCAAAGGAAACCACTTTTCGGTAGTCCAAACGGTTATGAACAATGTCTCATGCTGTGCCATGCGAAAGATGGAATTTTTCTTGCAGGTGATCTCACAGCGATCAAAGGAAAGCACTTTTCGGTAGTCCAAACGGTCGTGAATAATGTCTCATGCTGTGCCATGCGAAAGATGAGATTTTCCTTGCAGGTGATGCAGTGTCTCCTTGGCGATCAAAGGAAATCATGTTTCGGTAGTCCAAACGGACATGAACAATGTCTCATGCTGTGCAATGCGAAAGGTGGACATTTTCTTGCATATGATCCAGTGTCTCGCGGCGATTAAAGGAAAGCCCTTTCCGGTAGTCCAAACGGTCATTAGCAATGTCCCATGCTGTGCGAAGCGAAAGATGGAATTTTTCTTGCAGGTGTTGCTGTGTCTCGCGGTGATCAAGGAAATGCACTTTTCGGTAGTGCAAATGGTCATGTACAATGTTTCATGCTGTGCCATGCGATAGATGACATTTTTCTTGCAGGTGATCTCACAGCGATCAAAGAAAAGCACTTTTCGGTTGTCCATACCGTCATGAACAATGTCTCATGCTGTACCATGAGAAAGATGGAATTTTTCTTGCACGTGACGCAGTGTCTCGCGGCGATCAAAGGAAAGAACATTTCAGTAGACTAAACGGTAATGAACAATGTCTCATTCTGTGTCATGAGAAAGATGGAATTTTTATTGCAGATGACGCAGTGTCTCGCGGCAATCAAAGGAAAGAACTTTTCGATAGACTAAACGGTAATGAATAATGTCTCATGCTGTGCCATGAGAAAGATGGAATTTTTCTTGCAGGTGACGCAGTGTCTCGCAGTGGTAAAAGGAAAGCACTTTTCGGTAGTCCAAACGGTCATGAACAACGTCCTTTGCTCTGCCATGCGAAAGATGAAATTTTTATTGCAGGTAATGCAGTGTATTAAGGTGATCAAGGGAAACCGCTTTTCCGTAGTCAAAACGGTTATGAACAATGTCTCATTGTGTGCCTTGCGAAAGATGGAATCTTCTTTGCAGGTGATCCCACAGCGATCAAAAGAAAGCACTTTTCGTAGTCTAAACGGTCATGAATAATGTATCATGTTGTGCCATGCGAAAGATAGAATTTTTTCTTGCAGGTAATGCAGTGTCTCGCTGCGATAAAAGGAAAGTACTTTTCGGTAGTCCAAACGGTTATGAACAATGTCTCATGCTGACCCATGCGAAAGATGGTAATTTTCTTGCAGATTAAGCAGTATCTCGCAGTGATAAAAGGAAAGCACTTTTCGGTTGTCCAAACGGTCATGAATAACGTCCTATGTTCTGCCATGCGAAAGATGGAATTCTTCTTGTAAGAGATGCAGTGTATCAAGGCGATCAAAGGAAACCACTTTTCGGTAGTCCAAACGGTTATGAACAATGTCACATGCTGTGCCTTGCGAAAGATGGAAGTTTTCTTGCAGGTGATCTCACAGCAATCAAAGGAAACCACTTTTCGGTAGTCCAAACGGTTATGAACAATGTCACATGCTGTGCCTTGCGAAAGATGGAATTTTTCTTGCAGGTGATCTCAAAGCGATCAAAGGAAAGCACTTTTCGGTAGTCCAAACGGTCGTGAATAATGTCTCATGCTGTGCCATGCGAAAGATGGAATTTTCCTTGCAGGTGATGCAGTGTCTCCTTGGCGATCAAAGGAAATCATATTTCGGTAGTCCAAACGGTCATGAACAATGTCTCATGCTGTGCAATGCGAAAGGTGGACATTTTCTTGCATATGATCCAGTGTCTCGCGGCGATTAAAGGAAAGCCCTTTCCGGTAGACCAAACGGTCATTAGCAATGTCCCATGCTGTGCGATGCGAAAGATGGAATTTTTCTTGCAGGTGTTGCTGTGTCTCGCGGTGATCAAGGAAATGCACTTTTCGGTAGTGCAAATGGTCATGTACAATGTTCCATGCTGTGCCATGCGATAGATGAAATTTTTCTTGCAGGTGATCTCACAGCGATCAAAGAAAAGCACTTTTCTTTAGTCCATACGGTTATGAGCAATGTCTCATGCTGTACCATGCGAAAGATGAATTTTTTTCTTGCAGGGGATGCAGTGTCTCGCGGAGATCAAAAGAAACCAATTTTCGGTAGTCCAAAGTTTATGAACAATGTCTCATGCTGTGCCATGCGAAAGATGGAATCTTTTTTGCAGGTGATCCCACAGCGATCAAAGGAAAGCACTTTTCGTAGTCTAAACGGTCATGAATAATGTCTCATGTTGTGCCATGCGAAAGATAGAATTTTTTCTTGCAGGTAATGCAGTGTCTCGCTGCGATAAAAGGAAACTACTTTTCGGTAGTCCAAACGGTTATGAACAATGTCTCATGCTGACCCATGCGAAAGATGGTATTTTTCTTGCAGATTAAGCAGTATCTCGCAGTGATAAAAGGAAAGCACTTTTCGGTTGTCCAAACGGTCATGAATAACGTCCTATGTTCTGCCATGCGAAAGATGGAATTCTTCTTGTAAGAGATGCAGTGTATCAAGGCGATCAAAGGAAACCACTTTTCGGTAGTCCAAACGGTTATGAACAATGTCACATGCTGTGCCTTGCGAAAGATGGAAGTTTTCTTGCAGGTGATCTCACAGCGATCAAAGGAAAGCACTTTTCGGTAGTCCAAATGGTCGTGAATAATGTCTCATGCTGTGCCATGCGAAAGATGGAATTTTCCTTGCAGGTGATGCAGTGTCTCCTTGGCGATCAAACGAAATCATGTTTCGGTAGTCCAAACGGTCATGAACAATGTCTCATGCTGTGCAATGCAAAAGTTGGACATTTTCTTGCATATGATCCAGTGTCTCGCGGCGGTGTGTCTTCCGGTAGTCCAAACGGTCATTAGCAATGTCCCATGCTGTGCGATGCGAAAGATGGAATTTTTCTTGCAGGTGTTGTTGTGTCTCGCGGTGATCAAGGAAATGCACTTTTCGGTAGTGCAAATGGTCATGTACAATGTTTCATGCCGTGCCATGCGATAGATGAAATTTTTCTTGCAGGTGATCTCACAGCGATCAAAGAAAAGCACTTTTCGGTTGTCCATACCGTCATGAACAATGTCTCATGCTGTACCATGGGAAAGATGGAATTTTTATTGCAGATGACGCAGTGTCTCGCGGCGATCGATGGAAACCACTTTTCGGTAGTCCAAACAGTCATGAACAATGTCCCATACTGTGTGATGCGAAAGAGGGAATTTTTCTTGCAGGTGACTTAGTGTCTCGCGACAATCAAAGGAAAGAACTTTTCGGTAGTCTAAACGGTAATGAACAATGTCTCATGCTGTGCCTTCAGAAAGATGGAATTTTTCTTGCAGAAAACCCAGTGTCTCGTGGCGATCAATGGAAACCACTTTTCGGTAGTCCAAACAGTCATGAACAATGTCCCATACTGTGCGATGCGAAAGAAGGAATTTTTCTTGCAGGAGACGCAGTGTCTCGCGGCGATCAAGGGAAAGCACTTTTCGGTAGTCGAAACGGTCATGAACAATGCCTCATGCTGCGTTATGCGATAGATGGAAATTTTCTTGCAGGTGATCTCACAGCGATCAAAGGAAACCACTTTTCTTTAGTCCATACGGTTATGAGCAATGTCTCATGCTGTACCATGCGAAAGATGAAATTTTTCTTGCAGGGGATGCAGTGTCTCGCGGAGATCAAAGGAAACCACTTTTCGGTAGTCCAAAGTTTATGAACAATGTCTCATGCTGTGCCATGCGAAAGATGGAACCTTTTTTGTAGGTGATCCCACAGCGATCAAAGGAAAGCACTTTTCGTAGTCCAAACGGTCATGAATAATGTCTCATGCTGCGCCATGCGAAAGATGGAATTTTTCTTGCAGATTAAGCAGTATCTCGCAGTGATAAAAGGAAAGCACTTTTCGGTTGTCCAAACGGTCATGAATAACGTCGTATGTTCTGCCATGCGAAAGATGGAATTCTTCTTGCAAGGGATGCAGTGTATCAAGGCGATCAAAGGAAACCACTTTTCGGTAGTCCAAACGGTTATGAACAATGTCTCATGCTGAGCCATGAGAAAGATGGAATTTTTCTTGCAGGTGATCTCCCAGCGATCAAAGGAAAGCACTTTTCGGTAGTCCAAACGGTCGTGAATGATGTCTCATGCTGTGCCATGCGAAAGATGGAATTTTTCTTGCATGTGATCTAACAGCGATCAAAAAAACCACTTTTCGTTAGTCCAAACGGTTTAGAGCAATATCTCATGCTGTACCATGCGAAAGACAGAATTTTTCTTGCAGGGAATGCAGTGTCTCGTGGAGATCAAAGGAAACCACTTTTCGGTAGTCCAAACGGTTATGAACAATGTCTCATGCTGTGCCATGCGAAAGATGGAATTTTTCTTGCAGGTGATCTCACAGCGATCAAAGGAAAGCACTTTTCGGTAGTCCAAACGGTCGTGAATAATGTCTCATGCTGTGCCATGCGAAAGATGGGATTTTCCTTGCAGGTGATGCAGTGTCTCCTTGGCGATCAAAGGAAATCATGTTTCGGTAGTCCAAACGGACATGAACAATGTCTCATGCTGTGCAATGCGAAAGGTGGACATTTTCTTGCATATGATCCAGTGTCTCGCGGCGATTAAAGGAAAGCCCTTTCCGGTAGTCCAAACGGTCATTAGCAATGTCCCATGCTGTGCGAAGCGAAAGATGGAATTTTTCTTGCAGGTGTTGCTGTGTCTCGCGGTGATCAAGGAAATGCACTTTTCGGTAGTGCAAATGGTCATGTACAATGTTTCATGCTGTGCCATGCGATAGATGACATTTTTCTTGCAGGTGATCTCACAGCGATCAAAGAAAAGCACTTTTCGGTTGTCCATACCGTCATGAACAATGTCTCATGCTGTACCATGAGAAAGATGGAATTTTTCTTGCACGTGACGCAGTGTCTCGCGGCGATCAAAGGAAAGAACATTTCAGTAGACTAAACGGTAATGAACAATGTCTCATGCTGTGTCATGAGAAAGATGGAATTTTTATTGCAGATGACGCAGTGTCTCGCGGCGATCGATGGAAACCACTTTTCGGTAGTTCAAACAGTCATGAACAATGTCCCATACTGTGTGATGCGAAAGAGGGAATTTTTCTTGCAGGTGACTTAGTGTCTCGCGACAATCAAAGGAAAGAACTTTTCGGTAGTCTAAACGGTAATGAACAATGTCTCATGCTGTGCCATCAGAAAGATGGAATTTTTCTTGCAGAAAACCCAGTGTCTCGCGGGGATCAATGGAAACTACTTTTCGGTAGTCCAAACAGTCATGAACAATGTCCCATACTGTGCGATGCGAAAGAAGGAATTTGTCTTGCAGGAGACGCAGTGTCTCGCGGCGATCAAGGGAAAGCACTTTTCGGTAGTCGAAACGGTCATGAACAATGCCTCATGCTGCGTTATGCGAAAGATGGAATTTTTCTTGCAGATTAAGCAGTATCTCGCAGTGATAAAAAGAAAGCACTTTTCGGTAGCCCAAACGGTCATGAACAACGTCCTATGTTCTGCCATGCGAAAGATGGATGGTTTCCTGCAGGTGATGCAGTGTCTCGTTGCGATCAAAGGAAATCCCTTTACGGTAGTCCAAACGGTCATGTACAATGTCTGATGCTGAGCCATGCGATAGATGGAATTTTTCTTGTAGGTGATCTCACAGCGATCAACGGAAACCACTTTTCTTTAGTCCATACGGTTATGAGCAATGTCTCATGCTGTACCATGCGAAAGATGAAATTTTTCTTGCAGGGGATGCAGTGTCTCGCGGAGATCAAAGGAAACCACTTTTCGGTAGTCCAAAATTTATGAACAATGTCTCATGCTGTGCCATGCGAAAGATGGAATCTTTTTTGCAGGTAATCCCACAGCGATCAAAGGAAAGCACTTTTCGTAGTCCAAACGGTCATGAATAATATCTCATGTTGTGCCATGCGAAAGATGAAATTTTTCTTGCAGGTAATGCAGTGTCTCGCTGCGATAAAAGGAAACTACTTTTCGGTAGCCCAAACGGTTATGAACAATGTCTCATGCTGAGCCATGCGAAAGATGGAATTTTTCTTGCAGATTAAGCAGTATCTCGCAGTGATAAAAGGAAAGCACTTTTCGGTTGTCCAAACGGTCATGAATAACGTCCTATGTTCTGCCATGCGAAAGATGGAATTCTTCTTGCAAGTAATGCAGTGTATCAAGGCGATCAAAGGAAACCACTTTTCGGTAGTCCAAACGGTTATGAACAATGTCTCATGCTGTGCCATGCGAAAGATGGAATTTTTCTTGCAGGTGATCTCCCAGCGATCAAAGGAAAGCACTTTTCGGTAGTCCAAACGGTCGTGAATGATGTCTCATGCTGTGCCATGCGAAAGATGGAATTTTTCTTGCATGTGAGTGTCTCACAGCGATCAAAGGAAACCACTTTTCGTTAGTCCAAACGGTTTATGAGCAATGTCTCATGCTGTACCATGCGAAAGATGGAATTTTTCTTGCAGGGAATGCAGTGTCTCGCGGAGATCAAAGGAAACCACTTTTCGGTAGTCCAAACGGTTATGAACAATGTCTCATGCTGTGCCATGCGAAAGATGGAATTTTTCTTGCAGGTGATCTCACAGCGATCAAAGGAAAGCACTTTTCGGTAGTCCAAACGGTCGTGAATAATGTCTCATGCTGTGCCATGCGAAAGATGGGATTTTCCTTGCAGGTGATGCAGTGTCTCCTTGGCGATCAAAGGAAATCATGTTTCGGTAGTCCAAACGGACATGAACAATGTCTCATGCTGTGCAATGCGAAAGGTGGACATTTTCTTGCATATGATCCAGTGTCTCGCGGCGATTAAAGGAAAGCCCTTTCCGGTAGTCCAAACGGTCATTAGCAATGTCCCATGCTGTGCGAAGCGAAAGATGGAATTTTTCTTGCAGGTGTTGCTGTGTCTCGCGGTGATCAAGGAAATGCACTTTTCGGTAGTGCAAATGGTCATGTACAATGTTTCATGCTGTGCCATGCGATAGATGACATTTTTCTTGCAGGTGATCTCACAGCGATCAAAGAAAAGCACTTTTCGGTTGTCCATACCGTCATGAACAATGTCTCATGCTGTACCATGAGAAAGATGGAATTTTTCTTGCACGTGACGCAGTGTCTCGCGGCGATCAAAGGAAAGAACATTTCAGTAGACTAAACGGTAATGAACAATGTCTCATGCTGTGTCATGCGAAAGATGGAATTTTATTGCAGATGATGCAGTGTCTCGCGGCGATCGATGGAAACCACTTTTCGGTAGTCCAAACGGTCATGAACAATGTCCCATGCTGTGTGATGCGAAAGATGGAATTTTTCTTGCAGGTGACTTAGTGTCTCGCGACAATCAAAGGAAAGAACTTTTCGGTAGTCTAAACGGTAATGAACAATGTCTCATGCTGTGCCATCAGAAAGATGGAATTTTTCTTGCAGAAAACCCAGTGTCTCGCGGGGATCAATGGAAACTACTTTTCGGTAGTCCAAACAGTCATGAACAATGTCCCATACTGTGCGATGCGAAAGAAGGAATTTGTCTTGCAGGAGACGCAGTGTCTCGCGGCGATCAAGGGAAAGCACTTTTCGGTAGTCGAAACGGTCATGAACAATGCCTCATGCTGCGTTATGCGAAAGATGGAATTTTTCTTGCAGATTAAGCAGTATCTCGCAGTGATAAAAAGAAAGCACTTTTCGGTAGCATAAACGGTCATGAACAACGTCCTATGTTCTGCCATGCGAAAGATGGATGGTTTCCTGCAGGTGATGCAGTGTCTCGTTGCGATCAAAGGAAATCCCTTTACGGTAGTCCAAACGGTCATGTACAATGTCTGATGCTGAGCCATGCGATAGATGGAATTTTTCTTGTAGGTGATCTCACAGCGATCAACGGAAACCACTTTTCTTTAGTCCATACGGTTATGAGCAATGTCTCATGCTGTACCATGCGAAAGATGAAATTTTTCTTGCAGGGGATGCAGTGTCTCGCGGAGATCAAAGGAAACCACTTTTCGGTAGTCCAAAATTTATGAACAATGTCTCATGCTGTGCCATGCGAAAGATGGAATCTTTTTTGCAGGTAATCCCACAGCGATCAAAGGAAAGCACTTTTCGTAGTCCAAACGGTCATGAATAATGTCTCATGTTGTGCCATGCGAAAGATGAAATTTTTCTTGCAGGTAATGCAGTGTCTCGCTGCGATAAAAGGAAACTACTTTTCGGTAGCCCAAACGGTTATGAACAATGTCTCATGCTGAGCCATGCGAAAGATGGAATTCTTCTTGCAGATTAAGCAGTATCTCGCAGTGATAAAAGGAAAGCACTTTTCGGTTGTCCAAACGGTCATGAATAACGTCCTATGTTCTGCCATGCGAAAGATGGAATTCTTCTTGCAAGTAATGCAGTGTATCAAGGCGATCAAAGGAAACCACTTTTCGGTAGTCCAAACGGTTATGAACAATGTCTCATGCTGTGCCATGCGAAAGATGGAATTTTTCTTGCAGGTGATCTCACAGCGATCAAAGGAAAGCACTTTTCGGTAGTCCAAACGGTCGTGAATAATGTCTCATGCTGTGCCATGCGAAAGATGAGATTTTCCTTGCAGGTGATGCAGTGTCTCCTTGGCGATCAAAGGAAATCATGTTTCGGTAGTCCAAACGGACATGAACAATGTCTCATGCTGTGCAATGCGAAAGGTGGACATTTTCTTGCATATGATCCAGTGTCTCGCGGCGATTAAAGGAAAGCCCTTTCCGGTAGTCCAAACGGTCATTAGCAATGTCCCATGCTGTGCGAAGCGAAAGATGGAATTTTTCTTGCAGGTGTTGCTGTGTCTCGCGGTGATCAAGGAAATGCACTTTTCGGTAGTGCAAATGGTCATGTACAATGTTTCATGCTGTGCCATGCGATAGATGACATTTTTCTTGCAGGTGATCTCACAGCGATCAAAGAAAAGCACTTTTCGGTTGTCCATACCGTCATGAACAATGTCTCATGTTGTACCATGAGAAAGATGGAATTTTTCTTGCACGTGACGCAGTGTCTCGCGGCGATCAAAGGAAAGAACATTTCAGTAGACTAAACGGTAATGAACAATGTCTCATGCTGTGTCATGAGAAAGATGGAATTTTTATTGCAGATGATGCAGTGTCTCGCGGCGATCGATGGAAACCACTTTTCGGTAGTTCAAACAGTCATGAACAATGTCCCATACTGTGTGATGCGAAAGAGGAATTTTTCTTGCAGGTGACTTAGTGTCTCGCGACAATCAAAGGAAAGAACTTTTCGGTAGTCTAAACGGTAATGAACAATGTCTCATGATGTGCCATCAGAAAGATGGAATTTTTCTTGCAGAAAACCCAGTGTCTCGCGGGGATCAATGGAAACTACTTTTCGGTAGTCCAAACAGTCATGAACAATGTCCCATACTGTGCGATGCGAAAGAAGGAATTTGTCTTGCAGGAGACGCAGTGTCTCGCGGCGATCAAGGGAAAGCACTTTTCGGTAGTCGAAACGGTCATGAACAATGCCTCATGCTGCGTTATGCGAAAGATGGAATTTTTCTTGCAGATTAAGCAGTATCTCGCAGTGATAAAAAGAAAGCACTTTTCGGTAGCCCAAACGGTCATGAACAACGTCCTATGTTCTGCCATGCGAAAGATGGATGGTTTCCTGCAGGTGATGCAGTGTCTCGTTGCGATCAAAGGAAATCCCTTTACGGTAGTCCAAACGGTCATGTACAATGTCTGATGCTGAGCCATGCGATAGATGGAATTTTTCTTGTAGGTGATCTCACAGCGATCAACGGAAACCACTTTTCTTTAGTCCATACGGTTATGAGCAATGTCTCATGCTGTACCATGCGAAAGATGAAATTTTTCTTGCAGGGGATGCAGTGTCTCGCGGAGATCAAAGGAAACCACTTTTCGGTAGTCCAAAATTTATGAACAATGTCTCATGCTGTGCCATGCGAAAGATGGAATCTTTTTGCAGGTAATCCCACAGCGATCAAAGGAAAGCACTTTTCGTAGTCCAAACGGTCATGAATAATGTCTCATGTTGTGCCATGCGAAAGATGAAATTTTTCTTGCAGGTAATGCAGTGTCTCGCTGCGATAAAAGGAAACTACTTTTCGGTAGCCCAAACGGTTATGAACAATGTCTCATGCTGAGCCATGCGAAAGATGGAATTCTTCTTGCAGATTAAGCAGTATCTCGCAGTGATAAAAGGAAAGCACTTTTCGGTTGTCCAAACGGTCATGAATAACGTCCTATGTTCTGCCATGCGAAAGATGGAATTCTTCTTGCAAGTAATGCAGTGTATCAAGGCGATCAAAGGAAACCACTTTTCGGTAGTCCAAACGGTTATGAACAATGTCTCATGCTGTGCCATGCGAAAGATGGAATTTTTCTTGCAGGTGATCTCACAGCGATCAAAGGAAAGCACTTTTCGGTAGTCCAAACGGTCGTGAATAATGTCTCATGCTGTGCCATGCGAAAGATGAGATTTTCCTTGCAGGTGATGCAGTGTCTCCTTGGCGATCAAAGGAAATCATGTTTCGGTAGTCCAAACGGACATGAACAATGTCTCATGCTGTGCAATGCGAAAGGTGGACATTTTCTTGCATATGATCCAGTGTCTCGCGGCGATTAAAGGAAAGCCCTTTCCGGTAGTCCAAACGGTCATTAGCAATGTCCCATGCTGTGCGAAGCGAAAGATGGAATTTTTCTTGCAGGTGTTGCTGTGTCTCGCGGTGATCAAGGAAATGCACTTTTCGGTAGTGCAAATGGTCATGTACAATGTTTCATGCTGTGCCATGCGATAGATGACATTTTTCTTGCAGGTGATCTCACAGCGATCAAAGAAAAGCACTTTTCGGTTGTCCATACCGTCATGAACAATGTCTCATGCTGTACCATGAGAAAGATGGAATTTTTCTTGCACGTGACGCAGTGTCTCGCGGCGATCAAAGGAAAGAACATTTCAGTAGACTAAACGGTAATGAACAATGTCTCATGCTGTGTCATGAGAAAGATGGAATTTTTATTGCAGATGACGCAGTGTCTCGCGGCAATCAAAGGAAAGAACTTTTCGATAGACTAAACGGTAATGAATAATGTCTCATGCTGTGCCATGAGAAAGATGGAATTTTTCTTGCAGGTGACGCAGTGTCTCGCAGTGGTAAAAGGAAAGCACTTTTCGGTAGTCCAAACGGTCATGAACAACGTCCTTTGCTCTGCCATGCGAAAGATGAAATTTTTATTGCAGGTAATGCAGTGTATTAAGGTGATCAAGGGAAACCGCTTTTCTGTAGTCAAAACGGTTATGAACAATGTCTCATTGTGTGCCTTGCGAAAGATGGAATCTTTTTTGCAGGTGATCCCACAGCGATCAAAGGAAAGCACTTTTCGGTAGTCTAAACTGTCATGAATAATGTCTCATGTTGTGCCATGCGAAAGATAGAATTTTTTCTTGCAGGTAATGCAGTGTCTCGCTGCGATAAAAGGAAACTACTTTTCGGTAGTCCAAACGGTTATGAACAATGTCTCATGCTGACCCATGCGAAAGATGGTAATTTTCTTGCAGATTAAGCAGTATCTCGCAGTGATAAAAGGAAAGCACTTTTCGGTTGTCCAAACGGTCATGAATAACGTCCTATGTTCCGCCATGCGAAAGATGGAATTCTTCTTGTAAGAGATGCAGTGTATCAAGGCGATCAAAGGAAACCACTTTTCGGTAGTCCAAACGGTTATGAACAATGTCACATGCTGTGCCTTGCGAAAGATGGAAGTTTTCTTGCAGGTGATCTCACAGCGATCAAAGGAAACCACTTTTCGGTAGTCCAAACGGTTATGAACAATGTCACATGCTGTGCCTTGCGAAAGATGGAATTTTTCTTGCAGGTGATCTCAAAGCGATCAAAGGAAAGCACTTTTCGGTAGTCCAAACGGTCGTGAATAATGTCTCATGCTGTGCCATGCGAAAGATGGAATTTTCCTTGCAGGTGATGCAGTGTCTCCTTGGCGATCAAAGGAAATCATATTTCGGTAGTCCAAACGGTCATGAACAATGTCTCATGCTGTGCAATGCGAAAGGTGGACATTTTCTTGCATATGATCCAGTGTCTCGCGGCGATTAAAGGAAAGCCCTTTCCGGTAGACCAAACGGTCATTAGCAATGTCCCATGCTGTGCGATGCGAAAGATGGAATTTTTCTTGCAGGTGTTGCTGTGTCTCGCGGTGATCAAGGAAATGCACTTTTCGGTAGTGCAAATGGTCATGTACAATGTTCCATGCTGTGCCATGCGATAGATGAAATTTTTCTTGCAGGTGATCTCACAGCGATCAAAGAAAAGCACTTTTCTTTAGTCCATACATTTATGAGCAATGTCTCATGCTGTACCATGCGAAAGATGAATTTTTTCTTGCAGGGGATGCAGTGTCTCGCGGAGATCAAAAGAAACCAATTTTCGGTAGTCCAAAGTTTATGAACAATGTCTAATGCTGTGCCATGCGAAAGATGGAATCTTTTTTGCAGGTGATCCCACAGCGATCAAAGGAAAGCACTTTTCGTAGTCTAAACGGTCATGAATAATGTCTCATGTTGTGCCATGAGAAAGATAGAATTTTTTCTTGCAGGTAATGCAGTGTCTCGCTGCGATAAAAGGAAACTACTTTTCGGTAGTCCAAACGGTTATGAACAATGTCTCATGCTGACCCATGCGAAAGATGGTATTTTTCTTGCAGATTAAGCAGTATCTCGCAGTGATAAAAGGAAAGCACTTTTCGGTTGTCCAAACGGTCATGAATAACGTCCTATGTTCTGCCATGCGAAAGATGGAATTCTTCTTGTAAGAGATGCAGTGTATCAAGGCGATCAAAGGAAAGCACTTTTCGGTAGTCCAAATGGGCGTGAATAATGTCTCATGCTGTGCCATGCGAAAGATGGAATTTTCCTTGCAGGTGATGCAGTGTCTCCTTGGCGATCAAACGAAATCATGTTTCGGTAGTCCAAACGGTCATGAACAATGTCTCATGCTGTGCAATGCGAAAGGTGGACATTTTCTTGCATATGATCCAGTGTCTCGCGGCGATTAAAGGAAAGCCCTTTCCGGTAGTCCAAACGGTCATTAGCAATGTCCCATGCTGTGCGATGCGAAAGATGGAATTTTTCTTGCAGGTGTTGTTGTGTCTCGCGGTGATCAAGGAAATGCACTTTTCGGTAGTGCAAATGGTCATGTACAATGTTTCATGCCGTGCCATGCGATAGATGAAATTTTTCTTGCAGGTGATCTCACAGCGATCAAAGAAAAGCACTTTTCGGTTGTCCATACCGTCATGAACAATGTCTCATGCTGTACCATGGGAAAGATGGAATTTTTATTGCAAATGACGCAGTGTCTCGCGGCGATCGATGGAAACCACTTTTCGGTAGTCCAAACAGTCATGAACAATGTCCCATACTGTGTGATGCGAAAGATGGAATTTTTCTTGCAGGTGACTTAGTGTCTCGCGACAATCAAAGGAAAGCACTTTTCGGTAGTCGAAACGGTCATGAACAATGCCTCATGCTGCGTTATGCGATAGATGGAAATTTTCTTGCAGGTGATGCAGTGTATTAAGGTGATCAAAGGGAAACCACTTTTCTTTAGTCCATACGGTTATGAGCAATGTCTCATGCTGTACCATGCGAAAGATGAAATTTTTCTTGCAGGGGATGCAGTGTCTCGCGGAGATCAAAGGAAACCACTTTTCGGTAGTCCAAACGTTTATGAACAATGTCTCATGCTGTGCCATGCGAAAGATGGAATCTTTTTGCAGGTGATCCCACAGCGATCAAAGGAAAGCACTTTTCGTAGTCCAAACGGTCATGAATAATGTCTCATGCTGCGCCATGCGAAAGATGGAATTTTTCTTGCAGATTAAGCAGTATCTCGCAGTGATAAAAGGAAAGCACTTTTCGGTTGTCCAAACGGTCATGAATAACGTCGTATGTTCTGCCATGCGAAAGATGGAATTCTTCTTGCAAGGGATGCAGTGTATCAAGGCGATCAAAGGAAACCACTTTTCGGTAGTCCAAACGGTTATGAACAATGTCTCATGCTGAGCCATGAGAAAGATGGAATTTTTCTTGCAGGTGATCTCCCAGCGATCAAAGGAAAGCACTTTTCGGTAGTCCAAACGGTCGTGAATGATGTCTCATGCTGTGCCATGCGAAAGATGGAATTTTTCTTGCAGGTGATCTCACAGCGATCAAAGGAAAGCACTTTTCGGTAGTTCAAACGGTCGTGAATAATGTCTCATGCTGTGCCATGCGAAAGATGGGATTTTCCTTGCAGGTGATGCAGTGTCTCCTTGGCGATCAAAGGAAATCATGTTTCGGTAGTCCAAACGGACATGAACAATGTATCATGCTGTGCAATGCGAAAGGTGGACATTTTCTTGCATATGATCCAGTGTCTCGCGGCGATTAAAGGAAAGCCCTTTCCGGTAGTCCAAACGGTCATTAGCAATGTCCCATGCTGTGCGAAGCGAAAGATGGAATTTTTCTTGCAGGTGTTGCTGTGTCTCGCGGTGATCAAGGAAATGCACTTTTCGGTAGTGCAAATGGTCATGTACAATGTTTCATGCTGTGCCATGCGATAGATGACATTTTTCTTGCAGGTGATCTCACAGCGATCAAAGAAAAGCACTTTTCGGTTGTCCATACCGTCATGAACAATGTCTCATGCTGTACCATGAGAAAGATGGAATTTTTCTTGCACGTGACGCAGTGTCTCGCGGCGATCAAAGGAAAGAACATTTCAGTAGACTAAACGGTAATGAACAATGTCTCATGCTGTGTCATGAGAAAGATGGAATTTTTATTGCAGATGACGCAGTGTCTCGCGGCGATCGATGGAAACCACTTTTCGGTAGTCCCAACAGTCATGAACAATGTCCCATACTGTGTGATGCGAAAGAGGGAATTTTTCTTGCAGGTGACGCAGTGTCTCGCGGCAATCAAAGGAAAGAACTTTTCGGTAGTCTAAACGGTAATGAACAATGTCTCATGCTGTGCCATCAGAAAGATGGAATTTTTCTTGCAGAAAACCCAGTGTCTCGCGACGATCAATGGAAACCACTTTTCGGTAGTCCAAACAGTCATGAACAATGTCCCATACTGTGCGATGCGAAAGAAGGAATTTGTCTTGCAGGGGACGCAGTGTCTCGCGGCGATCAAGGGAAAGCACTTTTCGGTAGTCGAAACGGTCATGAACAATGCCTCATGCTGCGTTATGCGAAAGATGGAATTTTTCTTGCAGGTTAAGCAGTATCTCGCAGTGATAAAAAGAAAGCACTTTTCGGTAGACTAAACGGTCATGAACAACGTTCTATGTTCTGCCATGCGAAAGATGGGATTTTTATTGCAGGTGATGCAGTGTCTCAAGGCGATCAAAGGAAACCGCTTTTCGGTAGTCCAAACGGTCATGTACAATGTCTCATGCTGTGCCATGCGATAGATGGAATTTTTCTTGCAGGTGATCTCACAGCGATCAAAGGAATTCACTTTTCTTTAGTCCAAACGGTTATGAATAATGTCTCATGCTGTGCCATGCGAAAGATGAAAGTTTCCTTGCAGGTGATGCAGTGTCTCGCGGAGATCAAAGGAAACCACTTTTCGGTAGTCCAAACAGTTTATGAACAATGTCTCATGCTGTGCCATGCGAAAGATGGAATTTTTTTTGCAGGTGATGCAGTGTCTCGCAGCGGTCAAAGGAAAGCACTTTTCGGTAGTCCAAACGGTCATGAATAATATCTCATGCTGTGCCATGCGAAAGATGGAATTTTTCTTGCAGGTAATGCAGTGTCTGGTGACGATCAAAGGAAACTACTTTTCGGTAGTCCAAACGGTTATGAACAATGTCTCATGCTGAGCCATGCGATAGATGGAATTCTTCTTGCAGATTAAGCAGTATCTCGCAGTGATCAAAGGAAAGCACTTTTCGGTAGTCCAAACGGTCATGAATAACGTCCTATGTTCTGCCATGCGAAAGATGGAATTTTTCTTGCAGGTGATGCAGTGTATCAAGGCGATCAAAGGAAACCACTTTTCGGTAGTCCAAACGGTCGTGAACAATGTCTCATGCTGTGCCATGCGAAAGATGGAATTTTCCTTGCAGGTGATGCAGTGTCTCCTGGCGATCAAAGGAAAGCACTTTTCGGTAGTCCAAACGGTCATGAATAATGTCTCATGCTGTGCAATGCGAAAGGTGGAATTTTTCTTGCATATGATCCAGTGTCTCGCTTGGCGATTAAAGGAAAGCCCTTTCCGGTAGTCCAAACGGGTGTTAGCAATGTCCCATGCTGAGCGATGCGAAAGATGGAGTATTTTTTCACCTCTGTAGTACTTCATATCATTTTCCTTTTATTTATTTTTTTCGTCTTTGAAGCGAAGTAGGAGTTTGCCGTTAATTCCAAATAATGTTTGAAACAAACGTCAGACACTTTTCGAAGAACCCAACGGCCAGAAGATCCATTTTCCACAATCGTGCGCTAATATGAAAACAAAAGTTTGTCCGCGATGAACATCGAACCCGTGTTCCCTACTCTGGAGTTAGTCGCTCTCCTGAGATACGATTGAATTTATAGCTGCAGATATGTCGTCTTGACACGTTTTCACCTCTGTGGTACATTTTTTTTTGATTGGAGGTTTAACGACCAACGTGAGCAACTCAAATGGGCTATAAGCAGTCGCCCGTCCCTAATTTAGGGTCACTGGTTCCAGGGAAGGGAGAGAGCCAGTGCCGTAAGACAAACACAACATCCATGCCTGACCGGGATTCGAACCCGGACCCCTGACGGACGAATGATCAGAGGCCAACGCGTTAGACCACTGCGCCACCGGGGCGGCCTGTAGTACATCACACCGTCTAGTTGATTTAAGAAATTAAGACGCCAAATACCTACGTCAAAGTCTATATTCCGAACCACAATCAACGATTTCACTGTAAAAGTCATGCATGTTAGTCCAATTTTCTTCAGACTTTTAGCAACAATTCTATCAGGACATTAACACCTTTCATTTCTAATTTTCAATAAATAATATAAATTTTTGTTCCGATATATTGCTGAAAATAATTACCTTTTGATTTGAACTTCTTTAACACTGATATTTAGTAAATGAAACATCCGGTTACTTCGAATTAAGTGAATTCAGTTTTATTTTTGCGTACGGCAAATATAGACTGCTAGCCACCCAAATGCAACACCAAGAAGGAAGCATAGGATTGGCCTGAAATTCGCAGCATGCGTCGCCCGCAAGAGGACATGTAAACGATTAGCATTGCAGGGCATATGCAAATCATATGCGCCTGGCATGCCACCTAGAAGTACTATAAGAAGGGGGCACAAAAGGCGTGGTGCAAGTAGTAAAACTGTGTTGTGCTGCCGGACCTGTGCGTGGGAAAATCCCTGATGCCTTGTCGCAGAATACAGCAGTCATTCCAGCACGTTTCGGAGTTTGACAGAGGACGAATAGTGGCTTATTGCAACAGTCGTTTATCGTACCGAGACATCGGCGCCCGTGTGGGACTACATCCAGCCATAGTGAGGCGCGTATGGATTCGGTGGGTGCAAAAGTGACGGACGGACCGACGTGAGTGATTACCGCAGCCGCGGCACACCACCGAACGAGAGGACAGTCATGTTGTGCGGCGGGCATTGACGGCTCGCACCGCCACATCACGAGCGTTGGCGCAGGAATTAGGGTGTATTGCGCAACAACCTGTGTCAGCACGTACCGTTCGACGTCGTATGCAGGAGCGGGGACTTGTCGCACGGCGCCCATTGCCCCGATTATCAGTGACATTACACCACCGGCAAGTGCGACAGAAGTGGGCCGTTGAACGCCGCACCTGGACTACGGAACGACACGACATTGCCTTCTCTGACGAATCCCGCTTCGGCCTGCAACACCACGATGGTCGGATACGCTTGTGGCGGCACCGCGGCGAGAGACTGTATGACGCCTGCATTATGCATCGCCATACCGGTCCGTCGCCTAAAGTTATGGTTTGGGGCGCAATTGGATATGACACCCGCACCCCTCTGGTACGCATCGCCGGTAAACTCAACAACCACCGCTACATCTCCGAAGTTTTGGAACCTGTAGTCCTCCCTTACCAGCAGGAACTGCCAGGGCCCACGTTTCAAAAGGACAATGCGCCCGCACGTGGCACTGATCGTGCAATAACTCTTCAAGGCCCACCAGGTGTCACTGCTGCCGTGGCCTGCCTGTTCCCCAATATGTCGGCCATCGAACACGTCTGGTTGCTGATCCGCAACCGAGTGCCCCGGCAAGTACCACCCAAGGCTACGCCTGTTGAACTGTGGCAACGTGTGGAAGCAGCTTGGTCCGATGAGACTCTCATACTAAAGAACTAATAATCTGCACCTAATGTGAACATGACAAGAGAACCTCCTGAATGGCATGCGCTGTGAAAGTCACAGCAAAAGAGGTATCGTTCGTGAATCATACCAAAACGTGGCTTCAAATTATTAATTATTAGCACAGCAGTCAGTCGTCTCTGAGTTTCATGTATTTTACTGTTTCTCACGTAACACTAATCACATCAGAAAGCTCGAAAATTACATCACAATGCAGCAGGAATAGAACGATTTTCTTTCCAGTATGCAAACGTTATACCCCCAGGACGATGAAGTCCCGAGAATCTGAATAATAGGAACCAAAAAAGTCTGTGATCTACGCCAGTCTAAACAAATTCCGCTTCATCGTGGCCTAGTTAAGTGAATCTCCATTTCTCAGGGGATTTGTGTGCAGGAAATTTTTTTCACATAATGCATGGAAATACGTCTGAAGTATTTCCATATATTATGTGAAGAATATTTCTTTCACACTATTTACTTGCGATAAAATTAGTTTCCTTTTTTGTTATCTGGCAACATGTGCTAAAAAACTAATAAGCTGGAGGAAATTTGAAGATAATCGAATTGAATTGCTAAATCTGAAGAAGTAACGCATTTTATCGGAATTATGTGGAATTACGATTTTCCATTGAAATGTTGTCAAGTTTTAATATATCTGTTTAACACATATCGAGCTTCGTCGACATCACTGTGTTAAATGAAAAAGAATTATTCTTACAAAAACGTTTAATGCACATATATTTATAAAAATTATGTCGTTCAATATGTGTTGTTTATAGATTTCACTAAATATTGTAAAATTATATCCTTTTCTCAGAAGCAGCAAGGAAAATTTGACTAACGATATCCCGCTCATAATACCTAGTCATCAAAACAATTCTTTCCGGAACTTCCGTTACATTGTGACATTACTGACTGTCTGATACAGAAAACAATGTGTTTTTTTAGTGTCATAATCATCGTATAATATTGATTCATGAAGTTTTGATATTTGCGACTGTTCCTGCCGAATCATTATCGACAGAACAATCAACATATTGCCGGAAATTATCACGAGACTCCTTCATGTTTCTGCCGTTGCATCTGTTCAATTTGTCCAACTTGCAAAGACACGCTCAAACGACTTCTTTAAAAATCCACTAAAACGTTACACTTCTACAAAAGCATTTAGATACAGCTGATAACTGCGAAAACGCATTGTTATTTCTTTCTAAGAAATATAAAAACAATGAATTCTGAACTGATGATTTCACAATTCCTTTAGTAATTTATAACACACATTATTAATACAAATATTCAAAATATATATGCACCAGCAATGCATTCGCACAGAGAGAATATATTCATAAAGTTGTTTTTCGTACCTTGAAAGGTCTTCCTCGAGTTCCGAGGAAATGTTTGTACTTCTGATTTGTTTTTGCACTGCTACGCGGGAAGTATACATTAAATCAGATTAAGGTCTTATTTTTTTAATGGTACTTTGGGCGGAAACCTTTAATGTTCTTATGAGGCCCAAAGAATTGGGCAACGAAAATATTGGAACAACGTGCGTATTCCCATGCTTAATACTGCTTGTAAAAGTGAATTGTGAGATTTGGGTAAACGGCATGTATCACCAGATTTTTTTGAAAAGAGTATACATGTTTTTTATTATATATTTTAATTGTGCCAGAATTTTTTGGTTCGTCACTAAACCAAAGAATTTTTAACAAAACTGATTTCCTTAATTTTTTAGAAAACTAGAATATAAATAAAAAATTACGTTCTGTTATTTTAAGAGTTGTAGATAAACTGTCCTAATCGGTGTAACCTCATACGTTGTTATTAGAGGTTACGGTAGTTTAAAGATAAGAATTCGAAAAAACAATTGCGAATATTATGTACCTACCAAAGAGATAAACAGAAAGTAAACCGATTTCTTCTTGATCACACTATTTATGGCGGTTACGAGAAAATAGAAACACACAAGAACTTTATTATGTAATCGGAGCTGAAAAATTCACGCATTGATTTTGAACATGGAAAAGAACTTTTTATTTAATGGAAGTTTAATTACTAATGGTAAAGATATTTACATACAATCCATTCCTAGAAAATCCGAATTTCCTATGCAAATACTGTACAGCCGAGCCGGTGGCGCAGTGGTCTAAGCGATGGCTTGTGATCACTCGTCCAAAAGCTGTCGGGGTTCGAATTCCGGTGATGCATGTATGTTGTGTTTGCCTTACGAAACTGGCTCTCTCCCATCCTTGGAACCAGTGACCCTGAACTAGGGACGGGCGACTGCTTATAGCCCATTGAGTTGCTCACGGTGGTGTTTAAGCCTCCAATAAAAAAATACTATACTAGAGTGAGGAACGAACTTTCGTATTTTTTTATGATTTCTAAATACAGTCACATAATTCGTAAGTAAAATTGTAAATATAATCACTTGGTTAAATATTATATTTCCAGATATCATATTTCTAACAAGGATGCTTTAAAAATCTATTGACCTCACCTCTTTATGTTCCAATTCTAATCTCATGTTTTACCGCAGGAATTGCGTGATCACATCATTGTAAAATGAGTGACTTTTCTTCAGTTCTACCAGCAGTGCTTTTTCGAACACGAGTAGAGGTAAGCCGCATCCTCTACAACAGGTGCATCGCAGGAAAAGATCTTTCCTGTGTTTGCGTTGCTCTACATTCGCTTTATCGCAGAAAACTAGCGTTCGACTGTAGCGATGGAAATCGGAATCGTCATGACCAATTCCGCTAATTGTAAGTTTCTTTGAATGCACATCGAAGTTGTATGAATTTTACAAGCTGGTGCACTGGTTTCTTTGCAAATTCATGAAAAAAAAGAGGACTTTTAGTTCATTTTTTAAGCAAACGTTGTCGAAAAGAGGCCCGTAGAAATATTTTAATTTTTCTAGGATCCCATCAGGATAATCTTTGCATACTGATCATATTTTACGTTACAAAGCATTTGAAAAAATTCAAATTTACAAAGCGAGGAATATCTTTCTTCCATCTCCAGGCATATGTCGTCGACTATTTCCTGCTTTAATCGAAGACATGAGCTTTTCGCATCTTCTCCACATGTTTTTCTTCTTTTAGGCTTTGATTCATAAATCACATGCCTTTCTTTTGCTACAGAAACCCAAATGTCATCAAATCCATGCTCCTGATTATTGCTAAGCTGTTTCACAGTGTCATGCACTTTTCACAACAATACAATATGTCATACCATGAATTTTGTAATATATTATTCAAGACATCAGTATAGGCAAACAGTTTAGAAAACAATTTCTGGAAACAAAGTGGTCCTAAAATTTTGCACGAAATACAAAGACCCACGTTCTTTGATTGCAGCATCCACGTCCCATTAACCAGAAAATTCCACAATATGATAAAAAATTCAATAAGTTGATTTCTGTGACACTTTACAGTGTTCGGTAAACGGGAAGTGAAGTTCCACCTGGTTGGTACGACTGACGGAATTTTCTAAGCAAAAAATCTTGCAAAGCATGTATTCTTTTTGATGATTTAGAAAAGTAGACTGCTAATCCACTCGTTGTTCGGAAAAAATGCCCGACATTCACTGATATTCGAGAGGCTTTGCTTCAGAACTAATTTCAAAGCATGGGCGTAGCAATGCGTAAATATTGCTAAAGGGTAAGCTTTAATAATGTTTCTCTGCAACCCGTTAATATGTCCACTCATTACACAAGCACCATCATAAGTTTGCCCAACCAACTTATCCTTAATATTAAATTCCTCAACTGTATTTATAACATGTTTAAAAAGACCACTAGAAGTTCTGTCATCACTTACGTCGGTAAAACCGATGAACCTTTGGTGTATTTTCCCATTATGAACAAAACGTAAAATAGTGGATGGTTGGGATTTTGTCGTGACACGTGACATCGGAAGTTTCATCCAGGAGAATTGGCACAAATGTGGTTGAAGTAATTTCTCTCTTTATAGCATCTTTAACCACATTGAATTTAACGTTAATGATATCATTCTGTACAGTGTAAGAAGTTCCTCGAAATACAGTCGACGATTATTAATGACTGTTTAAAACAGGGTCACACTCACAGAGCACATTTAAAAAATCGATATAATTGCCCTGATTGCATGAATCTTCAGACTCGTCATGACTTCTGAAAGGAAGTTCTTGCTAAACCAGTTATCATACAGCATCAATTATTATTTTCAAGATGTCTCTATTTTTCTTCACTTCTTCATTATGACGTGTTATTTCAATTTATCTCTGCTTGCTAATGAGACTCTCAATTCTTCGTGTTCCAATTACCTTGTGATTTAGAAAAGACTGCACGTGTACCTGGGAGCGCTCATCTTTTTGCATAGCTGTGGCAAAATGATTAAGATCGGAATAACCGTTCTTATTCCAAACACTTTTCTATTTGGAAAACAGAAAACAAGCCCAACGAAAAAGTCTTGACCTCACTTTATATCCAGTTAACCATTCTACTGTATGGTATTGTGAAACAGAGAAATGTCTCTTGTACTCTGTTCTTTTATCTTTATGCTTGCACTGTAAGTTTGGAAGAGACGGACGAGACTTACCTTCCTCAACTGTATTTACACACTCTGGAAAAGCTCTAGACAAAAATTGGACACTTAGTAAATCGTCAACACTGTTCGCCATCCTATATGTGTAACAAAAATTCTAATTCCAGTTTTAAATCTGTGCTGATCAACACATCGATTCATACTGCAACGAAAAAACAAGAAAACAACTAGCAGTAGAACATTGAACTGTATGATGAGTCTACGCGATTATGAACGGAAATAAAAGTGACCAGTGGTGCTTTTTTAGGCACGCACACCCTGAACAGTTTTTAGCCGTGCGTTGAAACCACGACAAAATAAAAACGTGCCCTGCAACGCCATCTGGGCCGCTTTAAATCGCAGCTTCATTACGTACCTACGTGTCCGCTGTTTATACAGCACACCTGCAGATGCAAATATTACTTATTATGTTTTGTTTGCTCAACAAAGCAACGTACCTTCTCTTTACGAAAGCATTGAATAAGGGAATTGATTTTAGCTACCACGCGAAGCTTCAGGACAAACTTTGGCGAGTTTTTTTATCCAAAAAAATAATATAACAGCAACTAGCAACAACGCTGAACTGTGTTACGCCATGGGATTGCAAGCGATGCTTTTTCTGGAAAGCACAAGTTGAGAGATCAGCTGTAATGCTTGGGAAAATAAAAACGTGACCTGCAGCGCCATATAGGGAGCACTTGTACCACTGTTGCTTGGGCATCATCGGATTGCAAGTAGTGTTCTTTTGGCCAGCACACCCTGAGAGATCAGCTGTAATATTTGAACCACATGGAAATGAAAACGTGACTTGCAGCACTCCTGTATATTGCCAATTGTCCGGTCGGGCTTAACCGAGATTGAGTCCCCAAGAATAGATACCAACCGGAAGTTGTTCCTCATGGGTTTGGAATTAAGGAGCTGAAAAATCACAGTTGGAAAGTCCCGCTTGGGGATGTTTTACAGCAGACACACCTTGGTGATCACAAAGGAATCTGTGAGAGCAGCTTTTGAAAATATTCCCTGACACTATCGACCGGTACACCCACTCCCAGTCCTTTGCTGACAATTTGAGCGGTTTTCCAGTCGGTAGGGTAAAGGTGAAGAACTAGGTTTCAAAGCTTTTTACTGCAGTCTTCAAGGAGAGATGTCAACCGCCGATAATACTCACATTTATGGTGGTACGGTCCCTTACCATTTTACCGCCGATTCCTAAAGATCCGTCTATATTCTTTCATTCATCAGAGGCCACTTGCTGATTCCCTTACACACCACTGGAGGCACCCTTTTGGACACGTTACATGATAAACATTTCGCAGGGTCTAAAATGATATTCACCTGCTCAGCGATAACGGATACGCTTGAATTGTCCTCTGACATCTCTACGCACAGAGGGTTGGACTGGTGCTCAATGTCGGCCTCGGTTAGGTTTACCAGCTATTCATTTTCGATGAGAGAAGGAGTCATTTCCATCCTTGGCCTCTTGACTTCTTCGCAGGAGCCTCGAGAACCGAAGTGGATGGCTCTGTCATAGTTTTGGGCTGCGCTATACCCTTACTTCCCAGTAACATCAGCCTGCCAGAAGAATATTTAGATACTTTTGGTTGGGAAAGGTATTTAGCCCACAGCAGTAACCGCTGCATATGTTGGCCTATGCAATGATTCAGTGACTTCAACCCCATTCTTCGGCTCTTCCGCAGTATATCGGGAGACATCCTGTACTGAGTCTTCACTGCCACTTTCAGTATCACTCGACTCTATGGACACACTTGGTCTGGAGACCAGAGATAATCTACCAGGTGTCAGAACATCCTCAACAGATGAATTCCACAATTGATCCTCATCACTCATGGCATGTGCCGCCTTGTCCTTCTGCTGGGAGTCCAATTGCACTGCAGAGGGAAGCCAGGATGCTGCTCATTAGACCATGACAGTCCGAGCTTTCATGAGGTCCTAGGGTCATGAGAGAGAGAGGAGGTCCTTTGCTTTATTCACGACAGCAAGAGCAGTTGCTGCTCTTTGGCTGCAGACAGATGAGATTCGCTCTAAGAAGGTCATCATCTCAGAGTTTTCTTGTGAGGCGGCCATATGTGAGCTGCTACAACTCCGTACAATAAAGTGTGTTTGCCTTAAGACAACTCTGTACAATAAAGTACAAAAATATCACAGCAATATATCACTAGAAAATTAATGGACAGAAATACACTCTAGGCCCTAGCAAAAGCTCTAATAATTATTCTGCTATTATAGATGCCTAACGCTATTCTTTGTATTAGAGCTCCACTTTGAAACCTAGTACCTGAAACCTAGCACTAAGTTCTAACGCTAAACAAAATAAAAACTACAGCATAAAATGAGTTCCACAAATGAACTACGACACCGTACACCACTGCCTCCCTTCTATCTATTATAATCGATGTAGAGAAGAATTGCTATGAGCACTAGCCAAAAATACTTAACTCCTATATTACAACGGCAGAACAGCTATAGAAGAACCTAACTAACTGCCCATCAAAATATGGTTCCTAACACTATATGAAACACATTCTAACACCTAGCTAGCTCCAAAAGACGATCAACAAAAATAAAAATTTCTGGAGATTAAACAAAACAACAAAATAAATTTTAACGAAAAGCTTACCTTGCTGACGTCTTCTTCTTTACTTGCAATGGAAATAGCGACAAAAAACACTAACTTGCTGCAGCAAATCTGAGCCCAATTGAAGGAAAATACTAAACTATTTGGCTGTAGCGAATCAGTCTAAATTAACACAAAACATTATTGGCTGGTGCAAATCACAGACCAATTTAAATAACCACAAAACACTTGCACGATAGGACACACAACACTTAAAGTATGAAACACACATCACAGCCCAAAAGATACACTACACCTTCACAACGGTGAGTTGAAACACTCCTAAGATTTGAAGAAAGCAAAGGAAATAAGCACATAGAGATTAAGAGATTAACTCCACAAAATCCAATTATCGCTGACCTTCCTTGCTGGGACGTCACGGGAAGCATACAGCATGACCTTGAGACTAGCACAAGCAGATGATTACACGTCTGTTTACAACCAAAGCAGGAAGTAGACTAAATTTGAGTACGAATTTCCATCAATGGATTATTTGTATTTAAGGGTTTTAAAGGACTAAATTTATCTGCTCACTTGTCTCAAAAGGTGCTCAAGAACTACTTTTATTTACTAACGTATTTTAAAGGAGGGGTGGCTTGCAACACTAATATAATCCGAGACTTTGAACCTGCACCAGGGTGACTATTCGCGCAAGTTATCCATTCTGTTGGCCTTCTTTTTATCGGACGTGTCAGAACTTGTTGAAATCTGTTGATTTTTAGAGAATCCATGATTACTGCAGAAAGTGCACGTCTTGTAAGATTTTTCAAGTTCACAGTTAGGTAGAAGGCATCTGGAAAACATCCACAAGGAAAAGACGTAAATGTTGCAATTCATTTTTACCTTTTTTCTTTCTTTTATAGAAGGTGATATTTTGAAAATTTAGGTTTTTGACGAAATCCTCTATTTACCCTATTTTGCGTTTCGCATGACATTCCCAATTAGTGTGAGTACTTATTTTTACATAATGAAATGGAAAAATTCTAATATACGTACATAATTTAAAAGAAATTTTGTATTCAAATAAAATTGTAATATAATTTTTTTTTCTCCGACTATATTCGATTTTCGATCAAACCGAAGCCGTTGGTCAAGTAAATCTATTAATAAGCAGTTGGTCAAATAAATAACAATAGCTCGAACAGTTGAAGGGAAATTAATACCAATGACACCTTAATCTTTGTAAAGAGCGCTTTTTGTAGTTTTAAAATGACTCTTGAATAGACTACGACAAATCATCGAAAACTGCGGGATAAAATACAGCAGTTCGTTTTGTTTCAGTCTATTTAATGTGCATCATCTGTAACAATTTTTAAGGCTTCCTTATACAAGTTATTTACAAGCAGCGAAGCGACCGCAGTTATGAAGGGGTATGTTATTCTAATTCTGTACTTGCACGTGGAATTTACAGGATAATTTATTTAGGAAAAAGGTTTGTTTTTCAATACCTTAAGAACCTTCGCATTACAACAAGTATTTTGTTTCAGTAGGAGTCAAAGATCTCATTTAATAACTCCATTCCGTTGTGCACGTTTTTGTTCTACATAAATTCCTCTAGTGTGTAGCACTCGTTTGGAAAATACAACTGTTGCTATCTTCTTGAAGCAGCCAGCACCTATTGTTGTAGCCGTATAGGTACCTGTACGAAGAAATGGAGTTCCGTATTTGAAGTACGGAACATTTTCAAAGGAGCATATATTTACCGTACTTTGATTTTGAATGTTAGGGGAAACCTAAGTTTTGCTAGAATGTATGATGCTTATTTTAACGATTTAAAATGTCGGAATATCTCGTGCACTGACCAACAAATTCGTAAACACAATACATAGGACCTGAAATTGGTTTGCTTGCGTCGAACAAAAACAAACTTTGCTACGGCATTTCCTGAGCTGAAATACCCTCCGGTTATTCAATGATATAGAAGCAGAACAATTCAATACCCACGAAACTTGAAGTGTTTTTGTGGGACCCCAATGAAATACTGATACATAGTGCGTTTGTAGAGATGCTCATTCAATTACGTAACATATCGGGGACATTCGGGTTCAGAACCTGAAGTACACTAGAATTTGCAGTGTTATTTTTTATGAAGATATATATCACAATGTTTTCCGATTTACAGAAATGTCCCTTTCAACACAGTATGGTATGTGAGCAAAGAAATGATGACACTGCCAAGGCAGAAAAACGAACAAGTTGCTCAGATACAGAAGCAGAACGATTCGTAATTTATCGAGGCCTCTATGTAAAATTGTTAAATAGCGACCATCACTAATCTAAACGACAACAAGAACAAGGCTCATAGACATGAAAATCTTTAAACCTACAATCTTAAGTTGAATATTTATTCGGCTTATAAGATAACTGAAAACGCAATATAATCAACTGATATGTTTTGAAATTGCGTAAATTTTGCTTTGATTTGTAGATTATTGCACCGTAACTTGTATTATAAGCCAAAAATTCACTCAACACTTTGCCATCAACTTTCCGTGGGTTGTTCTTCAGTATCATACAACGTTTTTGTAATCGTTTAAATGACAGAGTAATAATAATTGAAAATATATCTCTTGTTCGTCATGCATGAATTATGAGTGTTTCGGCTTCCTCGAAATTCTGCAAGAATTAAATTGAAGTTGTTTGCAAGGAAAATCGGAATATAGAATTATGAATTTATCTAAAAAGTTACTTCAGAAATCGAAATATCTAAGAAAAATTGTTAATAAATTTAGGAAAATAAAATTGCAATCAACTATTTGTTGAAGGAATGCTTTTCGACCTTGAATTTTTTGTTATCCTGAAAAACATGATTTTAATAATTTCGAAGTCATCTAAAAACTCATCTGATACCTCGGCACTAAATTTAATAAATTATTTAACCGTTTGTTAATATAGTTTCAAAATGTCAAATGTTCATTTTTGAAACAAGAACATATCAAGCGTGGTTTACTCAAATGAAATCTGTTATCAAACTGAACAAATCTATTTATAGGATCCGAAAACTTAGCATGGAATTCAACCAATAGTTTCCCCATTAACAACTTGCGTAGATACTGGCGCCTGACAACAACATTTTTGCCGTCTTGGTCAATCCAAATATTTCTCTACTTTTTTCTAAACAGTTTTTGCATAGCAAGGTCAGGTAACACTCGAGAATGATTTTAGGACACCCGGCGATTACCCCGGCAGTCCACTACCCTCCCGTGATTAGAATATACAATACGTCATACATTATATAATGAGAGCACCAGATACACATTTTCATGCATTTTTTCAATTACATCGCTTTGCGATGCTTAGTGTTATTAACTTCTTTCACAAAGCAAAATGTAACTATTGTTTGTCGTACTTTTGGTAAACTTACAGTCATAATTATTTTTACTTAAAAATCCTGTGAAATACTCTTGCTTACCTGAGATAGTGCTAATCGTGAGTGAGGTAATTCGTGCCTTTCCTGATTTCTGTATTCACAGTGTTATTTATTAAGCGGCACAGCAGCAAAGATTTTCAAGGTGGAGCAGCAAAATTGGCTTAGATTCAGTAGACAAAACAAATATCTGTACTTTAAAAAAAGTAAATACCGCCGCTGTTTTAGAAATTTCGCGACGCCCTTGCTTTCCTAGCTCTCAGCGCGAGACGTGTTGAACACAAAAATACGAAATTTACATCGTTTGTAGAGAATTGTTTTTTGCCATGCTCTCAAGAAATTCCTGCGGGCACTTACATTTTTTGTGCACTTATATTTTTTGTTCTTTCTAGGGAAATTTTTGTAATCTTTTAATTTCTTGAATGGTGACTGCAAATAATGCAGTACATTTATTCTCTAAATGATCATTTTCCTCAAAAAGTTTAAAAGGAAAATTAAAGAAAAATCTTTAGGATCGTAAGTGAAAATTAATCCTAAGTAAAATCCTTAGCATCGAAAGTAAAAATAAATCTTAAGAAAAATCCTTAGGATCGTAAGTAAACGTAAATCCTAAATAAAACCTTTAAGATCGTAATTAAAAATAAATCCTAAGTAAAATTCTTACGATCGTAAGTAAAAACAAATCTTTAGTAAAATCTTTAGGATCGTAGGTAAAAGTTAATCCTAAGTGAAATCCTTAGCTTCGTAGGTAAAAGTAAATCCTAAGTAAAATCCTTTTGATCCATGACTTTTGGGGTGGGCCTAAAAATGAATCTTGATCCATGACTTTTGGGGAGGGCCTAAAAATGAATCTTGATCCATGTGCAATTATTTACTCTTTTTCGTATTTGATAAATTCTTCATACTATATTACGAAGAGTAATGTAAATAATTCACATATAATTAACTCTTATTTAAGATCTTCAAAAGAGAATTGAAAGTCGCAAATACTAAGATTGAACGGTTGACTCTTAATTGTACATTGAACAAAAGGACATTGCAAACATATTTCTGATTAAAAGTACAGAAGAAAGTAGAAGCGTATTTTACAAAACAATTTGAAAAAATAAATAATTTTTTAGATGATCCACAGCTGAATACGTTTTCTGGGCAACTGAGGTCGTGACATTAATAAGGCTGTATATTCTGTAAGATATTATGCTTAATATTTTATCGAATATATCGTTATGAATTTAACTACTATCACTAAAATGGTGCTTAATGTAATTACTAACGCTAAAACTGTAAAGAAAATTATTAAAAGTAAAAAAAATGTTTATAATAACAGAAAGCCTGGAATTGCGTTTAATGAGGTGGGGGGGGGGTGTTACGTTATAGCACACACATTATGGAGCACGTGGAGGGATCTGACGCATAAGTGTGTTAAAGAAAAGGTAGAACCTCCGGACTGGAAACGTCGAGCAATACGGTTGAAAGAGTTAAAGCGATTTTCTTTGCACAATACCTAATAACACTTCCCACCTGAGGAACAAATTGCTGGTAGATGATTTGAAAGCACCATTTGTCTAAGTAAAAATAAAAGAAGAATAAAAGACAGAACTACGTAGAATAGTGGAAACTTTAATAAAATATACAAACACAATAAACAAATTTCTTTGTGCCTTCTTTTTATCTAACCGCTTTTTCCTCAACACATTGTAAACCAGAACATCAAGAAACCACAGGAAATTTGCCGTCATGTCAGGACAAATGAAAATTTCTGTGTTGCTCGTTTTTTTAATTTCGGCCACGTGGATCCCATGCGCTAATAAATTTCTGATGGCACTCAACGTGTCACCTAGAAGGCAAAAACCACCTCAAGAAATACAGCACTAAAAATATAATGTATATAATTTCATTATTACTTTGTACTCTGAATTTCAGAGTTTTCTGCTGCAAGTTTCCAAGGTTCTTTTAATTTTTTTTTCAAAAACGTGCATTCAGAAAATCTGCTGAAAAATTAGCAATCAGAATTAGTGTTAGCGCGAAAATCTCTGCTGTACCTGCCAAGGACCGAAAAGGTATACTGTTATTTCTTTGAAAGGGCGAATTCTTCTTTTGCCCAACTTTTTGGGAGGCAATGTAAGCAAATATAAAATGAGTTTACGAAGTAAGCAGTGAAATGGCATTGTGCCATAGTTTCGTTTACCTTCGGTGGCGCAGTGGTCCAAGTGTCTAGCCATTCGTCTGAGATAGGTTCCGGTTGGAATCCCACTGAGGCATACATGTTGTCTTTGTCTTAGGGCGACTGACTCTCTCCTTTCCTTAGAAGCAGTGACTTTAAATTTGGGACAGGCGATTGCGTATAGCCCGGTGTCTTCCCGCTGTGCCTTTGACTGTTATGTCTTTATCCGTTGTACCTAATATTGGGGTCATTAGCGGTTTTAAAATGCGGAGACAAAATTTCAGACAGAGAGGAAGTCACGCTTCGCATTTTCCCGCTATGCCTTATATTGCAGGCATAAAATGAAGACAATTTGCCGGCTGGAAAGGAAAAGTATACCTTTCAAGGCAGACTCACCTTATTTGTCTCTTCTGTTAGCGTCGTGCAAATGTGTGAAAGAATAGACCAGACTCGCTCTGAGCATTCCATCGACGTGAATCATTTTATCCCAGCGATTTTTAATTTTATTTTTGTTTACGCGGATTTCTTGGAAAATTGTTATTTTCTTCCGCAAATTTTCATTTGGTCCACGGAGTACCTAAGAACAAACTAAAATTGCGTATTAATTGAAGATTTTTGTATGGGTATTATCATGCGGAAACTTGGACAAACTTATCTGAAACCAAATGAAAATTTCCGGAAGAAAATGACAGATTTCCAAGAAAACCGCGTAAACAAAAAGCATTATATTTAATCACTTCAAAAGCATTGCTTTTTTTTTTTTTTCAAAAAAGTTAAACTTATACAATGTGCGTTCCAAAAGTTTCCGGATTGGCTACAACATGGCGCCACTGCCATGCCAGCAAATATGTTTTAGCATTATGTACTGTTACATTTAAATCTTCTGTTAATCAACATTCCCGTGAAAAAACTGATTAAATAACATTCTGTGCTGTAATGTGTAAAGCATAAACATAAATCGTATCGCATTTTGACGAGGTAACATAAGACACATCACAAATGTATCCTGATTTAAAATCGAAGCTGTGGACGCATTATTTTACTATTTTATTCTCACAATTGAGTTATTATGCGCTTTTTTAAATGTCTGAAAAACAATGCCAAAAAATACGGACAAGGAATCATCCATGCACGCAGTGCTACGGTAGCCTTAATTTGAAGAATGAAAACGCGGGTGAGAACATTTCAGCTGTTTCTTCCCTATTCTTAAGTAAAAGTTAGCCGCATACCAATGACTTGATTCCTGCCACAAGAGAGTTTTGGAACAAAAAGACAGTGACAGCTTAACTTTTAAAAATATTATATACTTTAATATTTTAACAATAAACTGAGACTTAGGTATTTTAGTCACTAAAAATGAATAACTTGGAAATATTTAAGTCCTATTATATGCCAAACCATAAATTTAATGATTTTTGTATTTTGTTTTTAATTTTCAATAATGTTGCATATATTTAATTCAACGGGTCGTTTTCTTAATTTCTTTTTAATTAAATTTTTGCAGACATAATCCATGGTACGTTTCTTTCAATATTTTGTATGTAACATTTTTAAATATTGCATCTGCTGCCCAAGTTCTATATCGATTGCAAATCAACAAACGTTGGTTAAACTACTGTAACCGGCTCCCAAATACTTCAAGAAAAGTCGATGTGCTCAGTATAGGTGGAGGTACTATCGAAGGCACTATAATAGTTTTGTCGAAACCAGTACATCGATAGTGCATCGAAAGTTTTACGTTATTCAATGCTGTAAGTGTAAATCCCGATAGTGTAAACAATTCAGTTTCCACCGATCTTGATGACTGGAGCGCTCATTTTCACACAACCTCCTTGTTTTCACCTCATTTATACTTTTGAGCCCTGCCATGTATATACTAATGACACTAATTAAAAGAGTAACGGTGAGGGTATTCGGTTTATGCTCTCTGTTGTTCTTCATGTTAAGTCAAGCTTAAAAAGAAAGTGTACGTTTCAGTCAGATAAAGACGAAGTCAGAAGCGTTGTTTTTCTTGCTTGTACTGGAAGTTTGAAGGTGTGCCAGGTGCTGAAGCAGTTGCTTTTTGAAAGTAAGAATCAGTAATAATGGATACACGTAAAATATCTTTGGTGCGACATTATTTTTCTTCTGGCAAGAAAAAGGTCTACGCAAAATGCAGCATTTTCGGAAACAACTGCAAAACGTCGGGCAATACGTCCAATCTTAGGACAATTTGCAACGACATTATTCAGCCGCTGTCGTTTTAAACAAACCATCCCAGAAAAAAACAACTGAGGATCAGCCCCACTCAAAACTTTATTTATCCAGTTTCTCACGAATTGTTACCACGTTTTTTCTAAACATTATAAAAAAAAATATTTTTGCATACAAATCTGCAGAATTTTCTTCTTTAGCATTTGTGAACGGAAATATAAAACAACCATGCAATACAAACAGAAAATAAGAACTATCCACGTATTAGCTCGTTCTTTAGGCAAAACATTTGTTTCGTGACTTTCGCTCATCGCTCACTCCTTCGGGAGGATATCGTCCAAACGTAGATTCCTCCCCTCCACTTCGGTGGCGCAGTTGTTTAAGGGCTGATTTCTGACCATTCGTCCGATATGAATCCGGATTCGAATCCCGTGATGAATAAATGTTGTGCCTGGATTTGTCTTATAGCACTGGCTTCTTTATCCCTTCCTTGAAACCAGTGGAACTAAATGAGGTACGGGCAAATGCTTACAGCCCATCGAATTGCTCACGGTGGTGGTAAAATCCCAAACAAACAAACAAAAAAAAAGAAAAAGAAAAGGTTAGTTTCAAAGCTTATCAGAGTTTAGCGAAATGTAAGAAAACCTGTTTTCAAAAATAATTTTTAATCCCGTAAAACGAATTTTCTCCCGACAAACTGTGCCAACACACTATCGATAGTTATCGATTCATATTCTTGACTATCGAAAATTATCGATAGTTCTTCACATCTACTGCGCCAAAGGAAGAGTTCGCTGTTACAACTCATAGACGACTGCAAAGTCGTTTTCGAATTTTATTATTCAAAGAAGTGAAGAACATTCTTGCGATTATATGTAATTTATTTTTATTACATTTTACTGAATGCTGCGTAAGTTTCTTTAGGTATCCAAAAATGGTTTGATTCACTTTCAGTAAAATGAACATCCATTCTAAAATTTCAGTAGTATTTTAAAATATGAGGCCAAATTCTGAACGCGTTCCCTTTTCCCATTTTTCTGCCAATATGCACAATAATGACATTTTTGTTAGTTACATTTTATGCTTTTCCTGTTTTCAAAAGATAATGATTATAAGATGGCAATGAAATTTGAAAACCAATTCAACAGTAATTTGCCTTAGTTTCCGCGAATACTTTGAAATGTTATTCCACGTGTTTTCAAGTAACATTTAATGAAAACTGACTTGCTTTCGTGATGGGTGAAAACTAAGATGCGTCGGAATGAAAGTAATGGTGCAAAACGAAAAATCGTGTTAACGTCGAATATTTCTTATTCAATTTATCAGGAATTTGAGTCGCATGTTCACATTTGAATTAAATATGAATTTCCGCCTGAGATATGATCTGCAACTGTTCTTCTCAAGAAAAAGTGATACCATGCATTTCCCAAAAGAGAATGGTTTACGTTTCCTGTTATTAAATGTATTCGACACAATAGGTTATATATATTAATAGTATGTTCAAAAGCAAAATGTGCAAATGTACAAAGCACAAAGTCAGTAAATAAATGAAATGGGGTTTTGATATGCACTTCACAGAAAATAAAAATAATAATAATAATAATAATAGCATTAAATAAACTTTCGTTTAAAGTGTTCTTAAAAATCGCCTAGCGTAAAACTTTCTGAAGTAGAGTAAGAAAATTTAGATAATGAGCTCAGAATGTGTCAAATAAGCCAGCTAAAAACGCAGCTTTAATTAGCAGAAACCTACGTAATGCATTTTTCCTTATTAGGTTTACAGGTGAAAATAAATTCACACACAAAGGAAATCTTTTGCTCCTCGGCAGAGGAGCAATAGATTTAGGTTAAGTAGATAAGACTGCTCTATGTATTTTTTTAAGTAGGTAAGAGTGTTCTATATATTATTTTTATAAATGGAATAGAAAGGTAGATTGTTTTTTCAATCGGATATGTAGAAGCAAATATATGAAATAAAACGCATATTGAATTCCACATCACCTGCAGCGGGAACATAAATCCGGGCAACAGCGGAATCCATGGGGCTATCGAGGATGAGGCTTTTCATATAGCCCCATAGGAAACATTCCAGATATGAGAGATTGGGCGATCGTGCCGGCCCAGCGATGTGGCCACAACGACCAATCCATCGTTCTGGGAATTTAGTATAAAAGGCGTCCCGCACATTCACACTGAAATCGGGTGGCGCTCTGTCGTATTAAAACCACATACGTGGTTTAATTCTTGTTGGAACAGGGTTCCGTAATTCTGGCAAGGCTTCTTGTAAATATACGAGGTAAGTTCCCCGCCCAGTCCGCCTGGCAGGAGATATGGGCCAATCAAATGGTCATGGACGATTGCAGCCCTAACATTTATTGAGAATCGCCGCTGGTGCGAACGCGGAAGTGTGGCGTGCGGACTACTGGTTGCCCATTCATAAGAATTGTATGTATTAAATATTGCCTAACATGTAAAGGTGCATTCGTCATTGAATAAGACATGTGCGGGTCACTCCTACTGCACTACAGTTTGCTGAAGACACCACTGTGAAAACTCGACACCAGGCCAATAATGTACAGATGTCAAGGCCTGCACCCACTGTGCATGGTAGGGGTTTAAACGTTCCTCTCGTAGTACTCGCCATACCGTCGATTGGGGCACACGTACGGCATGGGAAAGTGCTCGCGTGCTTCATTCAAGACGATCTCCAACCATACACAGAATTTCCTCTGTAACACGTGGCTCCGCAAACTCCTGCAAGCCTCTGACAAAGGAGCTCGTGTCGCACAGATACTGGTGCAATAGCTGAAATGTTTTACTATCCGGCACGCGTCTTGTCGGAAAGCGCTCTCGGTACAGTGTTTGGATTTCCCTCGCCTTACCGTCGGCAGCTCCATACATGAAATGCATGTCCGCATTCTCCTGATTCGTAAAACAATCCATTCTTTGTGAAATCCACGGTAGAAATGACGACGATTGAGAAAACCTGTGCTTATGTGGGTTCATGGGACAGCACCCTCTAGCGCTTCACCGTTTGAGTTACGACCCTGCATTGTATGACGAAAAGTGTTTGTTTAGGTGTTCTATCACCCTGTAAAGTTTGGCCCAAGAATTTTGATTCACCCTGTATATTTGCTTTGTTGAATATATATTGTTTTTATGGAATATTACATTCTTTAATTAATTTGTTTTCTAGTTATATTTTTATACACACGAATTTGAAGATAAAACTGATGAGTACTGTTTTCTAAATTGGGGGTAAACGTTCAAATTGTTTTTTTGGAGAACAGACTTGAATATTAAGGTTGACCTTACTAAGTATTGTTTACATGACTACAGAATACCAAAACAGTTCTTCGTGTCTCATTCGAAAAATAACCAATGAGCTGAATTTTTGGAAAAGTCAAGTTTTGTCAAATGCAATCTTCTTATTTTAGAATTCAGCGGTGTCACAGCTAATGTGTTTCTCCCACTGCAGCGGGCAGGATAATCATACATATATTCGGACGAGTTGCGATGTTTTAGAATCGTAACCAAAGTTTTCAAACGTTTAATAATTTTTAAAAGGTTAAGTCCTTTAACCGGCTGAATCAAATTCACTCATGGTTAGAAGAATGTGCTGAAATCAGCTCGAAACAACATATTCACTGTCTAAGAAAAGTCTGCAAGAAGTGAACATGCGCACCAGAAAACGCTGCTTTCCACTTACAAGGGAAGGTTCTGGATGGAAACACTCGAAAACAAACAAAACCCGGCTCACGGTACTAATTCGATGGCGCTGAGTCTCTTGGTGATAGTCATCTTCGTGGCAAGTCAACCGTTTAGTCTGCAGCGCCATCTAAACTTCAAAAGTTCAAGGACACTTTGGGCTTATTTTGAAAGAATTTAATAAGTCTGCTCCTCCATTTTGTAGTTTTGTAAAGTGAAGGTGCTGTTATATATAAGTAATTTATAAAATTTATATTATGACAAATATTAATATTTTATACATTTTGCAGGAACATGGACTACACGTGCACTGTTAGTCCCTGGAATGTTGTTCAACTTTTACAACAAAAGTTACGTAGAAAAATAAAAAAGTTTCAGAAACGTGGTGCTGAAGATGAATCATTTGCCAATTTGCTTGAAACTCTAGTAATCAAAAAGTATGAAATTGACTTTATTAATTGCGAATAAACCACATTGGACTTTCGCGAAAATATATTTCAGGGTACAGAAAATATGGAGAATGACAACGGAAAGTGAACAGTCAGGCCAAGAAGGCATATCGACAGATACCAGTGAATATGAGGTATCACCAGAAAAGATGTCACGAAGAACAAGCATTCTTCCAGTAATTCCGGAAGAAGTGATGGAGAAAATCTACAATGTCCTGGCTCTAAAATAAATGTCGCAACCATTCTAGCGCATGTTGCAGTATAACGGAGAGCAGCCTCTCAGAGCGATGTCTTCGGTGGCAATTATTTTGATAAAATAGAGGCAATAAAGAGTGCACACTGGCAAGATTAGGGAAGCTCGAGATTATAGTACACCAATTCATTATTGCCATTTGCAGAATTTCGCATTGCAAGCAGCCAGGAATGTTTAACTGAACAATTTCAAATGATCAAAGAAATTCATTCATGTGTTTAAAAAAGGACATGGGATAGTGTTTTGCACTGTAACAACATTTTTGACGCTAAAAGATGTACGATAAGAAGCTGATATAAAGACATTCGCAAAGGAATTTGTTAGTGGTGCGAATGACTTTAAAGCGTCAGCATCATTAGAGTCAAGTGAAATTTGGAATACTGACCAAAGTGGCTTTAATTACGAAGTCACGTCTTGGGGTACTCTTTCTTACAAGGGAGAAAATACAACTTTATCTACTGTCCAATCCCTAAACAAGACTACCCACAGCTATACAATTGATGTTGCTATGTCAATGTGCGGAAAATTAGCGACAAAAGTATATATATGCTTCCAAGAACCTGGAGGAAAATTGGGTCCGAGAGTGCAAAAGGGTGACGATGAGCTGTGCCAATCTTTCGGAAACATAGTTGTGGACACACGTAAAAGTGGTAAAATGGAAAAGACACATTTTGCCAGGTTTTTGTCCCAAGTTTCGGATGTTGATATTGAAGATAAGTCACTCTTACTGTTAGATTCATGGGATGAAAGATGAAAAGGTTTTGCACGATATAATTCCTGATAAAAACATCACACTAAAGAATATACCACCAAAAACATCTTGTTATTTTCAGCCCCTGGATGTGTACTACTGCCGTCAGTACATAGTTTATTTCAGAAGATTGGTAGACTTTTTGAGACATCGACTAGATCAGAACCAAGTCAAGCTCTATGACAGACGCTTCAACATAAAGCTGAATTATGTCATTTATAATCAATTATACTCACCAGTATCCCAACCTATGCTTATATATGCATAGCAAGCAGCTGGCTTTGAAACGGGAGAGAAGGTTTCATTCAAAAATGTAATAGAAGTTGCCTTTCAATCTGGAATTCTCGAATGCCAATGGAAAGACACTGATGATATTGAATGTGAAAACCTTTCAATTGTAACTTGTTCCCATTGCTCACTTTCCTACTGTTTTGGTCATTTTGTTGACATTCCTCACTCATTTAGAAATATATGATATATATGCACTTGTTTCATTATTTATTCAGGTTTGTGTCCATTAAGAAAGTTTGTGCACTTGCATTGTCATTAAAAGCAACCCAAGTGTCCTTGAACTTTTGAATTTTAGATGGCGCTGCAGACCAAACGATTGACGTAACACTGGAACGACTATCACCAAGAGACTCAGCGCCATCGAATTAGTAGGGTGAGTCGGGTTTCGTCTGTTTTCGAGTGTTCCCACCCAGACCCTTCTCTTGTAAGTACACTGAAGAGCAATTGAGTTAGAGATACTTGTTTAGTAACGTGTAGCACAACTTTTCGTCCTGATGACGGCGGCATTTCTTCTCGGCATGGACTCGATAAGCCATACGGATCCACGACCCATGAACAAGCTCCCACAGTTCACGAAGATTTGATGGAGGGAGGTCAGAGCCTCGAACATGTCTATTGATGGCATCTCAGATGTGCTCGATGGGATTGAGGTCAAGGGACATAGCTGGCCAAGTAAACAAGGCCACGTCAGTGGAGTGTTCATCCAATCATTCGGATACAATTTGGGAGCGATGGCACGTTGAATAGTCTTGTTGCAGGATAAGGTCTCCAGTGGGATGTTGAAGACGCACAAACGGAAACAAATGATCATTCAGGATATCCCGGTAACGTTGACCTATAAGGGACGACGTCACATGTACCAGGGG
This sequence comes from Macrothele yani, assembly GCA_039090855.1. Taxonomy (NCBI): domain Eukaryota; kingdom Metazoa; phylum Arthropoda; class Arachnida; order Araneae; family Macrothelidae; genus Macrothele; species Macrothele yani. The sequence goes on along the minus strand of CM077034.1, from coordinate 189,451,731 downwards.
TTCCATTTCAGTCCACGTAAACAGTCCCCAGACGAGAAGGCCACCCCCACCAAGATGAAGATGTTGAAGACGCACAAACGGAAACAAATGGTCATTCAGGATATCCCGGTAATGTTGACCTATAAGGGACGATGTCACACGTACCAGTGGTTCCATTTCAGTCCACGTAAACACTCCCCAGACGAGAAGGCCACCCCTACCAAGATGAAGAGTACCCTGCTGGCAAAAAGGATCCATCGTTTCATGTAATTTGCACCGTACTCTTTTCCTGCCCTTCGCATGTACCAACGTGAATCTCGACTCATCAGTCCAGGCAACATTATCCCACATATCTAGGGTCCAGTGGCGATGTTCCCGCGCCCATGCTAATATTTGCACCCTGCGATGTGCGGTCAGCAGCGGTATCCTCATGTGATGATGGCTTCTGCACCCCATTGCGAGGGGATGGTTCTGGATGGTGTGGTGGCTTACACGTTTTGTGCCCCAGCGTTAAATTGCCGAGTGATTTCTTGCACTGTGTATCCGCTGTTACAATGCGAGCTAGCCGACGATGACCCCGCTCATCCACACGCTCTTGTCCACGGCAGTTGGCCCCTGTAAAGATGGTTTTACCGGGTTTGATGTACTAACGGTGCACCAGTGACACAATGGCTCGTGAAAATCCCAGGGCCTGCACGACATCCGAGATGGAGTGTCCCATTCATCGGACCCGACAATTTGCCCACGATCAAATGTGCTTAGATTGTTCGTCTTACCCATAATGCGTCCGACTCTTACTGATCCCCGTCGCATCACTTCTTATATTGTCGTATCGCTGCATATGTCATGTCGTCTCCGTTTACAGGGAAGCCCACAGCGCCACATTTGCATAACGCCAGCTGTCTCTAATTCAATTGCTCTTCAGTGCATATTAGAGCATGTGTACACTCCGTCTTGCATACCACTTTACGGAGAAATTCGGATTTTAGAATGCATCATATAGTAGCATCGGTCTATTGTTGTCTCTCCTGAAAATAGATAACCGTGTAAAGGAAAGGAAGGTATCAAATTCCGTAGCGCATTCATGAAAAGCCACGTAAGCAATAGGCAGAACTGCGTGCAATTTACGGAAAGAGCAGGAACGCGGGACAACGTGGGTCCCAAGTTCTAGCGCAGTACATTCTTTCCCTTTAATGCATAACTCCGCGATTCAATGCTATGGATGACTTGCATAAAGTCATGTCTAACACATAGAAAGATAAAGCGTTTTGAGTTAATTAAAAAATCCAAAAATATTTTATCACCCATTACTTTTTACAAAAGAAAAGATTTTGAAATAACGGGCAGGATAAAAGTGCTGAAAATAGAACGATAATTGCAAACACTTACGCAGATACCAAATTTTTGCCATAACCTTCAGCACTAGTAAATGTTCGTAATTCAGGAAACCCGATAATGCAAGGAGCAATTCAATTGAAATCCAAAGCATGAAATAATTATACCGGAAATTCATCTTCTCGAGGTCATTTGTGGTCGCAATGTATGGTTTTTTAGAAAATTAAGTGCTCTTCGCACGTTAGGAATATGACAGCATTAGCGCTGTTAATACGTTTTAAGTAACACGACTGAGAGGAAGTGTCATAGAACCTTTTTCAGAACTTAAACGTATTTGCATTTAAAAGTGGATGACTAGAAACAATGCGATTCATTCCACAGAATCTTCCTATTCGGAGTAGGTTCATCCTAGTTTTCGACTTGAAGTCTCCATTTTTTAGTCATATGAAAATGACAATGAAATAAAAGGAATACGATTACTAGAACCATAGATATTGACACAGTTTGAGCGCAACATCCAAATCGAATTTACCAAAATGTTAACTCCAAAGAAGAATAAATTTTCATTCTGCGGCTGTTAAATAAGAGAAATGCAAATCCACGAAAAGTCTTACGATGAAAAAAATTTAGGAAAATAATCCATATCCAATTGCAACAGTTACTCTGCAAGGGTCAAAGACCAGTAAACGTACCTTAAACAAATGAGTTGAATTCCATGTCGAAACATCGAAGTTGGATTGGATAATTGTTTTATAATCAGATATCCTTATGAGTCAAATTTTACAGTACTTCTTGCACAGTTGTTAATGGATCATCTTCCTGAGCAAAAAATCGGCTTGATATGCTTACTGTTTAAATATTAGCATTCATAACCATCAGTGAATTAAAAATTCTAATAATAGAGAGTAACGTTTACAAACTCATGGAAATATACATTCTTTGCCTAAAAAATGGAGAACCTGACACATTCTTTTTTATCATGATGCAACACCGCATGCAAGTACCTCACCAACGAATATGCACATGATTAAAACATTACAACGACTCAATAGCTACCCACTATAGCGCACATGAACCGTGCGTCGAGGAGAATACATCAAAATCAATGCTAGCATGCAATGAACAATTCCAACTGTGAATTGCGGTTGCAGTAACCTCAACACTCCGTGAGGATACCTCGCCGTCCGATCACTGCACACTACGAGTATTTGAGCGAGTTTGAGAGAGATTGAATAGTTGGGGTGAGAAAGGCCGGTTACAGTCACATTGCTGTATTGTCATTCATTTGGGCCCAAGCGATGCGGCAATCGGCAGACGTTGGCGCCAATGTGTCTAGCAGCACACCAACCCGCGGCACGCCAGCAATGGCCGAGAGCAAAGGCAAAAAGATGATTCAGCGATTATGAGAACCGCACGGACAAAACTGAATTCTTTGTACGCAACCTACCGTGGCCTTTGTGTCTCACCTACAGCCACGGAAGTTGTCATTCGGACCATTTCCAGACGACTGGCAGCCCTGGTATTATATTAGAGGATTAGAGGAGGTCACTGCGACACTTACATAACCAGCGATTTTCCCCGGCACCAGTTGCAGTGGTGTCGGGCTCGACCAACTTGGGATAGTGTCCATTGACTTCGTGTTGTCTTCAGTGATGAATCAACATTTGCGGTCTTGGAGCTGATAGCCAGCTCATATGTGTATAGAGAACCCACCTGCTCACGGATCTTGCCTTTACTGTGGAAAGGCACAAGGCTCGCTCATCAAGAGTGACTATCTAGAGAGCCATTTCCTATGATAGGTTGACTTCCTTGGTAGCTCTTTGTACCACCCTCACGGCAAAACCGTACGTAAATGCCATTCTACGGCGTGTTGTGTTGCCATTACTGTAGAACAATTACCGAGCAACTTTTCAACAGGTAAATACCTGACACAGAAACGGAGCAGCTAATGTTAGAGAACTGGCCAATGTCGTCTAGAAGGCATAAGGCCACGATATTAGGGAGGTGAGTACCCCCTTTCAGTAAAGTCACGAGGAAAAAATGGCTTCCGATTGGTTTCTTACGCTGTCATGTGTGACGACGCCAAACATATCACCGACGTATCAGGCCATGTCAGCTGAAAGTGACGTCAAAAAAGGCTATAATTTATATCTCTAATGTCATGGCCTTGTGATTTGCAGACGGCCTTGAACTGGCGCTCAATTTAGGCACATCTGACATATTATATTTGAGGACACTATCCGTGAACAATATGCGTCTGTGACATGCTTGGAAACCTCTTGTATGAGAGCCAGATAAATATTTTAGAAATTTTAATTGTGTTGGCAAGGATCTTGGTACAAAAGAGGGTTATCCAATAAGATATCTGCATAGGGAGTTTTGATCTGATGTTCGCCAGACCGTCGTAAAAAAATGTAGCTGTGGAAAACATGTAGATTAATTTTGTACTAATATTTATATGTGCTATGCTTTTATGATATATTACTGTAAATTTAGAAATGCATTATAAGAATGTGAGGTTATTACATAAATTTTGCATAAATGTGTCACACCTAGTTATGTACCAATAATGCTGACATTTGTTTCGTCAAGGAAAGAGATCGCGTCTTCGAAAATAGAGATTCACTTTACTTGAAGAAGATAATAGAGGAATGAACAATACTCACGGTTTGACGCACTGGCATTTCAACTAACAGGTAGAAGAGTACACAAATTTGACAACAGGCTCAACTTTGTATGTTGGAAGCGATTCCAAAGTTCTTCAAATTTTACTTTTGCAAACGTTTCGAAAACGGTCGAGCTCTCAGGCGTTTTAAAGGGATAACTGAAACGTTTGTTAAATGACGTAGGAAAAAGTTATGCTTACAGACCGTCGGACTAAATTGCAAGCTACAATTTCCTGTAAAATATACTATATGTTCATCTACTTCATGGACTCCATATAAGAAGTTCAGATTCATATCCAACAATTTATTCATAAATTCACCGGCATCTATCAAAACTTGTTACTTTAGAATTATTTTAAGCGAATCATTTGGTTGTCAATTTGAAGCAACAGGTTTTTTATTTCAAATCGCTGAAATTTTTTTTATATGCATTGCTTTTGGAATACCAAATTTTTGTGAGGGGGATATGATATTTTCTCATTTATATCAGATTATTGTGAATGTTTTGGTGAAGATCAATGAGCGCCATTTAAACACATATTGAAATTTTATTTTTTTGTTTCAACTACTACCTTCAGCGGCTATATCGGAACGCGCTTCTTTTACCTATGAATAATAGTTCCATACATCGGAAGGAACCAATACAGTAAGAAAAGCACTCCAACCCTTCCTCATCCGGGGCTTATACGAATTTTTCTAGGGCAGCTCTAAAACAATTATATCAACGGTGACGCCATCTATAATGTTAAATAACTCAGACAGTCATAAAAGAATTCTGACTATTTCAAATATATTTGTTTTTCTTTACAGACATGGCATACAAAAGAAAATTAAACGTTGATTATGAGCAGTGGTATAACTTTTCTATATGTCTTCCCCTTGCTAAATATTCTGTCGTTCAAGGCATGTCAGAAGTATTTCACACTCCGGAAATGATTTACGTTCCAACACGTAGTTCATCCTTCATTACAGGGTGCGTTTAAAACATAACGTAAATGCTTTTACCGGAGACAGAAACTAGTAGCTTTACACAAATTAATACCCCTCCGACACACACACCCTTATTCCGGCTGTTCTGCCATTATTTATAAAATCCCATTAAAGTCTTGTTCCGAAATGCCTTTTAAAATCCTCGTTAAATACGCTTTTACGCCTTCCACGGAGTCAAAACCTTTACCTTTCATAATTTCACTAATTTTTAGAGCATCCTAAAGTCCTGTGAATAAGGAGGGTGAGGGAGAACTGGAATTTATTTTTCAGTCAGGAATTATCCGATCAACCGAGCAGTGTGGTTTGCCGTGTTGTCGTGGTGAAGCATCTATCCCCTACCCTTCTCTTCTGGCCTCGTGCAAAGGACTGCCACTCCTTAGGTGTTTCAGGATTTCTAAGTAACGTGCAGCATTACCAGTAGAGCCATATTTTGGAAATTCACAATGCACTATTACATCGATACCGAAAAATGGTACAAGATAGACTTTAACGTGCGATCGATGGAAAAAGCTCATCTTCAAACCAGCAATATCACTTAAACACCGTCTTTTGGGTCACCACACTTTCACTGTCTTTTGGGTCACCACACTTTCACTGTCTTTTGGGTCACCACACTTTCACTGTAAGCAGTTGTTAGTTTTTTCGGCTTTTCTCTCACTGAGTATCCAAGGTAGAAAGATAATGTCATGTCTGTGCATGGCTAGATTTTGGACATCCATGTAGCGTTGAACAAACGAAAACCACTCGTATACGCCAGTGTTTTTCAACCTTTGGTCGCAGATGGACCACTTTAAGCATCTCTTTACTTATCGCGGAACACAAAGCGTGGGAGAAGGGAAAGTCTGATGAAGTTCTCTGGGAGAAACGTGATAGTGAAAAACATATAGTCTGAAACTAAGGTTGCCACACCTGGTTACTAAAATTGTCCCTACCAGCCACGATCATCGGGCTGTGAATAAATACCCACTCCCCCTGGGCTCCAAGGAAATGCACATCCAAAGTATCCCTAGGTTTTTGTGACTTATAAGCGGCTTATAGATATGAGCTTCGGGTCGATTTACTGCACTCACTCATTGAAATGTAATTTTTAGTTCATTTTGTCTTCTTTCAGCAAATTTTTAGCTGTTTTTTACTTGAAATTAATCCCGTCCCCAAATAGTACCGGTACGTAGTTTCCACCGGTTTTAGGCAGAAAATCTCAAAAAATACCGAGCTTCTGCTTAAAATACTGTTCGGTTGGCAACTCTATCTGAAGCAAAGTATTTTTTAGAGTACCTATATTTTACAACCAAAGAAAGAAAGAGCTTGGTGAGTTATGATTTTATTTTGTAAGTTGAATAAAAAAAAGAGATGATTCGCTTAGATAAATAACTGGCAATGTAGTCACAGCATAGGCATAGTCAAGGGAAACGTTTTTGGCGGGGGGGGGGGTCCAACCCCCTCGAAACTCAAAAAGAGACATTTATGACAGGTAATATTTACGGAAAATTACTTAAACCTTCTCCGAAAATTGTAACCTCCCCAACACAAATTCTAGTTCCGCCCATGGGCCACGGCAAAAAAATTTCTCCTTACAATTCAAGTTATATCATATGCAAAATATTATATGGACAATTATACTTGATTTTCTCTTTTGTTTTTAATACTTTTCTGAAAGTTCACGTATAAAGATTCAGTAATCATGGCACCTGTCAGATTATACTTGTGATCTTCTACGAAGCTATCTTTACCCGGTTGGATGACCGAAAGTTTGAGTAGTAGCTTCCACATCTAATCCATTTCTTTTCTTGCTTTTGATTGGAACTAAATGTGAAAATCCAAACTCACAATTGTAAGGAAAATGATCAATGGCTCTATTATAATAGTTATAGATATTCGTGCCGAGCATGCACTCAAAATTTGAGAGCAGGGATTCTCACATTTTTCATTACTTCTCAAATTTCCTGCAGACCACTTGATAGGCCGCCGCGGACCACACTTTGGGAAAACTGGTCTACACTCATTCCTGTCAGGAGTACTACTGCCATTTGCTTCAAAACCGGTCTCCGCCCAGGCGACACGTGTGAGGTTTGAGGATCAGTGACTGCTTATGTAAGACATTTGTACTTTCCTTCCGCACCAAAGGCGAGACCATTCACCTTATTTTTTATTACCACTCGTATGTAATCCACGATATTTATACAGCAAGAAGAATTCAGTTTTTCCTAAGACGTGTTAAATAGGGGTAATAATGGTTGGTACGTATAAACTACTATTCAATATAAAAAAAACTGTATTTTTTACATTAAACTCTTTTTAATACAATACAGATAATAAGAAATAATTCCAAAAACCAGTGTTTTTTTCTATCTTAAGGATGGACAATAATTAAACGTTATTCCCAAATGTTTCCATTGTAAATTTGTATCAGAACTATAGAAGTGATTGATCTTGGCCCAAGGAATTTTACAGAAGATGTATCGGTTCAAATGTCAGACAAACCGTAAAATGTATATTTCCATCTGTTCTTTCATAATATGCGAAATCACTAAAATTCTAGTTTTTAATTTATTCCATGTACTGAAGAAACGCAGACTTATTTTAAATAACTCTCCGACAGGCTAGCGACATCTGAACGAGCCAGTCTCCTAACGGAAAATCTTTGTATAACTTTAAAAACTAACTACACATGAAATAGTCCTCAACATAAATGGAATAGAAAGGTAGAGTTTTTTTTCAATCGGATATGTAGAAGCAAATATATGAAATAAAACGCATATTGAGTTCGACATCACCTGCTTTTACGCCATCTAGCGGCAAACTTGTGCATCGTATAAGAAAACGAAATAAAGTATCATCATTCCCGCATATCTAGCTTTCCAGTGCAAAAAGAATTTTTGAAATCGGATTATTATTTGCAAAATATAGTGTCCACCTGCAGACAGACGGATGGACGGAGGCACCGACGTACAAACCGATAACATAAGCACAATATTATTTTACAAAGACATGCTAAAAGTAAGGGATTTTCCTTTAGTTTTTAGAGCGCAATAAAATATAAATTCTGCGTTACAGATGTATCTTACGCTACTTTTGATCGAACGATACGATAATATTTGTTACATTGTCTTAATTTTCACTTAATTTCTGGATATTTTCTTCTCAGCAAACTGCTAACGTGCTAGATCATAGTTTTTGAGTGCATAGTTAACTGCAACTCTGCCGGATGATGCATAAAACAAAGTTTTTTGGCGTTTACTTTTATTGTTACGTGGCTTTGTGCCAACTTTGAGACTCTTCTTAAAGCAAGAAAAATGCTAAAAAGCTGGAGTGTAAACACCTTTCACTGACTGGGGTCACTTTGTTTTACTAACTGAATTAAGTTAGTTCAACTTCAAATTAATTCTTAGTAAAAACACATAAATATATCGATTAATAGTATTAGGTTTATTCAACTCGAAGGATTAAAAAATCCTTCATATGAATATCACCAAAAAGACATTAAGGAATTCAAAGGAAATTATATTCTCAGAAACTTCATTAAAAATTTCACCAATAATTGCGTGTTGAATTTCTTAATTTTGCAATATATGCTTGAAAGGTATGATGGCTGCGGAAGTAGAGATCATATACGTGTACTGAGATATCAAACTAGAAGAGCTAAAAAGTCTGAATTCCAATATATGCACAGCATTTATGCACGTAAAATATCTGTATTTTGCATAACCATGAGCATAGACATGTTCATAGAAATTCCGTGGTATGGAAGATGCATGTAAAAATATTATCAATACCATTTAAGAAATTGCAAGTGCAAAGATTTGATTATTATTTAGGACAGTTGGCGTAAAAGTTGGAAAGGAAGTGATAAAGAGAGAAATTGTACCTTCCAATCATTGCAGAAAATATTACAATAACTTACTAAGGAATATAATGGATATCATTTAATCCACCTTAATTTCCCTGAGGAGATAGTCATTTTTGGAAGTATTTCCCCTGATATGCGGGGTATAATTGCGAAAGGTTTGAAAATTGTAAATCAGTGAGGTAAAAATTAACTTACACCAAACAAAACTGGTGCGTAATGTTTTTTGAATCAATAATGTTTTTTCAATTGAGGAAACGATTGTAGAAATAACCAAAGTCGGACAAATAATGAATGTCAAACGGCAGCTGTACGGAAGTAGAAAATAATAATGGTATAAAGTTTGGTTGAAGAGAATTTGAATAAAACTGTATAGGTTTCAAAGATAATTTTCTATTACGACTGAAAGGACAAAGGTTTAATCAATGCGTGCTACCTGTCTTTACTCATGAACAAGAGACATGGGCCTTAACAAACGAATTGTCGCCTGTGCTGGAAACGGCTGAAATTAGAATGAAGGGGTGCGTACTTGGTATAACTATTAAACATAAGAAGAGGAACTCATGAATCAGGATTATGAAAGAGTGGATAGCGGTAGGTTAATGGTAAATTAACTGTAAAAGCAATGGCCTCAGGACCTGACAACCGTTGGCCAATACAATTACTAGACTGGATTCGTAAAAATAGGAAAATAGCTAAAATAAATCATAGCAGCAAATGCGTGCAAGAAGTTGGAAAGCATGCCTGAGGGCCACTGGGATGACTAACTTCAGAGTGAAAACAGGGGAAGAGGTTTGTCCAGCCATTCATCCAGCAATGGACTGATAATGGCTATTGACGATGATCATTATCACGATGGTATATCACAGAGATTGTAAGTACTGGATGAGATATGCGATAAAAGACCTTATTTCTTCATAGATATTTTGAACATTTCAGCATAAATACCCTTTGTAATGACCATTTCGCAAAATTAGAATAAGAAATTTCTTCAGAATAACATGTCCAAAAGTCGTATATAAGAATGCTGTCTGTGTTTGATATTTATTTTACTTTACCACCATGTTGCAGATGCAATTGAAAAATTATTTTATTTGCAATTGGACAAAACATACGGGCAAGATCTTTCAGAATCACACTGATCCCTTCATCAACCTGAGTGTCAGTCGAAAAGATTGCGTCAGAAGTTTTACGATGTATATAAGGTTCTCTCGGGTGACTAAGATGCTTCAGTGTTTCTAACGGTCACATCATAAATATTAGAAAAAAGTATACTATAGATATATTTTAAGTATACAATAAAAAAGGTAAGTTTCGTTAGTGTTATCACATACTGTGAAAACGCAAGTTTGTCCACGTCCAAATCGAATCCGGATCCCCTCACCCCGGAGTGTGTCGCTCTCCCAACTGAGCTACGCGGACATGTGCTCTCATTGCTAACTCCCTTGATCTCATGTGCGTCCTGCGGCGCAGGCACGTCACTAGGAAAGACGGCCGGGGGCGTGGCCCACGGGTCAGGCGGGGCCATGTGTCGCTGAGGTCAGTCATCCGATAAAGAACGTGCATTTGAGAAATCCCAGACAATTTGGTGTGTGGAACGCAACATCACACACATTTTATTTTTTCGAAGCACTGAAGAGGGGATTCTCATATTTCCTGTCTCGCGGTGTGGAAAAAACATCACACCATTGCGAGAAACTTAACTGCCAGGTCGTCCTTGTTCGGGCCCCAAAGTGAAAACATAGGTTTGTCTACGTCGGGTTCCCTCGCTCCGGAGTAAGTCGCTCTCCCAACTAAGCTATGCCGACATGCGCTCTCATTGCTATCTGAGTTTATCTCATGTGCGTCCTGCGGAGCAGGGACGTCAAAATCCATTCAGCCAAATAGTGCATCCCGTTTTCTTATACTGAATTAATCATCGGGCACTGGGTACAATATTGAAAATAACCATCTCCATGGGGTTGGAATGTAAGTGGGAAGGTCATCATTACAGCATAACCAGTTGTATCTAGATATAAAGACGCTTTCAGTGAATAGCAAGGAGCGTTTGGTGGATGCTGTGGCAAGGACAGTAGCTTTTTCAAGAAATTACTTGTATAGTATGGACATAACTATTCCAAAACTGGTTGAATATATTTGCTGATATTCATCGTCGTCGTGCAAATGTTGATTGGCGGTGTTTGTTAATATCATTGAAGCATTAAAAAGAATTCTGTTCAGAAAATAAAATTTTTACTTATATACCTCGTACGATACGCCAGAACAAAACATTATTTTGTTTACCAAAAAATGGAAGAACGGATATTTAATTACAATTTAAAAATAGTTTCTGAACTAATAAATTTGAAATATGTAATTCTGTTCTATTTTCTTTGAAGGCTCTTTAAATTTTCCTCACAGATGTTATTTCGAATATTTCATAAAAATCCGTGTTCATTAACAGAAATCATATTTTACGTGAGATATTAGTAAATTATTAGAAAATTTTTTTATATATGTTTAATTTTAAAAATAGATTTTATTCCCTAACTGGCGGACTGTGCTTATCTGGAGCGATGAAAAATTCGCCAAATTCTTAAATTTTTATATTAAGAATCAACTTTTCCTTTCAGTGTGTTAAACTTGCAAATACTTGACTAAACACGTACATGTGACTCTCTAAATGTCATCACGTCGTATTTGTAGTCAATAATCTTATTAATTTTAGGATCGGAATCAACATTTCAATCTGTCTATGTGATAGAATGGAAAGTTTGGAATTATTTGAGCTAAAAATCATAAATTCTCAGATTACCTAAGAATGTCCGTCGGCAAGCATCATTTTAGCAGATTGTAATGTTAAAATTTAATTTCATCTATGTGCAGATAGGAAACCTTTCAATTTGTAGCCTATTTTACGGTGAAATCGCAGTACCACTTTAGTTTTCCCTCTGATTTACCATTTCGCGAATATTAATAGATCCGTTCGGTAGGAAGTTCTTTTAATCGATTGGGCAATATTGTAGAAATCTGGCGAAATCGTAGATTGATGCAACCGGACACATGTATCACGCGACACATGTCAATTCACCACATATAACATTTGAATCCTCATGTACTTACCGTACCAGTTGTGGGTCCAAGATATATCATACACCAATGCTTGTGAAAATTGCAACACCCAGAAAGAACTGCGCAATTCGAATGATTTTTATATCACGGTTTCCGAATGTTACAGGAAATATCTGATAACATTTGTAGAGCTTTACCAGATTTTGTCGCTTCAGAACTCATTACTGTATGCATCTACCTCGAACAATAATAACAGCCTCTACGCGCGTGGCATTGAATGAAACAGGACTTTGATATCGCCATGATGCTTCTGTGCGACACCAGAGTTTATCTGCGATGATCGTCGGAGACGCTAAATGGGCCAGTATCTTAAATACCATGTCCCAGACATGTGCGATCGAAGATATATCCGGCGAACGTTCCAACTAGGGACGAAGCAGTACGTGTCGTCCACATAAGAGGTCTTGTGTATTTCGGGCCACATATGGCCGAGTATTGCCCTACTGGAATATATTGCCAAAACAACTCTTAAAGTAGGATACCACATATGCCTCTAAAACGTCCCTGAAGTATCGATTATTGTTGAGGGTTTCATTAATTCGTATTAGACGAGATCGGGAATTGAACCCAATGCCGTCCCAAAACTAGACCCTTGACGTTGGAAGGTATGTCGCTTCAAAGTTTCACGATGATGTCTTCGACCATCATAGTGCATCATGCTAAATTACGACTCGTCGGTAAACACGAACTGCTACAATCAGTGCGCCAATGTCTGTGTTCCAGACCCCATTGTAGCCTGAGAAACCTGTGGTTCGAAGATAAAATGGAAGCGCTTTAATGAGCTTCTAGCGACCATTCCTCTGAAAATCACATGACGTTGAACTGTGTCCTTGAGCAAAGCCTGACCTGTGACATTGTTCCACTGCTGCTTTAACACCAAGATCATGTGATGGATGCCACATCTGCAAATGTGCGATCTATCACTGACATTTGTAGATGTCGCTGTAAATACATGATGTGGGATTTTACGATACATTTTCCTGATGTTTGGGCGACTGAGCCTCATGTGCCACCAGCCAACGTTTGTTCCAGTTATGATCCCATATAACTCGTTTACCCTTAACAGTTACAAATCTGGTTCACTACATTCTTTGATTCGCCGAGCTTAAACTCTAATCGCTCGCTAGAACATCAACCCATTTCCACCATGGGCGAGTTGTTCGGATACTTCCACCGATATTTCACTAAAACTCTTCACAGGTTTCAGCGCCAATATTCCACAACACTTCGAACCAAACGTGAATTGCCTATCATCCGGTTTGTTGGCTCCATTCCTTACTACCCGACCATAGTATCCACACTCTATAAGACACCGTAAGTTCAACTATAGTTTCAGTATTTCTTCCGAACGCCTTTTCAAATTGGTCAAGTCTGATCGTGACCATGTTCCGATCATGGACAAATATGGTGTATATTATGTGCCACTACAAACGGTTGATGACTCTCTCCCTATGACAGCCTACATCGGATCAATTTGTCCGTCACTGTGGGGGAGAATCGCCGAACATAAATACAATGTTCGTACCCACTCATCCGCAACGGCCTTAACGTGAAATGTCAATAAAGGCCATTATTTACCACTATGGAATTATGTTATATTATTGTGTTAGGCGAGAACTAAAACTGCAGTTCTCTTTTTGGAGAGTTTGAATATTTTTGATTTTGCCTAGCAGTGATGTAATGAAGAAAACCCGAAAATCATACCTGCTCCTTGGAGGTTCCTGCTGGATAATCCTATTTCCACTACAAAGATGTTTTTATTACTTATTTACTGCTATTTGGAATATTTCGTTTTCATGCATTTGTACATATGTTCATTTTAATGTTATTTTCTGTGTAAACTTTCTTAACCTGGCGTTCTGCGCATGCGTTGTATCTCGCCGATGTACAGAGGTGTGTATATAAGCCAGCATGCCCCGTGTGTGTTTCTCGTTGTGCCTGAATATGGGTCCCGAAAAATCTCGCACGTTGCTTTTAATCATTTTTAACATTTTAAACAAGTTTTAATTTTCGTAAGTAGAGGTGTTTCATGGCTTGCGATGATTCGGCTTGGTTTATTTGTGTTGAAACTGATTGCGTCTTGTGTTTCGTGCTAAGACAGCAAAAATGGTTGTACACTAGTGAATCTCAATTAGCACGACAAAAAACGTTTACTCATCGAAGAAAAGAGTAAAATAGGGCAGTAAAGCTGAGTCTTTATTTTTCATCCTCTCTGCATCGTATTACTCTGTTAAGGTGTCAAAAATTATGAAAGAAAAAAATGATACTCTATGCGAAATTGACAGGAATCTATCGAATGTTAAAATCCAGGAAATTTCTTCCAGTATTTGCTTTCTCAGTCTGTTCCTCTGCGATTAAAGGTCTGATTAAAGAACCGAAACCGCGAAACTCCTTCCGTACCCGATGTTTAAAAGCTCTGTAAGAACTAGTTAAACCTCATAAACCGGAACTGGATGGTTTACGGAAGAAGTCAGAGTTTGCATTATTTTGTATTGTTAAAAATCAACAAACAGACGACGACTACGCAGAAAGTAGGTCACCATGTCGTCAGAGTTATTAGTCACTTCCTTTGCTCAAGTTATGCAACAAGCAAGGATTCTGATTAGTTTTCAACTCTGTAGTGTGCTACGTGAAACGAGCATTTGAAAAATTTCATTTCTTTTCATATTTTATTACAAAGATTGTTAACATTTTTGATATTTTTTTATCTCTCATGTAGTTTGCTCCCTTCCTAAGTTAAATTTTTCTTTTTCTTTGGAGCAAGAACAACCAATGATGAAGCAAATTTCAGTGCTTAATTGCCCTTCCGTGACAGCGGTGTTCTTACTGAGAGAGCGTTATTTTTTCCGTGAATTGTTCCCTCTATGCATTTGTAGGACTTCTTTTTCTTTTTTCAGGTCCCTGATGAGTAAAATCTAGAAATCTGCAATTAAACATTCCTTCACTTGTTTTAGTCTCCGGATCGGCATTACAGCGATTCTCCGCATTGGCTTTAGAAATTTCAAAGCTGGACGTCAGCATATGAGTATTTCTTCATGTGCGTCTATGTGATACTTCGTGTAGAATGATTATTCGTGCATGCATCTCTTATTTGATTTTAGGCAGAAACTTATTCTTCGGCTCATTTAAGCGTTTTTTTCGCACAATCCCTGAAGAGTTGCACTAGATTCCGTTACTTGCTTAAAAATCAAATGAACAAACCGGTCTTCCGTATTTTACGGTCATTATTTTGGGTGATTAAAAGACTGTAATTTTAAAAGCTTCATTTCAATCTCTGTAACAAATACGGACTCTTTTACGAAGAACGTTTTTGTTACTGCAAGGTTGCTTAATATTTTTTTTTCATTTTCAAACTTTTAAAAAGCTAACAAATAATTTTTATAATCGCAGTTGCAATAAATTTCCAATGCAAAATCTGAGTTGTTATTTTTACGAAAGGAATTCTGAGTACTACCGGCCAGGGCAGTGTGAAGTCGGGAAGAAACTATCGAAAGCTTGGCGAAGAGAAATTAATCATTTGAAACTGCTTTGGTTCTATAGAATATGTTTTAGGTTTTATTGCTGAGTGTGATGCCATTATTAGACGAAAACGAAGATTACGTTAATATGAGGACATCTAAATATTTAAAATTATGTGCAGTATTTCCTTCAAAACATTATGTTTTTAAAATTACTGAATTGCATTTTTAGGGCTTGTTTTAAAACTCTTCTTTTGTTAGAGGGCTTAATAGCTACTCTGTTTTAATTATTTTGTTGAGATAAATAAAAGTTGGTGTGGGAGTCTGTTCATTGTGAGAGAAATAATGTCCTGAGATACCAGGGATTTTCAAAAACGTCATTTTAGACAAAACTATGTTTATAGAGGGGCACGTATTAATTTTGGTTAAAACGTTTGCGTGTCTTAGTTAATAGGGTATTAATTTAATTCCTACAGTATTCCACTGAATTTATTAATTTAATTTACAAGCAATACAATTTTAACAGAACCTGGAAAATTCAATATTACACAAACATGGAATTGGATGCTAGCAAGAGCTTCATGTAGGTGATAGATGTCATTCTGCCTGTACATCCATGACTGGAATAAAGATTCCTCAATAAAATCTTGCCCAAATTATTACACATCTTCCACCGGCTTCTTTTCGTCTCAGCGTTCATTCTGATGCTAACACTTCCCGAGGTAAACGAAGCACACGTACTCCGCCAATCACTTGGTGCAACATAAAAAGAAATTCATCGGACCAGACGACATCCTTGGAATCATTAAATATCAAGTTGTGATGCTCGCATGCCCAATCTAGGAAGTGACTAAGTTTAGCATGTGTACTCGCAGAGACTTGAGGCTACGCAGCTCAATTCGCAGTAGTGTTCGGTGCACTGTGTTTTGAGACACATTTACGCCATTAAGCAAATTTCAAATTACCCGCAAGTTCCCCACAGTACCTTTTCTGTTAGTTTATACCATACGGAACAGACCTTGCTCAGCTTCGTCATTGAGGAGTCGTCGACAACTCACCACTTCCTTGCGATTCTTTTTTTTTCTCTTCTCGGTCCACTTCATGAAGGCAGTAACCACGGATGTAGTGAGCACACCCCATACCTTGTCGTCTCGGAAGTAATCAATGTAGCCTATGTCAAACGCGTTGCGGTCCGTTGCCTGTACCATTTGAAAAACAAGAGTAACACTGACTAGCAGAGCTCAGTATCGTATATTATTTATTCCGTTTCGTATCTTTCACACGCACCGTCGTTTTCATACCGTTTATTTGAAATTCACACATATTCTCTAGCCATAATTCTTTGGTTCTTATGGGTACATATATGCCCACAGGATTCATTTTCATTTCATGTTGGATAAATGCTTCTCGAAGACTTCCGCAATTTTGTCTCTAATATATTTTTCTTTTTTTATTTAGTTGAATGTTTCAGGAGTTGAGCTGTAGCAGTTCGGTAACGTCCGAATAAAAGTAATTTCTAAAATCCACCGGAGATGGAACGAAAACACGCGGTGTATTTTTGGAGATGAACTGACAGTCCTTGCGCTGACAACTCACGATACTGGTACCCCAACGCGGCCGGCGTACATATTGCGATTGAAGCGTTACCGCGGGAAAAAACCCATGATTGTAAAGGAGTGGTACACAAACAAACATCTGACTTAATCCATTGACAGAAATTCATGTGCAATCTGATGTAGTGCAATCACGAGATTTTTTCCTACACTTGTACATGCAATTGCCTTCTCTTTTCTAGGTATGGTGTTTTTACTTAGATCTGGGTGTGCCACTTTTACTTCTTCCCTTGATTTTCCCCAATGGCGTTGTTTTGGGCGGATACCATGCTACTGTGCCCTACACTATACAGGAAATTTAATGTCTTTTATAGACTTATATTTCTTTGCCAACTTTTCTACTGGAGCCTTAATGACAAGGTCACCTAATCCTTAGCCTAATAATTCCGATCCATTTATTTATGGAAATCAGAAAACTAGATCTGATGTAAATTACTAAAATAGCCCATACAAATTTCAACTCGATTTGGCTGTGTGTTGTTTATTTTTAACTTCCTTCGAAGTGGTGTTATTGAATTGTAAAAACAGAAGTAGTTTTATTTTACCTGTTGAACAACAATCTTACCTAATGCGAGGCTATAAACATTTACCAGTTCTTGTTTTTTTTGGTATTAGCTCAGAGGCCATTCCGACGATGTTTTACAGATGTCATTTGTTCTATTCTTAAATGCTAGATGTATTAAATTTTTGTATATCCCTTTGTTCTGGAGATAGACTTTGACCTCAGTTGATTTGCATACACTGACCCCTTGTTTTTCTCAATTCGTTTCTCACTCGTTTTCCAGCTGAAAAAGTGTTTGGAGCAATTTGCTCCAGTCTACAGTATGAATTTGATTTTACTTGCTGTCCTTGGTAATATCGCATTATAATTTTGTGTTAAAGTGAGATATTCATTGTAAGAAAAGTAGCAGGGCACAAACCCAAAAAGATTACAGGCTGGGAAAAAAGTAAAGGGGACCCACCTAATTCTAAGTAAAAACACCATACTTTGATACGGCAGCAACATGTTAATATGAGAAAAGAAATGAGAAGTACGTGCAGAAAGGTATGGACGAATCACACCATCACTATAAGAGAGTGCAAATGCTTTGTGTAAATGGAATAAGTCAGATATGAATTTGTGTGCCGACTTCGACGATCCTGCCTGTGTTTCCTAAGATACCTTCACAAATGCAATTTGTGCACAGCATTTTATGTCCCAGCATTGACGCTCGTCTGCGAAGTAAGCTGTCGGCTCAGACTGTGATTTACGTTAAGAGAATGTGCTATACCTACCTACGGATATCAAACTTGCTTTTATTAGAACATTACTGCAATTCTTATTCCAATGGGTCCACACGATTACTAATTAAAGTACTTTACTTTGATCGAAATGCAATTCACTTTTTTTTTATTTTTCTAATCAAAGTTTTCTGTTACCTACTTCTCCTGGTAAAAAGAAAACAAAAATTCCTGTACCTACAGTCGTCTGCGTCCTTTGTATGTTTGTTTTAATTAAGGTCCGGGTCACTGTTCTATAAGTAAGAAACGTTTTTTCTTATTTCCGAAAAGCGCTAAAAACACGCTCATGTACTTTGTGTGCTCGTCGTATATCTTTGTTTTCTACATTGCTTTCAGATTTTAAAGAAATTACAAGGAGACGGAAAAGTGTCTATTATATTCATGAATGTCATTATAGAAATGCTCACTTTTTTGAAAATATATGAAATTCGTTAGATTTTCATTTAACTCCGAGTGAAAAGATATTTTAATTGAAACATCCTTTGCAGGAATTTGTGCTTTTCCATTTGTGCTACATCTCTGAATATCGTATTTCAGATTTATGTATTATATAAGAGAAAGGCAAAGAAATTCATCTAGCAAAGTCTGTACAAACTTTAAACCTGTATGTAATCCACGCTGATATTTCAGTTTCGCGTTCTGCTGCAAAATCAATGATTCTCTTTGAAAAACCTTGGTGTTATAGAAGAAATTGTAATATGCAATATTGAGCAATGTGCTACATCTAAACCTCATTGCTTTGTAAAGTAACTTCGATTCCTTCATTTTCAAATCAGAACATATAAAATTAGTAAGCCACTTAAAAAATAAAAGTAAAAGAAAGAAAACAAATGGCAGAACAAATTAAAAGCGATTATTTCTGTGGATCGGGGAGGCCTGCTGTGTGTATTTAATACGTTTCTTTAGCAGTTTTACGAAGAGGTGATAAACGCAATACGAAACACGTGATCCCATGCTATATTTTCTTTAATTTGAAACTGTGCTGATCAGTCTTAATAATTTTCTATATTTTATTTTGTCTAATATATGAATCTCAGGATTTCTAACCGGCAGAAGGCTCCTAGATGGACCTGATCACCTTTTCAAACAAATTGCCAATAATCGTTGACTTTCTGCGACATTTATTCATCAGAGCAGGCTGGTACAAAGTCACGTAAACATTTTAAAGCAAAAAAAAAATCTCCAGCACGTTAACTTGATTTTCATATTTATATTAAACACTCAATATGAAGCAAATTGGAAACTAACGGTACTAACTAAATGCTTTGTCTGAAATGATCCTTGTTATTAACACACACAGAATTACTTCCACATTACTAGAAATAAACAGGACCATGACATATACCAAAGCAGATGTGATCAGAAAATATGAATAATAGCAAAATAAGGTAAGTGTGTGGAAATGACATCATTTATTAATATTAAACGACACTGTTAAAGAGGATTTCTTTGCGAACTGAAATTGACATGTTCTTGCCTGCCACACTGAAGTTAGGGATTAATCAAAATTTTGAAAACACTTTAAACCTAACATTTTCGCAAGTGATTTCTTAATCCGACTTCTAAAGTATCGCTCCGTCCGATTTCTAAAGTACAATTTCTTTAAAAACCTGTTTCTCTCATTTAGATAACCGTATTTGTTATCAGAATTCTGATCATTAAAGTGCCTGCCTGATTTTGTTTTCACTTTTCATTTCAAAATATAGTCCTTGTATTCTACCGCTGGTTTCAAATTTTGTTTTCAGAATAACTGTTAGATGAGGATAATTAATATTACTTCCCGTCGCACGCGTGAATCTAAACAAGACCAACTACGTAAAAAATTCCTTTCCCAGTTTTAGATTTAAGCTCAATAAAAACTGATCTAAAAATTCAGAATTAAAGAAAAAAAAACATGAAACATTTTAACTGTAGAAGCAGTTATTAGGTTTGCATATTTTTTTCTGAAATCTGAAATATCTCTCATTTTGCATATTTTGAGCTGACATGGATAAATGTAGTCAACTCTACAAGCATATTCAATTAAAGGAAAATACAAAAAAATCTGCCTTAGGTAGATAAGTGTGATATATCTGTGAATATATTTTTTCGGGATGTAAGGTCAGGTGATGCGTAACATCACAGCCTCTCCTTGACAAATGTCAACCCCGCCTTCTCGTGGTGCATCCTGTTCCCACTAAAGGGGCTCTGACGACCGCCCATAGCGGTATAACTATACCATCGGGATCAGAGGAAATGCTATCCCACACTCACCAACCCGCTTGGCCAGCGTGGTGAGTTATGGCCAAACCCCTCCAAAATTATTCCACAACTTAAATCTTGGCCCTCAGTCTCCGGCAGCTGGAATGTACCTGGCCAAGGCAGCGGCCAGTGCGACATGAAGGCAGAGGGTGCTAAGAATCCCCGGAGGACTGGACTAGGCTGCCATCTGATGCTGACCTTGGCTACTTACAATGGACGCTCCCTATCTTCTGATTCAAGGCTTCTTGAATTGGAAGAGGAACTACAAAAGATCAAGTGGGACATCGTGGGGCTAAGTGAGGTAAGGAGAAAAGGAGAAGATCTCATCGAACTGAAAAGTGGACATCTCTTCTACTATCGTGGGACAGATACTGGCAGAACTAGTGGTGTTGGATTTATAATAAACAAGAAACTGAAGGACAAAGTTGTAGAAGTTGAAAGTTCCTCTGACAGAGCTGCACGACTTGTTATCCAACTCTCGAAAAGATACCAGGCTCAGATTATTCAAACTTATGCACCCACCACAAGTCATCCTGAAGAAGAAATTGAAGAATTTTATGAGGAAATTTGTCATCTAAATAATAAAGGTAAGCAGCATTTGAAGATAATTATGGGAGATTTCAATGCAAAAATAGGGCAACGGCAACAGAATGAAACTTCAGTAGGTAAATTCGGTCATGGCAACAGAAACCAGCGTGGAAATACTCTCGTTGAGTTTGCAGAGGCAGAAGGGTTTTTCATCTTGAACTCCTTCTTCAAGAAAAAGCCACACAGGAAATGGACATGGAGATATCCAAATGGGACGACAAGTGAAATTGATTTTATTATGTGTAACAAAAAATTCGTCATAGAAGACTGCAGTGTGCTAAACAAGTTCAACACAGGTAGTGACCATAGATTGGTGAGATGTAAGATGCACCTCAACACTAAACTTGAACGTGGCAAGCTCATAGGACAAACAAAATCTATTGACATAACCAACCTTAAAAAACACCATAATACCTTCAAGTTAGAACTGAAGAACAGGTTCTCTGCTTTAGAAGGCCTAACATCGGAAGAAGTGGGCATCTCTGAAGTTAACAGAAAAGTAACCAAAGCTCTTATGGAAACAGCAACAAAATTAGCTGGGTCTAAGAACAAGTTGCATGTGAACAAATTATCAGGAAAAACCAAAATGTTGATGCAAAAAAGAAGAGAGATGAGGACAACTAAAGAAGATGTGACTTCCAAAGTGGAATATATAGAGCTATGCAAGACAGTAAGAAAAAGTATCACTGAAGACGTAAGGAAATTCAACTGTGAACTAGTGAGGAAAGCAATTGAAAACAACCAAAGCCTAAAGATAGCAAAAGGACATCTCAGTAAGGGAAGAAAACAGATTATGGCACTGAGAAAAGAAGATGGTTCTGTAACAAGAAATAGAGGCGAAATTTTGACAAGAGTGAAAGATTTCTACTCCAAATTATATGAAAGGGATGATATATGCACTCCAGACATCATGAAAGATACCAGTACCAGAGTTCCTCCAGTCCTTCCAGCAGAAGTTGCACATGCAATCAAGAACATGAAGCGAGGAAAAGCTCCAGGAGAAGATGGAATTACTGTAGACATCATACAAGAAGCAAGTGGAGAAATCGAAACAGTACTCGCCCAAATTTTCACTCGATGCCTTAATGAAGGAAAGATTCCTGAGGATTGGAACACCGCTACAATGATCCTGCTACATAAAAAAGGTGACATTGAGGATCTCGGAAACTACAGACCTATCAGCCTCCTATCAGTAGTTTATAAAATCTTCACTAAAGTTCTTTCACACCGCTTGAAGGTAACACTGGACATGGCTCAACCGAGAGAACAAGCTGGATTCAGGAGTGGCTACAGCACAATAGATCATATCCACGTGCTGAGAGAACTAATTGAAAGAGCGAGGGAATATGAACTTCCATTGTGCATGGCTTTTATCGATTATGAAAAAGCCTTTGATTCGGTGAAACCATCAGCAGTTACAATGGCTCTGAAAACCTGCGGTATTGAAGATGCATACATTAATATTATTAATAACATCTATGAAAATGCAAGTGCAAAGATTAGGCTGTTTGAAAATACAACACACGTAAAAATTGGAAAGGGAGTGAGACAAGGTGACACCATATCTCCGAAGCTCTTTAATGCCACATTGGAGGGTGTTTTTCAGTCACTGAGCTGGGAAAACAAGGGGATAAAGATTAATGGAGATTATCTAACCCACCTTCGTTTTGCTGATGACGTAGTCATTTTTGCAACTACCCCATCAGAGCTGCAGAGTATGATCCAGGAACTTGCTGACAAGAGTAAAGAAGTGGGATTAAAAATGAACTTTCAGAAGACAAAAGTGATGTTCAATGCTTTTACAAGAAATGAAGATTTATCGATTGATGGAGAAAAGCTGGAGATAACAGACACGTACGTTTATCTTGGACAGCAGATATCAAGTGAGGGTCACATTGATGAAGAAATTAATCGGCGTACAAAACTTGCCTGGAGAGCTTTTGGAAGAAACAGCATAATTTTCAAGAGCAATATGCCATTATGTCTTAAAAGAAAAGTGTTTGATCAATGCATCCTTCCAGTGCTTACGTATGGTGCGGAGACTTGGACCTTAACTAAAAGAGACATACAAAGGCTGCAGACAACTCAAAGCAGCATGGAGAGGTGCATGCTTGGTGTAACCAGGAGAGATAAGAAGAGGAACTCGTGGATCCGAAAAATGACAAGAGTGGAAGACATCATGATCAGAGTTAAATCCCTGAAATGGCAATGGGCTGGACATACTGCCAGAAGGACAGATCATCGATGGACAGCCGAAATTTTAGATTGGATTCCAAGGGACAGGAAAAGACCCAGAAGAAGACCACATGGGAGATGGGTGGATGAAATTCGAAAGTATGCAGGGGTGACATGGAGGAGACTGGCACAAGACAGACCGTTGTGGAGGAAACTTGGGGAGACCTTCGTCCAGCAGTGGATTGATAATGGTTGACAATGATGATGATGATGATATCTCTTTCACAGGAGGATATATTACAAGCCTGATATCACTTTCCGTAAACTTTAAATTAACTACGATTGATAAAGTTGTAATTTTCAAATATTCCGAAGTGTCACAACTGAAATATTAAATAAAAATGCATTTTATTCTATAAAGGCGGATGTTAAACACAGTAGTATCACTATAACATGACAACCACCGGGATCATAGTGTAGCCGCGCAGGCGCGTTACAGATTCCACGTGACAAGTTCGACCTCACGGATATATAAGTGGCCGGTCAGTACAGATGAGCCATAGTGCGTTACGTGAGCATAAATGGTAGAGGTAGTTATTTCACCTACGTTCGAAAAGGAATTATCATTGGGCTAAACAGCCAAGTGTGTAAGCATCTCCGAAACAGCAGATTTCGTGGGCTACTCGCGTGGTGCTATAATAAGGGTGTGCCAAGAATGAACTGCTGCCAAACAAGAGTTCCTCCCGACATCATAACTGCAGCCCAAAAAACCATCGACCCCAGAAGAGAATGGTACCTTCTCCAACTGGGAAAGGGCAATTGGCGTGCGAAAGTGCAGGAATTGACCACGCAAATAAACGCTGGGGCACCCAGGTACGTGTCCCCGATAACAGTAGAGCAATCCATGTAACACATGGGCCTCAGGAGTCGATGCTACGTGAATGCACCAATTTCAACCCAGGTCCATCGGTAACGACGCCTGCAGTGCGCATGGGACTACCATCAATGGATAGTGGAAGAGTGGAAAAAGTTGCCTTCTCCTATGAAACTGAGGTTTCTACTCCCAGGTGTGACCGGCGGTGGCGGATACGGCGTCAGACAAGTGATAACAAATACCCGGACACGCTTGTCGATGACGTACAGGCTGGTGGTAGCAGTGTGAATGTCTGGGGGATATTTTCCTTATAAGACTTGGGTCCTCTGGTACTGCTGGATGGATGTCTGGGGAATGTTTTCCTAATATGACTTGGGTCTTCTGGTACCGCTGAATTCCCATTATTATGTAGGTGATCATATTATTCTTGTAGGACCGTGTATAGCTAGAATTTATATTTTAACATCCGTCTTACTTGCTGCAACAGACAGCCATACTGGTTTACCAATCACTTCCGGAATTTCAGATTTTTTATGCATGTTTGTTCATTATAATAATACGTCATGCGTCTCTGTACATTATACCATGCTTCCGTCCAGTAGGCAGTTCGTTAATGGTTGAAGATAGATAACTTCTTACACCCTGCTCCTTGGCTTGTGGATATGTTCCGTGGAACTTCGTTCTACAGCACCGTTTTCCATTGGTATGCAGTTCAAGAGCGACGTTTTCTTACACCATGCTTCTGGAATTGTGAACTTTGTTCTGTGGTACTTCGTTCTACGGCACCGTTTTCTATTGGTGTAGGTAAAGATCAACGTTTTCTTACACCCTGCTCATTACCGCGTGAACTGTGCTCCGTGGCACTTCGTTCCACAACATTGTATCTATTGGTAAGTAGTTCAAGACCGACGTTTTCTTACACATTGCTCATTGGCGTGTGAATTGTGTTTCGTGGCACTTTGTTCTAGAGCACCATTTTCTGTTGGTGTGTAGTTCAAGATCGACGTTTTTTTCACACTGCTTATTGGCGTGCGAACTTTGATCTGTGGCACTTCGTTCTACAGCCCCGTTTTTTATTGGTTTGTAGTTCAAGATCGACGTGTTCTCACACCCTGCCCATTGGCGTGTGAACTGTGTTCCGTGGCACTTCGTTCTATAGCACGTTTTCTATTAATGGTTAGTTCAAGACCGACGGTTTCTTACACTCTGCTCATTGGTATGTGAACTTTGTTCCATGGTGTTCCATTCTACAGCACCGTTTTCTATTGGTGTTTAGTTCAAGATCGACGTTTTATTACACCCTGCTCCTGAGCGTGTATTACTGTGTTCCGTAACACTTCGTTCCACAATCCACAACACTGGTTCTGTTGATAAGTAGTTCAAGATCGCCGTTTCTTACACCATGCTGCTTGGCATGTGGACTCTGTTCATTGGCACGTCATTGGATAGAAGCGTTTTCTACTGTTCCTTAGTCCAAGAGCTTCAATCGACGTCCCTTAGACCACGTTCCTCGGTGTGTGGCAGTTATCCAACTGACTGTGCTCGACCGTGGAAATGCATGCAATTTATCGTTCTGCACTCTGTACTGTGGCTAATATTAATCCCAATAGTGTTGCATTTTTTATGCGTAATTTGAGATAATGCTGGGTTGCGTTCTAAGTTCAGAGTCGTTCGAAATGCTGCCCTGTGGTTTTCTTATAACTTCAACTGGGACGTTTCTTTTTAGGTTCATTCCCAGTTTACTTCAGTTTGGGTATTACATCACAAAGAGTTGACCAACGGATGGTCAATGACAGTGAAATTTCTTGTAGTATGAGATTAATTATGAGGCTCAGTGTTACCAATCTTGTTTGGAAATTATTTAAATATGTTAATCGCTGCATCCTCGATTCATAGATGTATATTTTCTCTTCGCGGTCCTGGGAGCATATTTGTAGTTGGGTCAGTAACGTCAAGCTTTCAGAGGAAATAATTCTCTATAGTGGTGAGTTCGGATGTTAATGACAGTATATTTTCAACTCGAAATTATTTTTGAATTTACATCTCAGGAATTTGAGCCTATGTTTTAATTCTCACGATATCTCTTCCATCAGATGCATGTTTCGAGAAGTTAGTTTTATGTCGAACGACATTCAGTCCTGACAAACGATGCATGTAATTTGGAGTGTCAGAGGACAGAGTTAAGCCTTTACCTGTCGTGTTTCTTGCAATCATGTCTCCACGTTCGAAGATGTGATTAAAAAAATCTTTTTTTTCAAGGTAAGCCATTTATTGTAATGTGTGAAATTTGCAAATTTTCGAACTTATTTAAACGAATTTTTTCCTGCTACTGGCATATAAAAAAACCTACTTGCTTATTATCTCTCTTTCAGCAGTTTTGTTGGAAATATTTCTTTCCCATCATATGGCACTCTCAATACAGGATATGTTGAATGCCGGTATTATGGCCACTGATGCTCCAACTACGTAATACCGCAGAATAAGTTTGAAGCACATTGTGACAACACTCAGCTTCTCTCACCAGTGATCTTATTATACAGTTTGAGTGTTTCAAAAGTGAAGGTGGCGTCGAAGTAACGAGACGGTGAAGTTTGTATATTCTTATGCGGGTGAAACTATTGGCATCCCGCACAAAAAGTGCAGTTCCTAGACATAACCCTTTAACCACCATGACTCTAAAATCTAAAATCACTCTACGTTCCATAACGCCAGAAATTGTCTCTTGTTTCGCTACTTTGTTTAGTAATAACAAAGGTGACGGATAGTGACACCCGCTGATCTCTCATAGATCGTGCAAATTTAAAGAACATGTACCGGTAAGAAATCTCACTCACTCTAGAAGGGCGTTTAGGGCAGCTATGGTCGTTTGTATGCACGGTGGTTTTGGGCGTTATGGTCGTTAAAGGGTTAAAATATTACAAATACCCAAACTTGTAATCATCCGTCTTCTTCATCTCTTAAAACCGTGCAAGTGCAGACGTCGGCTGAGAAAGGCATGACATCATCCATCTGGGATGCCAAATACGAATCGCGTTTGAAGTTCCTAAAGAATTCATAAATAACAATAAAAATGTTTAATTTATTTGGAAAATGACCAAATTACCTATCATCATAATAATTCGCCACTGCGTACAGCTTTCATGACAAAGATAACACTGCATTACCTTGGAGTAAAACTTTCACTTCATTCTCCTAATTGATCAGATTTGGTACCATCATAATATTTTGTGTTTTGATAGATAGAGCCAACATTTTGCAGAAGTAATGCGCTGATAAATGAAGAGAACAAATAGCTAGTTAAGATATTTTGATTATCATTTTAGCTTACACAGAAAAGTAAATCTTCTGACCAGAAAGTTATCCCATTTAAGGGACTTCCAGCAAAAATCGTTTTTACTACGTTCCAGTGTTCCTTGAATGAGAGGATAAACACGTTTCGAACCCCAACTGGCACATACCCAAGTCTAAACCGAAGGAAAATCCTACACAATCTCATTTCACTAACGCTGTTCTGTTTTTGCGCTAGATTTGTGTTTCCCTTTAACAATACTGCACCTTTATTTATTTTTTTTCATTTCATTTACAAATTTCTGATCTCATAAATTAACATATCTTTTCTACAGTAAAAGGCAAATTCACCGGACAACAGGCAGAAACGTGAAACAAAATGTAGGACTAATTTTCCCCAATACTTTCTAAATCGTTATAGGAGTTAAGAGGGTGAGCACCAACAAATACAACCACTGAGTAAGATTTTTAAGTGTTTTGCTACCAGACGCTCGTAATCATATAGTGAAGTATCCTTTAGAAGAAACAAAAACTGCATTATACCGTTATAAATGCAAACCACTTTCTTTCACTGCAACATTAATCACATCCCAATATGGGCTACATGTTTTCAGTAATTTAATGATATAGGTATATATAATATTTAGGTCTTCCATTGATTTTTGATTTGGCCAATACCTTTAATTGGAATTTCGCCCTTAGCTGCGTATATTGAGTCAAAAACTAATTAGTTCCTGCTGTTCCAAAATGGCCGCTGCTGTAGAAATCGTTTCATAACAATTCCCTGTACACTTCCAAAAACCTAAATATTAAGTTAGTGCGAATGAAATGTCCGGCGCGATCGGGCAGTAGAGACAGGCTCCCGCCACAGCGGAACGGAAGCACCTACAGATGTTGCGGGTGCTACGTCACACAGCTACTATAAATAGCTAGCACGTGTGTGAAGAACAAGGTTCAGGCGTGGTTTCTTTGAAAGTAACGTGGCTTGCAATTGAAACATTCAAACGCCGGATTTCATAGTCATCTTTTTGTATGAATTTAAACTGGTCCATTCTGGGCGAAATGCCGCTCGAAACGTTAGAAAAGCTTTTGGGGAGAATACAGCTAATGAAGGAATTATTCGGTGATTGTTTGTGAAGTTTCGAAGAGGAGATATGGACCTGCGAAACGAAGCACGTGGTCACCCACCTGCTGTTGTTTCTGACGATGTTCTGTTACGTGTAGTTGAAGCGGAACCCCAAAATACGTGTCACGAGATAGCGGACGAGGTAGTTGTCCATCACACGACAGTTGTTTTGCATGTGGCTGCGCTGGGTAAAGTCTAAAAGCTGGACTTGTTGCTGTCGCATGAGGTGACAACTGCTAATAAGACTAGGCGTTTGGAAGTCTGCACGTCGCTGTTTACCAGAAATAAACAATAACCTGTACTTCATCGAATCATCACCTGCGTCGAGAAGTATGTCCTTCATGATAATCGGAAACGATCTACATAATGTTTAATAAGGCGCAGCCTGTAGGATGGCATCCACGCCTACACACCAAGAGGATGATGTTCTTTGTCTGGTTAGGCACAGCCAAAACATTCGTCGGAGTAACTTGGCGAGAGGCCAAACCATTACTGCAGAACGTTATTGGGCACAATTACAGCAGATGCACCAGACGTTGCTGCAGAAACAACCGGCTTTGGTAAACAGACGTGGTGTTCTTCTGCTCCAAGACAACGTCCGCCCTCATGTCCCACAACGAGCAGTGCTGACAATACGTGCCTTGAGCCATGAAGTACTACCTCATCCTGCCTTCTTCACGGATTTGTCTCTGACAGACTATCATCTGTTTCGTCGCCTGGATCACTTCCTGTCCGGGAAACAGTTCACGACAGACAGCGAGGTTCAACGTGCAGTTTGTGATTCCTTCGGGTCCCAGCCACAAGACGTTTTTCGTTCCGGGATCATGGCTTTGCGGGACAGATGGCCACTATGTGTTAATGCCGAGGAGGATTATTTTGCCTAGGTAATTTGTCTTACTTTTCCGTTATATGCTGGACCTTTCCCGGACATCTTAATCGCAGTAGCCTAATGGTTTGTCTATATTTTAAACTACAATAATATTTCCCAAATTGATCTGAATTTTTTTAAGTGTCTTAACTCGGTTTTCCAAACTTTTGTGAACAATTAATTCCGTATGCGGCTATATCACTTAAATCTCTAAAGCACAGTGAAGTATTTAAATCTGTACCCGTCTTTTTTCGTTGGAAATCTCAAAATCTTAGTAAACAGACTTTAGGAAAGAAAACGGAATGTTACCGTATGTCATCGTCATTCTAACATTTATATTACGCTATCTGATAAAAAACGTTCCGGTGCTTACCTTGTTACCGTATGATATTGTCACTCTAACATATATGTACACTATTTGATCAAAAGAATCGGCCACTTGTCTATCTACAAATTCAGCCGTGGAAGTTTATCACAAAGGTTTTCCCTGGGATTGATATTTTTGCGCATGAGGGATCTATTAATCTGTGTTTTCTGCAGGCCGATGAATTTCTTCCACAGCCGTCTCTTCGAAACATTCCTACAGTGACCTCGCTTTGTGAACATACGTCATTTTCTTTAACGGAAATCAGGTATTCAACAAACTTGTTTATAATTTGGAACCTTAAAATTGCTTTACCGTATTATCTACTAATGAGGAACATTTTCACGTACAGTAAAGAATAAGGCCTTTCATACATAAGGCCTGCATATGTGCGCTAAACTGTTTAATTTCATAATATCAACAATTGTAAGAAATTGCAGTTTTTACGTATCCTGCCATAAAAATTCCTTAAAGGAAGATGGCATTGGAATTCGTTGTGCTTCAAACTTACGCAAAGCTATGTGAATTACAGATATTATCTGATGTTCAGTCACTGCGACGCTTTCAACTACGATTATTGTCCAATATTTAAACTTAAGCTGCGTTCATAATATCTAACGCTGAAAAGGGCTTCTTCACTGATATTTTGAAAACTGATATACAAAATCAAGTGGGTATGAGTAATACCGTAGACACCGATGCAACCGAATCTTTCACAGAACCACAGGGAAAACTGTATCTGAGCTGCCGTACAAATATCTCTCAGTAAGTAAATATATATGTATAATGTTCTAAGAACCGACAAATGGTACGCCAAAGGAAACCAGCGATTTGCGAAAGGTGTCAACGAGCAAGAAAAATGATCTATGTGGAAGTTCTTCAACAGCAGTGGCAACATTCTCCGCAGAGCATTACGATCACCGAAAGTGTGCTAAATCTTGCGAACGAATCAGGGCGAACCAGTTGTTTTAATGGGTTGAGTGCAAAAAAAAAGATATTTTTCCATCGCTACAGCATAATGAGCGTCAGAACACTAACAACTGTGTATGTCCACATATGCATAAAACGTTTCAAGGTTTGAGAGCCTTCCAGGAGCATCTGCAAGTTTTTATTTGAGGCGCAGTGGGGAGCTCGACAAAAGTTACAGCCTTTTAAGTTTTCCAGTTTAACAGTTTTTCGATAAAGGATCCTTTATCTTTAATTATATTTTTTTTGCTTCAACTCCTAAACTCGTGTTCCGGAGCTTTTTAATGAAAAATATATTTTCTTTGAAAACTGAGATCAAACCTGAGGTCGTTTGTTTAATAATTTCTTAAGTAGCTTTAGGTACAATATAAGAAACATAAATTATATATATCAATTTTATAATTATGTTTTTCTCACTCTTTGGAAACTAACACAAGTTTTTAAAATCATGCAATGCGCTTTCCAACACACCAAAAATCATTTCTCAAGTTATTACTCAAGTTATGAGAATAATGACTGTGGAATAAATCTCGGTCCTGTGCTCTGACCTTTGACCCCATTTCTCACATTTTCAACAGGCTTTGTCGCCAGGCGGTCTCCTACCACATACTAAAATTTAATCGAAATCGAACCTTTTTTACGTTAGTTATGACGCATAACAGCAGTGGAATGGATCCCGCTCCTTTGCACTGACCTTTGACCCCATTTCGTTCACTTTAAATAAGTTTCCTTCCCAGGTGATACCCTGCCAGATACTAAAATTTCATCGAAATCGAACTATTGTTACGCGAGTTATCGTGCTGACGGACATACTCACACAACGCGTGACGTAATGAGGCAGATGGGAATTGCGAACATCTGCTCGCAAGAGTGTGACGTCATAAAACTTTAAGAGGATCCACACACAGCGCGTGACGTAATGAGACAGATGGCGTGACCGCGCTCCAACATTCTCAAACGCGAGATTGTGACGTCATAAGATTTCTAAGCATTGGTAACATTAATGGAACAACGCCATGACACTGAAAACGTTATAATTCGGGGTGGTTATTTAACCCGCTAAACGAACCCTCCTAAAGTCGAGATCAAGCTAAATCGATTTCTAGTACCAGAAAACGGTAGGTAAACGACTTTCATCAAAATTCTTAGAACCGTTTTCAAAATAAAATGTGTATACATACATACAAGAATTGTTACTTTAAGGTGGACGTCAAGTAATTTTGCTTCCTATACTTCCAATGGGAAAACTTCTGTACACATTTTCTTTACAATTAATGCGTTCCCAAGGATGAAAATTTGAACATCGATTAAAATAGCTTCATTTCATAACTTGGAATACTTATTATTTTCTACACCATAACCGTAATTATGCAATCCAACATTTATTTGTCCACTGACGTCGTCAGAGCACAGGTCGCCATCTTTTCTCTGATTTCAACACCACCAAAGGAAAAGTTATTGATTTTTAATATAATTATGGTTATGTTTTAGAAAATATTAAGCTTTTCAAGTTTTAATATAAAGTTATTTTAATCGATGTTCAAATGTTCATCCTTGGGAACACATTAATTGTGAAGGAAATGTGTACAAAACTTTTTCCATTGGAAGTATAGGAAGCAAAATTACTTGACGTCCACCTTAATAATATGGGATAAGGGAAATGGAATGGATCGCAATCCTATGTCCTGACCTTTGACCATATTTCGTCCATTTTGAATAGGGTTCGTCCCCAGGTGGTCCCCTATTACATACTGAAATTTCATCGAAATCGAACCATTTTTACACACGTTATGGCGCATAAGGGCAATGGAATGTATCCTGATATTATGTCCCGACCTTTGACCCCACTTCACCGATTTTGAACGGTTTTCGTCCCCAGGCGGTCTCCTACCACATAGTAAAATTTCATTGAAATCGAACCATATTTACGCAAGGTATGACGCATAAGGGCAATGGAATGATCCCGCTCCCAGTCGTGACCTTTAACCCCATTTGTCCCATAGATTTTTTAACCCCATTTTCCATAGATTTTTTCCCCAGGTGGTCCCTTACCACATAGCAAACTTTCATTGAAATCGAACCATATTTACGCAAGTTATGGCGCATAAAGTCCATGGAATAATTCCGCTCCTAGGTCGTGACCTTTGAGCCCTTTTTGTCCCATTTTCAATAGGGTTTGTCCCTTTGTGGTCCCCTACCACATACTAAAATTTCATCGAAATCGAACCATTTTTACGGCAGTTATCGTGCGGACGGATGGACGGACAAAGCTGGAGCAAATACGCTTCTTCAACCTACGGTTGGAAAGCCCCCGCACGGGGATAACTGGTTTTCCAGTTATTTGGGGAGCGGCGCCCCCACGGCCCGAGCTGACCTTGTGACTGGTCAACATCTGATGTCATGCCACCGCTTGTTTTTTGTTTCGGTGCTGTTGGTGTTTGCAGGGACGGCTGTTCATCCAGCTGTTGGGGAGTCGCGTCCCCACGTTCCCGAGCTGGTCTTGTGTCTCGCATTTTCGTTTTTATTTATTTTCTCCACTGGCTAGTTGCCCGTGTTGTATTCTCTACCTAATCGCTACCACGTTATGTACTAACACCCCGGTCTTGTGGTTTTGTTACCCTCCACCACTAACTGATTTATATTAACCGCTCAGTTCGTAGGTTGCTGAGATTCCGTTTAGGTTCCCTGCCAGGATTTGTCTTCTTTAGATTTCTTTTTTTTTCCTTTTTAGCTGGTTTGGGTGCTAGACCTACCTGCATGTTTGCCGCGTGCGGAGACCCGTGAGGCTGAAATGGGATGTCTGGCGGCTGAGGTCGCAGGAGACCGGATAAGTGCCTCCTGTGTACCAACACTCCTCTTCGACCCCGGCTTCGCTGTAAACGGGAGGCTAGAGACTAACCCACCTCTAGTCAGAAGTCTTGTACCAAGTTGTGTACACGGCTTTAGCGGCTTTTTTGTCGTATAGCACGGCAGGGTGAGCCCGGGGGCTGTGGGATCATGCCAAAGGCGTTGGCATGACGGTACCCGGAGGCCGAAGTGTCCGCCGAGTGCGTGTGATCACAGCCAACGGACTATATCTGCAACGTATAAGCTCCAGAACTGTGTCCAGCGTCATTTTCTTGGCTTGCAGACCTCCAGTTCTCCCTTGTAGGGCTCGGTGGTGGGTGGAGTAGTCTGCAGACGAATCTTCCTCCTTTTTTTCCATGGGTAAAAAGAACAAAAACTCCAAATTTAAGTCATCTGACAAAATGATAGTTGCCAACGACACTCCTTCGTCTTCTACACCTACCAAGTCTCATACCCTTAAACGGTCTTTAGACCTTGACCTGGACCAAGAATGTGGAACCTCTTCTTCGGCAGCTGTACCAGTCGCTCCGAAGCGTCGTCTCCCTCAATTGCTGTGACTACGCATGCTACTCACTTGCTTGTAGAATCCATCGATCCGAATGAGAGACTGTCCACCAGATCTCCCTTTTTCATTTCTAAAGCTTTGGACGCTGCGGTTGGCCCCTTGAAGTCTGTGAGGAAGCTTCGCTCTGGGGACCTGCTTGTCCAAACTTGCAGTGTTTCTCAGAGTAACACTTTTCTGAACCTCACTAGTCTTCAAGGCATTCCTGTAAAAGTGACACCTCACCCGTTTCTTAACACCTCTCGGGGCGTTATTTCGGAGTTTGATCTCTTGCCATGCAGTGAAGACGAATTCGTGACTGAACTTGCTGATCAAGGTGTTATTGCTGCACGTCGTATGATGTTCCGGCGTGATGGTTCCATGATTAAGTCAAAAATGTCATCTTGACTTTTGACTCCCCGAAAGTTCCGACAGAAATCAAAGCAGGCTACTTGGTCTGTGCAGTTCGCCCGTACATTCCCAGTCCTCTGCGCTGTTTCAGGTGCCAGAGGTACGGGCATTCACAACGATTCTGTAAGAGTTCCGCTCGTTGCGCTAATTGTGGCTCCGGTGAACATGACGGGGAAGGTTGCACTTCTGCGGCCTGCTGTGTTAACTGCGGTGAGGCCCATGCAGCTTACTCCCGCAACTGTATGAAATGGAAGGACGAGATGGCGATCCAGCGCCTCAAGACCCTGGAAGGCCTCTCGTACCCTGCTGCCAAAGCCAAGTTGGGTATTCCCAACACCCGACAGCGTAGTTTTGCCGCAGTTGTTAAGTCTCTGCCACAACCCGTGCAGCCCTTTGTTCCGCGCCCTGTAGCTCTCGCAGCGCTTGCCAAGCGATCTACAGCTGACCAAGCGACACAGGTGTTTTTCCCCGAGCTCGCGATTTTTCGACTACCTGATTCTGGGCCTTCTCTTTTGCAGCCGACCCTCTCTTCCAGTTTAAAGCAGAAAGCCTGCACGTGCGAACGACCCGGCCCTCAATCCGCAAAGGTGTGCAGTGTCCATCCAACTGTCTCGGCCTCAGCGAGGTCCCCACCCTCAACCAACATTATAGAGGAACATAGGGGGAGGAGAGTGACAGTTCGTCCCCAGCCTCAAACAACATTGCAGAGGAACATGGGGGAGAAGAGAGTGACAGTTCGTCCCCGCCCTCTGCCAGCATTGCAGGGGAGTGTGGGGGGAGGAGAGTGACTCATCCTTTGTGTAGTTCTGTTTAAAAAAAAAAAAAAAAAAAAAAAAATTATAATTATAATAGTCAATTAATAAATTTTTATATAAACCTAATTAACTACCTTGTCTTCACAGCTTTCATCATACTCTTTTTCAACTTTTACCAAGCCTGTCTGCTCTTAATCATTTTCCACGTTTTTTAAAAATCTGTGGCTGATAGTCCTTGGTCTGGCGCTCTTTGGCCAAACCTGG
Organism: Macrothele yani; assembly: GCA_039090855.1. NCBI lineage: Eukaryota > Metazoa > Arthropoda > Arachnida > Araneae > Macrothelidae > Macrothele > Macrothele yani. The sequence goes on along the minus strand of CM077034.1, from coordinate 189,416,146 downwards.
CCCTTGCGCCAATAAAATCCAACAACCAACCAACCAACCAACGGTTGGAAAGCGTAAACAATCATTTTTTGGTCAGTAGCCTAATGCAACTCGGAATAATAGTATGAAATCAACACAAGGATATTTTTATGGTCTGAAGTTATGGTTCAGAATCATGCTTCTTTTTTGCCCTACTTCTCTGTACTGTGTGTTCTGCAGCATGAGCGATTTTAACAGCACTGATTTTTTTATTTTCAAAAATCAAGATTTCTTTGACTACATCATTCTCATTCGTCTACATATATGTTGAATTCACTGTGTGATTGCAAGGTGTACCAAACTTAATAACGATGCAGTGTTTTAACAATATAAACACGGACTCTGAATCCAGTACTTTGTTTATTTGTTTTTATCTTTTCTGAACCTTTTGCAGCGTAACCTTAAATAATATTGTTGTAGATTGTTTTACAGAATACTAATGAACCAAAGTTAATATTTAAATCATAAAAAATAGGTTTCCCCCTTTTTCTCCACAGTTCATCATCTCCTGAAGTATTCAGAAAACTTTTGTTGAAAGAAGGTAAAGTTCCAAGACCGTGTCACTGATGAATTTTCCTAAATTCCAACATTGCACGTTTGAAAATAGTTTGAATCATGCAGATACGTTTTACTGCCACTCCTTCACTCCGCACCCGAGAGTCACTCATCACAATTTTTGCTTGGATTGAATTCAATACTTTCTGTTAAAGAATGACTTAAAAAATTAGTAAAGTGAAATAGCGAAGCATAGTTCAGGACATTGCCTTACAGGTAACATTTTTTCAACATGGTTTGCAAGTTCTCTCTTCCCTGGATCACATCAGTTCAACTGAACACATTGATGCTGTCAAACAAATTTTAAATGAAAAACGGTTTGATCCTTCTAGAATAGGTTTGAAAAATATCCTTGTTATCTTGTGTCATAAATGTACATCACATGAAGCTAACTATAAGAACTATTGGAATATTTATGACTCAAGTATACAATTTCCGTACTGGGAAATTACAGCATTTTCGAATATAGGACCCGTGACAAAATGATTTTTTATAAGAATTCATTTGTTACACACATTTATACATTATGGCAAATCAAAAGGTATCGTCATACTCATATTTTATCTTTTCTTTAGTTTCTGGAAAAAATACACATTTTACAAATCATACACTGCTGGACACCCAAAATGCAACACCAAGAAGGAAGCATCCGATTGGCCTGAAATTTGCAGCATGCGTTGCCCGCGAGAGGACATGCAAACGATTAGCAAGCATTGCAGCGCATTTGCAAATCATGTACGCCCGGCAAGCCACCGAGAAGCACTATAGGAAGGGTCCACATAAGGCGAAGTGTAAGTAGTGGAAGTGTGAGGAGCTGCCAGACCTGTGCTTGGGAAGCTTCCTGATGCGTCATCGAAGAATACGGCAGTCATTCCAGCACGTTTCGGAGTTCGAAAGAGGACTAATAGTGGCTTATTGCGACAGCGGTTTATCGTAACGAGACAACGGCGCCTGCATGGGACGACATCCAGCCACAGTGAGGCGAGTATGGATTCGGTGGGTGCAGGAAGGACGGACGGACCGACGTGAGTGATTGGTGCAGCCGCGGCACACCACCGAACGAAAGAACCGGCATGTTGTGCGGCGGACATTGACGGCTCGAACCGCGACATCACAAGCGTTAGTGCAGGAATTAGGGTGTGTTGCGCAACAACCTGTTTCAGCACGTACCGTTTGACGTCGTCTGCATGAGAGAGGAATGGTCGCACGGCGCCCATTGCTTCCATTACCATTTTATGGCACATAACCGGCGAGTGCGGCGGTAGTGGGCCGTTGAACGCCGCCCCTGGACTACGGAATGGCACGACATTGTTTTCGACAAATCCCGCTTCAGCCTGCAACACCACGATGGTCGGATCCGCGTGTGACAGCACCGCGGCGAGAGACTGTACGACGCCTGCATTATGCATCGCCATACCGGTCCGTTGCCAGGCGTTATTGTTTGGTGCGCAATTGGATATGACACCCGCAACCTTCTGGTACGCATCGCCGGTACACTCAACAGCCACCGCTACATCTCCGACGTTTTGCAGCCTGTAGTCCTCCCTTACTTGCAGGACCTGCCAGTGGCCACGTTTCAACAGGACAATGCGCGCCCTCGCGGGGCCCGCATCGTGTAACATTTCTTCACGGCCCACTAGGTGTCACTGCTGCCGTGGCCCGCCTGTTCTCCCGATAGTCGACCATCGAAAACGTTTGGTCGCTGATCGGCAACCGAGTGGCCCGGCAAGCACCACCCTCGGCTACGCCTGATGAACAGTGGCAACGTGTGGAAGCAGCCTGGACCAACATATCCCAAGCCCACATCCAAAGCCTCTTTCGTTCGATGCCGCGGCGTGTAGCGGCCGTTATTGCCAGCCATGGGGGCCACACGAACTATTGGTGTCTGCGTGTTCCGCAAGTCGCACGGGCCTGTAAGCTCAATCATTTCATCTTTGTATCTACTGTTATTTGTCCAGTAAATCTGTCTTTGCTATCTCTTGTCTTTCTTGGTGTTGCATTTTGGGTGGCCAGCAGTGAATATAAAATAAAATATAATAATTGTATAAAAATAGTACATTAATTAAATATATTAATAATAATAAAATAAATTTCTTATAAACCGAATATTCCTTTTCAACTGTTGGCCTGTGACAAAGAAGAATACTAAATGCTTGACGCACTTCGGTAAGGACTCCCAACTTAAAGTGTATTCTTCATACTCTCTCTGTGCAGCGCTATGTCATGTCTCATTTAATAGAATACCATCACGCTCTTGTAGGTCTCTTTCGCTCAGATAACTGACACAAATATTTCTACGAGCTGTGCAGGCTGGGGCTACATCTCTCTAGTGGACGGAATCTTACGAAAGAAAACGAATGCTTGTTATATTATTTATCATTTGTTTGCACGATATTCGAGGAAAATATAGTGAAAGATGGAATATACCTGTAACAATCGTGTTCTTTTTGACATTTCTACGTTGCTAAAGTATTGCAGAAAAACATATTTTCTAACTATTCTCGAAATGCGCTGAAGATTATGTTCTGCATAACGAACTCATGTAAGGCCGCGAAAATTCCCATGTCATTCAATTTAGACATCACGAAATGCGGTGATAATAATATTATAAAATGCGCTGGTTAACTCTGGGGTTCTCTACTTTCACTTACTTTTTTCTACTACACCTACTATCCGCAACTATTCTAATAGTGCATCTTTGAAACCCAAATTTTACTTTACGAAAGTACCTTCAATAAACCAAACCGATTTTTAGAAGCATACATTTTGTTTGCTAACATTTTCTGAAACTTTCTTTGTTCTTAACATAGGAAGTAATTTTTTCCCTAAAGGTAACATTGGTGGAGACGTCTTCCGTGTGCTTTCAAGGGAATGTGAAACTATTTTTTTTCATTAAGTTGGCGCTTTCCTTCAGTACTACATAAACGCTATGCATCTTAATGAGAACCGATGCAACTGCAAATAAACGTCGCTGCATGTGAGAATTATGAAGCAGTATAAATAATACCTGTTACAGAGTTATGTTAATGTATATTATTCCAGTTCTTCATGAAGGAAAAGCAGCGGACGTAATGAATTTGCTGAAGTCTGAACTGTGTTGCGAAACGAGCGCCTCACAGCATTTCCGAAACAACAAAGCGTACGAGGTGCTTATTTCAGTTGTGGTAAGTACCTTCAAAAAGTAGTCTGAGAAGAGTAAATCCACAAACCGCAGTCAAGGTGTGTGCCGACCAGGACATTTGATATTAAAGGTGAGCGAAAGTTATCCAGTATGGTAGGGGTCAACATATTGGATACAATGACGCTCCTATCCGGTAATTTAAAAGCTAGTGACAGTAGTTGTGTGTCAATCACTATTCTTCGAACTCTTGAAAATGGTGCTGTTTGGCCTCAGACTGCTGGGAGTTCCCATACTGACCTCAATTCATCCACGAAAGATCCTACAATGGGCATACGCTCATCAATACCGAACATTGAATGATCGAAGGAAGGTCGCCTTATCTGCACAATCCTGTTTCCTGTAGGAGCGGGTGGACGGCAGGGTAGTGCGCGTCGCTTACCTTGGGAAGTTTTGTCAATAGAATGTACCGTAGAACGAAAGCATGCAGGTGGAGGAAGTGTGATGCTTTGAGCAACGTTTTGTTGGGAAACCCTGAGTGCGGTGGCGGGAAACTCAGACGTCTACTACCTAGATATAAACATTTTTACAGAATTGATACATCCTTTAATAAAAACTGAAGTTCCGTATATTAGCGCCTTTTTTCAGCCGGAAAATGCATTTTGCCACACTGGCCGGATTCTTCAAAAATGGTTCGCGGAACACATGAAAGAGGGTATCGGTATTACCCAGACCTCTGAATTCCCCACGCATCAATTCAATTGAGCATCTGTGTTTTGTGATGGAATAAACAAACTGAGCATCGGCGGCTAAAGCACGTAACTGACAAATGTTCAAGGAGCAGCTGCTAACGTGTGATAACCAGATATGCCTACTCGCTTGCGCAGTGGTCAGGCTTGGCCTCTGATCATTCATCCGAAAAACGTCCGGGTACGAATCCCGATGAGGCAAGTTTGTCTTGTTTGTCTTACGGCACTGGCTCTCTCCCTTCCTTGGAACCAGTGACCCTAAATTAGGAACGGGCCACTGATTATAGCACATAGAGTTTATCACGGATGTCGTTATACCTCCAATGAAAAAAATGAACCAGTTCTTACAAGATCCCCTTAGGAATCATGAGGCGTCTATTCCTCGCCGGGTAAAAGCTGTTTTAGTGGGACGTCGAGGGCGTATTTCATATTGAGCAAATTGTCAGTTATGATGCTTCTGTTTCTGGTGTAAAATGGAGATAATTTCAGTTTTTGCTACGTAATAATAATAACTATGTAAAAATCTGGAAAAACAGTAATTTCGACATTTGTATTCTGACTTCATTTTAATGGTTATTTTGGTCGATAGAACGATTTTTTAAGCAAAAAGAATTTTAATGCATTTCTGTTCTTGAAAGTTTCGGTATATTATTAAAATAAAAAATTTATATAATAAAAATTCAATTTTTATATTGTGATAATCATTCGTAAGCAAGGTTAAAAGGTAGGAGTTCGAAACTGCAAATGTAGGATTAAATGTATTTTCTAAAAGCTTTTTAAGAAAAGCAGATCTTTGCACACAGACTAGTGTGTCAAGCAGAGCTTGGGATCCCTATAATGCATTACCTCATTAGACCGCGCTCGAGTGCAGCGGCCGTATCAGATAACCCATTGGTATGTACGGGAATAAACGACATTTACTTGCTTTACTCTGCCAGATAGACAGGTTCTGGTCCTGAAGACTGAACATTTTTCTTCGAAATAGGGAAACAGTATAACTGAAGATCTCAAACTAATCTCGAGATAAGGTATTTCCCTTTAAAAGGTGAAAGCAGGGACAGTTCAACATTTAAAGTCGTTAGATTAAGATTATTTTTTAATTTGGAATAAAGCTATAAGCAAATTAACGGCATTCCAATGGGATGTTTCCACTTAACTAGCGTATGTAACCTTTTTCTTGTTCTATAAAGAATATAAGTTTATTAAATACAGGTCCTCGAGCTAAGATAACTATTTATACACGTATAGGTATACTGATGATTTGCTTTGTATAAATAACTCTGAAATTATCGAAAGTATCGAAAGTGATTTTTCAGGTATTTACCCTAGCTGTCTTAAATTGAGTAAAACAAAACCAAATTAACCATGACTTTGATTTCTTAAAGTTAAGCACTAAGCTTAACAGAGGTAACCCTTCCATTAGCCTTTTTCATAAATGTGTAAATTTTCCTTTCAAAGTAATTAAATATTTGCACTTGAACAATAACATCTCAACCAAAGTAATAGAAAATGTACTTATTTCATAGGTACTTGTAATTTCCAGAATTTGCAGCAAAAACTTGGATTTCCATGATCACATAAATATCCTATTAAACAGTTTTCTAGACAACAAAATTCCAGATCTTTACATTAAAAGCGTTTTAAGAAAATTCGTTCTGAAAAATAGAGTTAGGTTACCAGATCTGTTTTAATTTTTTCACAATTAATAAAATGATTCTGGCCAATGAAAGACTTCTTGGAAGTTGGCCTGGAGGATGTATATTAACTAACAACTGGAACCATTAGTGGTATGGACAGGACAGTTTTATTACAAATAGAAATAATAAAATATTAAAAATCACGAAAAAAAGTTCATAATTTGAATAAAAAATTTAGATAAGAAATATAAAAATTAAGCTAAATATTTTATCTATAGAATAGCTAACATAAAAATGGTTAAACTTACGTTAAACTAAATAAGTAACTGGTTTTGTCTGTAGATGTACACTAAGGTATGTTAATGCAGGTAAAAACATCATTAAATACACATCAGGTATATTTTATAATAATTTTCGTGTATTCTGAAGTTATTCTTCTCTTACTGGACAAGCAGGTCATCATTCTAGATTTGGAAATTTTGATTGGAGGAATTTCGTTTGCAGCGTATTTTTTGTTCCGGGACAGTCTTCAGGCAATCTCCTCCTCCCTTTTTGCTGTTTTTCGGGCGGCCATTTTCCGCGTAAGGAGATAAGAGATTAGCAGCGTTGAAGGTGGGCTCTTTTATTTGTTCATATTCAGGATCTTTCTATTCTTCTTGTCTTTTACGTTAAATGCTAAACAATTACTTTTTCTTGTTTGGCATTGATACAGCTTGAATTGTAATTATATATAAAAAATTTATATATTTTATTTTGGCCATGAGCCCGTTTTTGTGCTCATTTTAGGAGTGTTAGCTGGTCTCTCGACCTCGTGGTGTTCGTCGAATTTCGTAGTTCGTCGGAATTATTTTCAGTTGTTGTAATCATCTCAAAGCATTCCTGGAATACTGTGTAAATATTGCAACTTTTATTTTTAATTTTAAGGCCCTTTTCAAATGCATTTTATTACGTGTTTTTGTCTTTTGCCATTCCGCGTTTCACGGGTACTCTCTGTAAAACGTTCTTTTTTGCTCCTGTGGTCTCCGTTTCTTATTGTTTTTTATTTTTCTTTAATTTTTTTGGAAGTTCTTTTTCCCAGGGAATGACACTTTTTAAGTGCATTTTATTTGGTTCCCGAAAGGAACTTAACTTAGGCGGTAAGGTAGCTTACCATGTGTCAAACCTGTCGTTTTCTAGGTATTCCTGAGTTACATATCTCTTTCTTTGTTGTAGGTTTTGCCTAGTTTTCTGGGTCTAAAGTTCTAAGCCTTCTGACAATTTTTTGTGAGTTCTTTGCCAAAGTTTTTCTGGTTTTTGTGGGAGACGATGAGTATGGGTTGGGCCAGGAATGTGATAGATGTATGCAACAACGTTTGCTTAGTTATTTTTTTCCGCACCTTTGATGGCGGTTATGTAATTTTTTTTGGAAGGGGGGACGTATATTTGCATCTATGACTTTGCAGAAACCCATTTTCAACTAGGTCGTTGTGGTAGTGAGAAAATGCAAAGTTTTGCTGGTCCTTGATAAAGCTAAGGCTCGGCATTTTCGACACTTTCTGTATTCAGGTCTTATTATTTTTATTTTTTTTTATTATCTTTTGTTGTTGGCTTTTGAGTTTTTTTTGGTTTTTTTTTACTATTATTATTATGATGATCTTCAGAATGTTAATTTCTGTCATGGAGGTGTACTGTGTGTATTATTATTATGATGATCTTCAGAATGTTAATTTCTGTCATGGAGGTGTACTGTGTGTACAACACGCATTAGAAGAGTCAGCACGTAAACACTGATCCTAGTAATTAGGAAAAACTCCCACAGAAAATATTCAGGGCAAAGAATTTGAAATTTAAAGCTTACGGGAACACGATGTCTTCTGTAGAGTATATCTTAAAAAATACCCTTTCTGTGGGAAGGAAAAGGAATAATTTATTTGGTATTTTTAATGGGTAGCAATACATTCATGTTCGCCAGAGTTCTACTGACTAAGCCTTAGGTAATGGCGTGTATTCTTCCTAATTTGACAAAGAGGAAATCTAACTGACATCGATTAGTCATAAAAAAACACTTTCACGAAAAATCAAGTTTACAGTAATTCTTAGTAAATAAACATTTCTTCTTGCAGTCGAATTAAAGAATGGGGGCCTGCGCAGTTTACTGAGCGCTGGCTTGTGGCCATTCATCCGTGATGGGTACGGGTTCGAATACCGGTGGGGCATGAATGTTGTGTTTGTTTTAGAGCCCTGGCTGTCTCCCTTCCTTGGAACCAGTGGCTCTAAATTAGGAACGGGAGACAGCGTTAAGCCAATTGGGTCGGTCACGGTGGTAATTAAATCTTTAATAAAAAAAATAAAGAGGATAGGTTTGTGTGTGTTCATAAAAGGAATAAAACCATTACTACTGCTATGAAGATAACTCTTTATTTAAAATTTTGAAAACACGGAGATGTGCTTCATTTTACCAAATGTGTGTGTGTGACACAAGGAAAAGCTAGCACGCTTTTTGTTAACCCAGGAGTCAGAGTACCACAATTCTAATTCTCATATTTTTGTAAATCCTTCTCGCCTGCTGTAAACCAAACAGGTCAATGTCCTTTTAACACGGAGTAGCTGACTTGCAGAGGCACTTTTTGGGGAATTTTAGCTGTAAGCGTTTCCAACAAATGTGAAAAGAATCTTGTACAACTCATCGCGAGTACCCTATTCAATTCGACTTCGTAAAAATATGATCATCTTCCATTTGGACACTTCTGAAGTGTATTTTAAATTGACCGGTCAAACCGATTGATCATTGATTAGTATTTTCTTACATTTACTAATATTTTCAGCTTTTGTTGTTGTCTGTAAACGCATCGAAATTATCAAAATATACGAGGTAGAACAGACGGCAATTGGAGCTCCTTAGATCACTCCAACATCAGCATAGATAATTATCATCCATCATAAGAAGAAAAACGTGTTGCATTAATTTTCTCCCTTGCTCTGTGATTCCCGTCTTTCCCTGTAGTTTTGTAATGGAATGCATAAAATTATTACGAGTAAATTATAACTTTCCAAACATTCCCAAAATTTAAGTATCCCTTTCTTAAAGTCTGGCACAACCAAATTTCATATCGCGGGCTCCCATAGCTCGAACAGTATGTTTCACTCATAATATAGAAACATTCGTTATTGTAGGGAAGATTATCCACCGTTTCCGGAAGTATGGAGATGTAAGACTTACTTCATGAGGTGAATAGAAGTCTTATAAGAAAAATTTAAACTTCCAACTGTGGCCCGCAGTCCACGAAATGCGAGTAATGATCATGGTCATATGTAGAGGATTTTAAGAAGGGAGTGTCTGACCCCAGGTCATAAACAACCCTTAGAAATAGGAAGCTAAAAGATTTGTGCTAGAATGCCCAATAGGGCAGTCACATGGAAGCGAAGTAGAAAGGGGAAGGACGACACCCTTATTTAATACCGTGGGGCCAGTACACAGGGTCCGACGGCTTACCGTGTACATCCGACGCACGGTGGATATTTAGTGGTCTGAATGTTCGTACACGCCTGGGATCGAAAGTAATGTCCTTTCCACGGCAGTCACGAACGTTGCCCACTAGGCCACCCGCGGCCCCAAAAAGCGAGTAAGCACTGACTTGGGGCCATTTATCGGCCGTTGTGAAAAATACTGCGTTTGAGTTGTGTAAATATCCCGTTTCGTGACAATTTTTGCCTAAACTTAAGAGGGCCTTTATGAATTTTAATTGTGTTCTTATTCTGAAACCTTTATTCGGACTGAAACGATTTCTTCAATCATCAATGGAAAAATGTCTATGTGGCAGATTAAACCGATTTAAAACAGTCGTATACGATCAATTTATTATATGCCACGAAATAATTCTCTGATGATAAGAATTATCACGTCAAAGCAATATTCTGAAGAAAGCCAATTCCCTCGTAATGATAATTCCAGAATATGGTTTGCCAAAGGAAGGTTTTTAATAACTTATATCAAGTTTCGTTTCAGGGGCGCCAATTACTTTCCACACCTTGAGTGTGATCCAATGTAACTGGATCAATGAAATTCAGAGAATGGTTCCGTGTAAGACATTTAAATCCTAAGTTTGGCAGGTTATGGTAAGCGGCCCACTGAACTGCCATAATTGTAATTTCGGGCTACACATCTTTCTGGATGAACGTCAGCATTGTTTCAGCAGACCGGTCATTTCCATAGCAGATCTCCACCGTGAATCGCTTGGTATCTTGTTCAAAGATAGCAAGGATTCAGGTATTCTCAACCAGGCGAAAGCAGCCGTAGTTCAGCTTGCCAAAATTTGCTGCATCCATATTCACGATTAATCCTTCGCCATCAAGTTTATCTTTGTCACACTGGAAGGCTATCAAGAACTCTGCGACTAGTTCTGTGAAATACTGAAAATAGTCTCTAACTATCTCAGTGGATGTGGCAACATCACCCTCTGACGATTCCTCAATTACCAAATCGTAGTTCAAATACACTGCTGGCCACCTAAAATGCAACACCAAGAAGGAAGCATCCGATTGGCCCGCGATAGGACATGCAAACGATTAGCATTGCAGGACATATGCAAAATCACGTGCATCCGGCACACCACCGAGAAGCACTATAAGAAGGGTGCACAGAAGGAGGGGTGTATGTAGTGGAAGTGTGTTGTGCTGCCGAACCTGTGTGTGGAAAGCTTCCTGATGCCTCGTCGCAGAATACGGCAGTCATTCCAGCACGTTTCGGGGTTCGACAGAAGACGAAAAGTGGCTTTTAGCAAAAGCGGTTTATCGTAACGAAATATCGGCGCCCGTGTGGGACGACATCCAGCAACAGTGAGGCAAGTATGTATTCAGCGGGTGCAGGAGGGATGGTCGGACCGACGTGAGCGATTACCGCAGCCGCGGCATACCACCGAGCGAAAGGACCGGCATGTTGTGCGGCGGAACTTTGACGGCTCGCACCGCCACATCACGAACGGTGGCGCAGGAAGTAGGGTGCGTTGCGCAACAAACTGTGTTAGCACGTACCGTTCGACGTCGTCTGCTGCAGCTGGGACTTATCGCACGGGGCCCTTTGCTCTGATTACCATTGACGTTACACCACCGGCGATTGTGGCGGCAGTGGGCCGTTGAACGCCCCACCTGGACTAGGGGAATGGCAAGACATTTTCTTCTCCGATGAATCCCGCTTCTGCCTGCAACACCACGATAGTCGGATTCGCGGGTGGCGGCAACCCGGCGAGAGACTGTATGACGACTGCATTATGCATCGCCATACCTGTCTGTCGCCTGGCGGTATGGTTTAGGGCGCAATTGGCTATGACACCCGCACCCCTCTGGTACGCATCGCCGGTAAACTCAACAGCCACCGCCACATGTCCGACGTTTTGGAGCCTGTAGTCCTCCCTTACTTGCAAGACTTGCCAGTGGCCACATTTCAACAGGACATTACGCGCCGGCAGGTGGCACGTATTGTGCAATAGTTCTTCAAGGCCTACCAGGTGTCACTGCTTCCGTGGCCCGCCTGTTCTCCCGATATGTCGCCCATCGATGCGTCTTGTCGCTGATCGGTAACCAAGTGGCCCGTCAAGCACCACCCGCGGCTACGCCTGATTAACTGTGGCAACGCGTGGAAGCATCCTGGACCGACATACCCCAAACCCACATCCAAAGCCTCTTTCGTTCGATGCCGTGGCGTGTAGCGGCCGTTATTGCCAGCCATGGGGGCCACACGAACTATTGATGTCTGCGTGTTCCGCAAGTCGCACGGGCCTGTAAGCTCAATCATTTCATCTTTGTATCTATTGTTATGTGTCCAGTAAATCTGGCTTTGGTATCTCGTTTCCTTCTTGGTGTTGCATTTTAGGTGGCCAGCAGTATATTGAGCGAAAAAATATACTATACTTTTCACGTTATTAAGAGAAATACGAGCTTTAAGAAAACACGTCCCAGCTATATGGGGGAAACAGCTTTTTCTTTTCTGGAACGTGTTTCTTCCGAACCCTGAATTGTCCAAATCGATGATACACATCCACTCTGAGAGTCATTGGGTGACCCTCTGAACATCTTATAGTAGTAAGCAGCAATCTTTGTTGTTCACACCAGTAAATAAATGTTGCTTCATACCTAGCAATTTCTTTGAAGATTCTCTTCCAATTCCACCTCTTACAAAACAGCTAGAAAGACGACCGAAACATGGAAGAACTTCATGGCTACTACTACAATATATATTTTCAGCAAACACATTATAAATCAGCGCGACAAAGCGCACCAAGGAAAGATAGGACGTGCTGCGATCTTTTGGCTGGACTTATAATCATTATAAATAACAATAATTAACTGAGAGCTAGTAGCAGTTCGAATTATAACCCCTGGTTTTTGTTGATGGTTTTAACCACCACCCTGAACAATTAGATTGTCTTAAAGCAGTTACCCGTCTGTAATGTAGGGCCACTGGTTCCTGTGCTGGGAGAGCGCCAGTGCCGTAAGAAAAAACACAACATCCATCGCTCTCCGGGATTTTAACACCAAATCAACTCCGACGAATTGTCAGAAGTCCGAGGCCCACCGGGGGTGGCTTCAAACTTGCAAAAAATTATTATTTCTGAAGTATAATTTTCAGATTGTATAATCATGAAATCTTCTGTTGTAAGTATATTTTTATCTGAATAATCGTAATCTTATGAATTTATTATATTGTTCTGGTATCAATATATTATTTCTACCATTATACGTAAGTTTAACCGTTTCCTTATTACAATGGAAGAACTTCATAGTCATTAACAGCGAAAACCAATCGCATATAGCCAGACTTTCAAGAAGCAAGCTGAACATGGTGTCCCTGCAATTGGTCCGAGTGTAAAAGGTGTGATTAAATGTGAAAAAAAATACAGCAAAATTAACTTAGTTTTTCCCATGCCTAATCCTACCTCATTATAGAAAATAATATGAGGTAACAAATGAGGACCTAACAAACAGGGCTGAAAATTAAACAAAAAATCTTCTCTAAAAAAATGAACTTGTTTTAAATTAAATATAAATTTTGTTTCTACAATTTACAGCTAATTTTACGATATGTATCCAAGGACGGTCAGAACTTTCACTGATAACGGAAGTGGCATTCAATTGCATACCTCAGTTGAATTTGAAAATAACAAATAATGCACAAATGGTGTTTGAAATGGTGTTTGGTGTTCGATGTGGTTTAATTTTCAACGTAGTTTACCTCTATCCAGCTTCGAAGTTGTAACTCTCCATGCGCAATCTTCTGATGTCCTTATGGAGATTTCTAGGTTTAAAGCTCTCTTTATCGACTACAGATGTGAGATTTACCGTGGGAATTATAAAATCAGGATGAATAGCAAGACGAACAGACTGAAGATTATAATTTAGGCCTTAGGTTTTTTAGAAACCGAACGAAACAAAATTTCCATAGACGGAGCGTTGTAATTTATATTGGTGCTTTAATCATATTATCCGTTCAATTTCATACAGGCAGTCACCAAAATATTGGTGCAATACTTCGTGCGCGTATTCGATACGTATATTTAAAATTTTATTGGAAATAGAGGATTAAATTTTTTTCTGAAAAAATTCAAATAAAAATAGGATCTCTAATTGACAACACGAAATTGTACACAAAATATACTTAGACGGTATAACTATAATTATAATCAGAATTATTTAGTGTAGAATCCAAATGCAAGTTCCCAAGCTACTAGATAGATTTTCAAGAAATTTAACGTCTACCTTTTTTGAAAAAGACGTCTGGTGCATGATCGACAGCTTAGAAACTTTGAATTCGATTATAATCCAATAAATTTGGATTACTTCCATAGTTATACTATTCGAATAGAATTTCTTAAAATACACTGACGGGAAAAAAATCCCAACACCACGAAGAAATAGTTGTAGAGGAATGAAATGGCGGCAATACATTTGTATAGGTAACATATTTAATCGATTAAGGCTTCAAGATCACAGCTTAATGTAAGCGCGAGAAGAGCCGTTTTAAATGTGAAATGCTGGTACCGGTGTAACCGCCAGAATGTTGAATGCAAGCACGCAAACGTTCATGCATTGTTTCGTACATTGCTGGGTGTCAGTTTCTGGGATAGAGTTCCATGCCTGTTGCACTTGGTCGGTCAAGACAGGGACGGTTAATGCTGGTTGGGAGTGACACTGGTGTTTTCGTCCAATGATGTCCCATACCTGCTCGATTGGAGAAAGATCTGGTGATCTAGCAGGCCAAGGCAACATGTCGACACTCGGTAGAGCATGTTGGGTTACAACAGCGGTATGCGGGCGAGCCATATCCTGTTGGAAAACACCCGTGGAATGCTGTTCATGAATGGCAGCACAACAGGTTGAATCGCCAGTTCGACGCACAACTGTGCCGTCAGGGTGCGTGGGATAACTTCGGGAGTGCTCGTGCTGTCATAGGAAATAGCTCCCCAGACCATAACTCCAGGTGTAGGTACAGTGAGTCTCGGCCGTAGACAGGTTGGTTGCAGGCGCTCACCTGGCCTTCTTCTAACCAACACACGGCCATCACTGGCACCCAGGCAGAACCGGCTTTCATCAGAAAACACAACAGATCTCCACTTCGTCCTCCAATGAGCTCTAGCTTGAAAACCACTGACGTCGCAAACGGCAGTGGTTTGGAATACGTGGAATGCACGCTACAGGGCTTCTGGCTCGGACCCTCCCTTCAAGTAACCGATTTGTAACAGTTCGTTGTGTCACTGTGTTTGCAACTGCAGCTCGAATTGCTGCCGGCGACGCAGTTCGATGCGCCACGGCCATACGCCGTACACGGCGGTCTTCCCTCTTAGTAGTGCCATGTGGCCTGCCGGAACCCGGTATTTTTGAGGTAGTACCTTCTTTTGACCACCGCTGCCAACAATCATGCACAGTGGCTACATTCCAGCCAAGTCGTTCTGCACTATTGCGGAAAGAAAATCCACCTTCTCGTAGCCCTATTACATGACCTCGTTCAAACTCCGTGAGCTGTTGATAATGGCTTCTTCGTCTTCTTAAAGGCATTCTTGACTAACATCAACACACTACGTCGAATCTCAACGATAACTAACGCTCACGAACGTTACAGCGCGTATTTACAGCAAACCTGCTTTGCATGTTCCTAGGGGCGCTACTAGCGCCACACGTATGCGCCGAGCGCGAAATTTGTATAGACGTCATCTTACAGATGTATTTATTCTCAACGCCTACCAACTGTCGTTTATCTAACACAACCCCTTCTTGGTGTTGGAATTTTTTTCCGTCAGTGTAGTTAAATTAACAATACTATAAATACTGTACCAGCAGAATGTTGAAAATTTTGAGTTTGTAATATGCGAGAAACTTTAAAAAATAACAAACTGATATATGATTAAGATCATACCTTACTCCATGAATAAATCAAATCTGAGGTGGAAAATTTTTGCTCTGTTCACCACTTTTGAGAATTATTTTAATCTCATTGTTTTCTTTGTAATCTGTTTATTACATATTTGCTATTCGCCACAACGATCTGACTAGAAGTTAAAGTTTCTTTCTTACTTGTTTCCACGCTCTCTTTTTCGTTAACTACGAACCCCAGGAATTTGAAAGTGTAGTTTTTATTTGAAGTGATGCGAGAAAAAGCGAATAAGCCCGGAAATTCAGCCTATTTAGATCATCTTCTACTTCGTAATTAAAATGGTATTTTTCAGATACTGATAACAAGGAGAAACATAACGACCCTCAATTTCATTCAGAAGGACCTCCTTGAGGAGCTACATAATTACTTAACGGCGCATAAATCCTTTTCCTTAATTAGCAAACTTAATAATAACTTTAGTATCCCTAAAAGAAATGAGCTACAATTTGCACGAAAATTTTTGTATTTTGGCAAAATCACATTTCATTCTGTGCAATTCTAACAGCGTTTTTGATACTGCTTCCTTTTGGCCTTGCTGTTTCCAAAACAAACCGGAAACGGGGGACTTCCATTGTCATATTTCTTGGATACTGTTGGATTAAGTTTTGAATCAGGAAAATCTTCCCAACACACTCTAACTTATCCAACCATTACACACTGTGTGAAGTAGTTCAATATCGGACTATTGGAAATCATGTTGGTGTATAATTAATGCCTGTTTAGTATTTCAGAGCTTTGATGAATACTGGATAATCATGAAATGGAATATGTTTAACTGCACATTTTGTATATTGGAACGAACCTAACAAAAACGTGGAGTCCATTGACTTTGCACCATATATTTAAAACTGTTTTTCGGTACTTACATTTTCAGAACTTCAGTAATATCATCATCATCATCACTCATTGTACAACCATTATCAACTCCACTGCTGGACGAAGGTCTCCCCATGTAGTTTCCTCCACAACGGTCTGTCATTGTGCCAAGTCTCCTCCATGTCACCCCTGCATACATTTCGAATTTCTCATCCACCCATCCTCCCATGTGGTCTTTCTTCTGGGTCTTTTTCCCTCGTCCCTTTTAATCCAATCTAAAATTTCAGCTGTCCATCGTGATGATCCTGTCCTTCTGTGCAGTATGTCCAGCCCATTGCCATTATCAGGGATTTAATTCTGATCATGATGTCTTCCACTTTCTTGTCATTTTTCGGATCCAAGAGTTCCTCTTCTTATCTCTCCTGGTTATACCAAGCAACTGCACCTCTCCACATGCTGCTTTGAGTTGTCTGCAGCCTTTGTATGTCTCTTTTGAGTTAAGGTCCACGTCTCTGCACCATATGTAAGCACTGGAAGGATGCATTGATCAAACACTTCTTCTTTTAAGACATAATGGCATATTGCTCTTGAAAATTATGCTGTTTCTTCCAAAAAGCTCTCCAGGCAAGTTTTGTACTGCCAATTAATTTCTTCATCAATGTGACCCTCACTTGATATCTGCTGTCATCAAGATAAACGTGTACGTGCTCTGTTATCTCCAGCTTTTCTCCATCAATCTGATAAATCTTCATTTCTTGTAAAAGCATTGAACATCACTTTTGTCTTCTGAAAAGTTCATTTTTTAATCCCACTTCTTTACTCTTGCCAGCAAGTTCCTGGATCATACTCTAGCAGCTCTGATGGGGTAGTTGCAAAAATGCATCCACATCATCAGCAAAACGTGAAGGTGCTGGTTCAGATAATCTCCATTAATCTTTATCCCCTTGTTTTCCCAGCTCAGCAGCACTGAAAAACACCCTCCAATGTGGCATTAAAGAAGCTTCGGAGATATGGTAATTCACCTTGTCTCACTCCCCTTCACAATTTTTACGTGTGTTGTATTTTCAAACAGCCTAATCTTTGCACTTGCATTTTCATAGATGTTATTATTAATACGTTAATGTATGCATTTTCAATACCGCAGGTTTTCAGAGCCATTGTAACTGCTGATGGTTTCACCGAATCAAAGGCTTTTTCATAATCGATAAAGCCAGTGCACAATGGAAGTTCATATTCCCTCGCTCTTTCAATTAGTTCTCCTCAGCACGTGGATATGATCTATTGTGCTAAGTAGCCACTCCTGAATCCAGCTTGTTCTCTCGGTTGAGCCATGTCCAGTGTTACCACCTTCAAGCTGGTGTGAAAGAACCTTTAGTGAAGATTTTATAAACTACTGATAGGAGGCTGATAGGTCTGCTAGTTTCCGAGATCCCTCAATGTCACCTTTCTTATGTAGCAGGATCATTGTAGCGGTGTTCCAATCCTCAGGAATCTTTCCTTCATTAAGGCATCGAGTGAAAATTTGGGCGAGTAACTGTTTCGATTTCTCCACTTGCTTCTTGTATGATGTCTACAGTAATTCCGTCTTCTCCTGGAGCTTTTCCCAACTTCATGTTCTTGATTGCATGTGCAACTTCTGGGCTGGAAGGACTGGAGATAACTTTGGTACTGGTACCTTTTCATGATGTCTGGAGTAACATGTATCATCCCTTTCATATAATTTGGAGTAGAAATCTTTCACTCTTAGTCAAAATTTCTGCCTCTATTTCTTGTTATAAAACCATCTTCCTTTTCTCAGTGCCATAATCTGTTTTCCTCCCTTACTGAGATGTCCCTTTTAACTATCTTTAGGCTTTGGTTGTTTTCAAATGCTTCTCCTCACTAGTTCACAGTTGAATTTTTCTTACGTCTTCAGTGATACTTTTTTCTTACTGTCTTGCATAGCTCTATATATTCCACTTTGGAAGTCACATCTTCTTTAGTTGTCCTCATCTCTCTTCTTTTTTTTTGCATCAACATTTTCGTTTTCTTCTCCTGATATTTTGTTTTACATGCAACTTGTTCTTAGACCCAGCTAATTTTGTTGCTGTTTCCATAAGAGAGCTTTGGTTACACTTTTTCTTGTTAACTTCAGAGATGTCCACTTCTTCTGATGTTAGGCCTTCTAAAGCAGAGAACCCGTTCTTACTAGTTCCAACTTGAAGGTATTATTGTGTTTTTTTAAGGTTGGTTATGTCAAAAGATTTTTTGTTTGCTCTTATGAGCTTGCTACGTTCAATTTTTAAGTGTTGAGGTGCATCTTACATCTCACCAATCTATGGTCACTGCCTGTGTTGAACTTGTTTAGCACACTGCACTCTTCTATGACGAATTTTTGTTACACACATAATAAAAATCAATTTCACTTGTCGTCCCGTTTGGATGTCTCCATGTCCATTTCCTGTGTGGCTTTTTCTTGAAGAAGGAGTTCAAGATGAAAAACCACTTCTGCCTCTGCAAACTCAACGAGAGTATTTCCACTCTGGTTTCTGTTGCCGTGACCGAATTTACCTACTGAAGCTCTTCATTCTTGTTGCCGTTGCCCTATTTTTGCAATTGAAATCTCCCATAATTATTTTCAAGTGCTGCTTACATCTATTATTTAGATGACAAATTTCCTCATAAAATTCTTCAATTTCTTCTTCAGGATGACTTGTGGTGGGTGCATAAGTTTTAATAATCTGAGCCTGGTATCTTTTCGAGAGTTGGATAACAAGTCGTGCAGCTCTGTCAGAGGAACTTTCAACTTCTACAACTTTATCCTTCAGTTTTCCTTGTTTATTATAAATCCAACACCACTAGTTCTGCCAGTATCTGTCCCACGAAAGTAGAAGAGATGTCCACTTTTTCTGGTTCGATGAGATCTTCTCCTTCTTCTCCTTTTCAGTAATATCATCATCATCATCATCATTGTCAACCATTATCAAGCCACTGCTGGATGAAGGTCTCCCACAAGTTTACTCCACAAC